>JACRUU010000013.1:1801671-1899171 GCA_030449085.1 Kryptopterus vitreolus
GATCCAGGTATTACACATGGCTACACCATGGCTTTACTAAAGTTCCAGAGTTCACCATGGAACATAATAAAGTCAGACCTGTAAATGTTTTCTTCCTTCACATGAATGTGGTGAAATGGACTTCCTTTCACTACTGACCTCATGGTCATGTGCTTCATCCTTGCTATATAAGAGTTATAGTTAAGCATTTAGAAAGCGTGTTTCTGCCTCCTTGACCTTCATGGGCTCATTGCACGAGTGCTGAGGTTTTCGACAGTCCCTCAGGCTCTTCTTCAGTCCGGCCGATGCTCTCCAGGTCCAGAGGAAGCACTTAAATCGAGCTCCAAAGCCTTGCTGGTGGTTGGTGTGTAAATCAATGAGGAGGCGCTGAGACTCTGAAGGTAGCTGATAGCATTTCAGGCCTTCAAACACCTCTGGCAGGTTGAGTTCCTCGGAGCCCATCTGCACCAGAGCAAAGAGCTCAGTGGTTCCTCCCTGCATGCGAATACTAATGAGGGAACTAATGGCTGAACTGAAGACGTCATTGTACCAAGGCCAGGACTTTTTGTTTAGCTTGCCGTCACCTCCGTGAACGCCGACGTGAGAGCTTTCGAAGCAAGCTTCGGCTCGGCGCATCACGTCACGCGAGAGCAGCACCAGGATTTTCCCACTGCGCTTTTGGATCCGCTGGAGCTGCGAGTGCAGCCACGGGATTGGACCTACAGCACTCACAGCTCCTCGGTTCCACAGATCCAGAGACACGGAGAACCCAAGTTCGGAAAGCCAAGTGGCAAACAGGCACACGCTGTCTGCGAGCGACGGATCAGAACCGGACGAGTGCACGAGCAGCACTTCACCACGTCCTAGTAAGATAAAAATACCAGAATGTATAAGGGATAAATAAAAAATTAATTTGATGACTGTAAAATGCAGAACATAAACGCAAATTAGAAACAAAAGAAAGGAACAAGGAAAGAATGAACACAAAAAGAAAGAAAAACAAAGCATGGAAAAAGAAAGACCAATTTAATTTATGTGACAAATGAAGGCTATTCTAATTTGATGCAGAGGAAAAAAAAAAGAGTGCAACTGAAAGTTGTGTTGAACAAATGATGGGGGAAGGTGAAAAAAGAAAAGCACGCAGAAGGAAAAAGGGGAAGTTGGATGACAGAAAAGTAAAATATAGAAGAACTTTTTATTGTAGGGTTAGTTGAGGGACTGAAACAGGACTGTGTGTGTGTGTGTGTGTGTGTACCTCCTGATTGGTCTGTTGGGTTGGAGTCTGAAAGCCACTCTGTGAAAGAGAGAGGGAGAAAGAGGGAAAGAGAACAATGGCATATTGTCCTGAAACTCTGAATGATGTTCAGTTCAAGAAAGAGACAAGTGCATTACTGAAATTATTAACAGAGCAAGGGTCTTTTCAGACAGACACACACACACACACATACACACATTGCTAAAGCTACTAGAAGCTTGACAATGAACAGTAAACTCTTCCAGATGGCTGGAATCCACACCATATTTACCCTCTGTGTGAGCCATTTGTGAATGATTTGTTCATTTGAATCGAGTCTTTAACATGAAGAATCTCAGATTGACTGATTTATTTTTTACTGTATGCGCACGAGTAAAGTATCGTCATAATCTCCATCAATTATTTATAAATAATTATTTACAAATATAAATAAATAATCAAATTGTTCCGACTCTTCTAGTCTTTCTAGTCTTTCTTTCTTTTATCACATGACCCTCATAGACGCCACACAAAGCAATAGATCAGGTTTTTTGGTCTGATATTTTAGTTGACATTATTATTACAAAGAATTATGAGTCACGTGACAAAAGATCTAAAGACACGGACCAGAAAAGCGACATGAGAGGTGAAGCTCCTCATTCTGTTGATCAGAATTCCTCCTTAGCTGCATTGTCATTTTTATTATTAGAACTAGGGTCAGGGTTGGTGTATGTAGACATATTGAGAGATCTGCTTATTGAAAATGGAACAATTTTTGATCAAAGGAATTAACTGAAGTAAATGACAAAAAAAAGATTCATTCATTTAGAGATTTAAAAAAATTGAATCACTAAAATGATTTGTATTTCCCATCGCTCCTGTGTACCAGCACAGCTTCAAATTCGGCTACTCATCCTGTACATTTCCCTCTGTCACATGTTGTGCAGCAGTTCCTCATGTTCCCCAGGGAGAAGTTATGAAGAAGCAGAAGATCTAGGGTCACACACATTAAATCACCACCCACCTTTAATTCTACTTCTGAACACAAACACTCCAATTGCCAGCAGGAACAAAACCAGCACCACCACAAACATCACGCTGCTCCAGCGCCCTCTGTGGGCTGAATGGAGAAACGACAGCGGGAGAATTTGTTATTTATGGTGCAGGGAAAGGTACAGAAACCCAAATCCTCACAACATCATCACAATACAAAGTATTTAGATACTTACGGACATGTACACACACAGGGTCCCACAACTTTCCATCCACCTTAAACTACAACACACACACACACACAGATTTCAATCAAATCTTTTGCACTAATTAATGATTTGATTGTGCAACACATAACATCTTTGAGTGCGTGTTATTCATATATCTTACCATTACACAAATCTGCAGGTTGTCTGTGGTGGTAATGTTCTGAAAATCCCCTGATGTCTGTAATGGAACATGACAGAGTCATTACATTGCTTTTTAAATTCATAAATTATTAAATTCACAAACTTGGAAAAATAGATCGATGCTTTGTTGTGGACGTGGAAAAAGAACACAAAAAAAGATCACACCTTCCCCACTTTAGAGTGCGTGTATTTTTAAGCTCCACTTGTCCGCAAACCCCAATAAAAATGATAATGAAATACTTGCTCGGAATCAATAGCTTCAAAAATAGAGAAAATAAGTGTAGTGGTACCACTTCAATATGTGCAAAATGTGCAATATGTGCAAAAAGGAGCAAATACCTTTGGCAAGAATGATGAATGGGTCGAGAATAAAAAGAAAACACCAACATGTAAATCTTATCACCGAGTTTGTGGCTGTTTGAGGCCATTTTGCTTTTCAAATTGGGATTGCGGGCTTCATACTGCCAAGTCATATTTAATATTGAGCTTCGTTTTCAGCAACTCAACAACTGTAAAGCTCATGTTACACAGATAAGACATGGCAACAAGATAGTAACAATAACAAGCAACAAGATAAACAAAATGGGTATCGTCAAGGCACTTTCTGACAGTAATCCAGTTTTACAGAATAGTTCTACTTTTAGTTCCTCCTGGTACTGTAACTGGTGTTTTATTTTACTTTAATGACCCAGTTGTTTGTTTGTGGTGGCGTGTATAAATTGTGTGTATAAATTGTGTGTATAAATTTTCTTTTCAAATATAGAACATTAGTAATGACGATTAATGAAGGACATGCCGTTTATTAGACTCCACCTGTCATTTTTTCTTTTACCTCTAGAGGGCGGCATCTCACACACTTTAAGAACGAATCTAATTTCTAATGTATTATCATTATAGAACTATTATAGTATTTTCTTAAACTGGTCCAAAACTGAGTCAAAATAAGTTCTCTAATAGGAGAGAGAGCTCTTAGAGCATTTCCGTGTATGGTGGTGCTTTTTTGTGTTTCCACAAAATATTTACACTCGAGTTTATGAAATGACGAATAACAGAAACCTGTTGTCATTTTTCTTTTCAAATACCAGAATGATGAAAACATTTCATAATCGCCTCCACTTAGTAATCCGATTAGAAGATACAGTTTGTGCTCTTCTACTATTTCCCCAAACTTACTAGTACACTGTCATAATGGCATTTATTTCCTGTAGAGTGCAGGAAAAAACAAGAATTAATTAATGAGAGATAATTAGACAGATGACATCTCCGAGCTTAAACCTCTACACATACCCTGCATTCCAGCCTGCCTTTTTATTTTTACCATCACACCCAAGACTACTTTTATTGCAATGACATTATTAGGTGTTTTTGAATATAAACAAATATGAACTCGGCTGACCTTGACTATGTGATGTTGAGCTGCATGCTCTCGGGTATGTGATTAAAGTGTTTTTCATTAGGTTTTTTACAAAAGGCTCATTACACCTGCCCCCAAAGCACAGACACTACTAATAATAACACCTTTGCTATCTATCTATCTATCTATCTATCTATCTATCTATCTATATATCACTATATATATATATATATATATATATATATATATATATATATATATATATATATATATATATATATATATATATATATATATATATATATATATTCATTCATCTTCTACCGCTTTATCCTGATCTTTCCTCGGGTCACGGGGGAGCCTGTGCCCATCTCAGGCGTCTATGGGCATTAAGGCAGGATACACCCTGAATGGAATGCCAACCCATCGCAGAGCACACACACACACACTCACACACACACACACAACACAAGGGACAATTTTCCAAGGTGCCAATCAACCTACAGTGCATGGTAGGGGGGGAAACCGGAGAACCTGGAGAAAAACGCCCTGAGGCACGGGGAGAACATGCAAACTCCACACACACACATGGCCGGAGACGGGAATCGAACCCGGACACTGGAGGTGTGAGGCGAACATGCTAACCACTAAGCCACCGTGCCCCTATATATATTCGGGTTCGATTCCCGTCTCCGCCATGTGTGTGTGGAGTTTGCATGTTTGCATGTTCTCCCCGTGCCTCAGGGGATTTTTTTCTCCAGGTTCTCCGGTTTCCCCCCGGAGAATATATATATATATATATATATATATATATATATATATATATATATATATATATATATATATATATACACACACACACACATATATAAAAAACACATTCAGCTATATATATATATATATATATATATATATATATATATATATATATATATATATATATACATATACATATACATATATATATATATATATATATATATATATATATATATATATATATATATAATTTTTGTCAGTTTATAAAATGCAATGTGAGCGAACAAAACAAAAATCTAAAACAAATCAATCATTGGTGTGAGTGACTTTTGAAGAACTAGAAGTAGTGGAAGTGATGGCACGACCCCTACAGAGCCCTGATCTCAACATCATGGAGTGTGTGTGGGATTCCATGAAGAGACAGAAGGATGTGAGAACGTCTACATCCACAGAAGATCTAGTTACTTCTCCAATATGGCTACCAAAAAGCCTACCAGCCGAGTTCCTTCATAAACTGTACGCACCTAGAAGAATTGCTGCTGTTTTGAAGGCAAAGCGTGTTCACACCAAATATTGACCTGATTTCGATTTCTATTTTATTCATTCACTGCATTTAGTTCATTAATGAAAGTAAATAATTAACACCTGCATTTTTTAAGCTTTGTTTTCACACCTGCCTAAAACTTTTGCACAGTACTGTATATAGAATCTATTAATATATACCCTGTAAGGTAAAATCATGCTTTGTTTTATAGATCTACATCAAATCTGTAAGGAAAGCAGTGTAATGCTACCAGATGGTTACCCCATAAAGAAACAGCCAACTATTTACCCCAAAATATTACAATTCCTTCATTGTTTTGATTTACTGAGGAATAGAACATTTACTCTCACTCACCCACAGTGTGTTGCTGTTCTCCTCCCATACCATGTTGTTCTGCCTAAGGCCACGCACCTCGCTGCAGCCTCCTCCCTGATACACGGCCATCTGACACGGCCATACCTCCACCTCCAGCCTGCAGGGGGAGCTCAAGTTCCAGCTAAGAGCTAGAGAACCTTCGTTTGTCACAGCGTGGGCCACAGATATGGACACGTTCTTTATTGTGTTTGTTCTGATCCCTGCAAAGAAAAGACAGCAGGTGGTTGAGGTTTCTACACAGGATTTGCTCATTCTCCTTACCACTGGGATGATGAACACACATGTTTAATGTGTTCAATGTCATTTCTAACTCACCACAGTGCTTGCACATTTCTTTCTACACTTTGCACATCTCTCACCCATTATTTATTTGATGCACATACATTTGCATATTTATATTATAAGCTGTACATATACATGCATATTTATCTGCACATTGATACAATTTGCACATCTGGTAGATGCTAAAACTGTTTTTCGTTGCTGTGTATCTGTACTATGCAATGACATTAAAGTTCTCTATCTATTTGTCTCTCTGTCTGCACTTTTTATTATTGTTTACTATCAAACATTCATCAGGCTTCTAATTACAAATAGATATTTAACCAACTTGTAAATCACATTTTACTGTGTATATGCATGTTCCATGTATATATTGCATATTGTACAGTTTTTATCTTCCATATTCTCCATACAGATTGTACTTGCACACATACTGAACTAATATGTGTGCAACAACATATTAGTTCACACAACCTTTCTATTTATTTGTTTTACATTTATCCATTACATGCTGTACATGTATTTGCATATTTAACTGAACATTTGCTACTATTTGCACTTGTGGTTGATTCTCTCTCTGTCTATACCTAAATACATATGCACATTAAATAAAGAAACACACTTTGCACAACTTTACAACACAACTCTTTGCAACAGTATGGTTTCCCCCCCCCCCTACCGTTGTGATTGTCAAATGGGCAACTTTCTGACCGGGAAGATTTTTCATTTGGCGTTTCCTTCCAAACCTAAAACACACACACAGGAAAACGACAATTATACACAGCCATTCTGAAGATTGATTAAATGTTACACTGTGTGTTACATGGCAATGTAATAGTTTTGCTTAGAATGAAAGGCTGATATTGATGCATGCTCAGCTCCAGTGTCAGAGATGATTTCCAGTGTAATGCTGTACCTGGAAACACATGCAGTGTGTGGCGGAGTGCAGCGGGATGGTCCAACCGCTCGGCTACATGGACAGATAACATCAATGTACATGAGAATTCTATTAAGCTGTTTTTGATTTACTGTTAAAAATAAAATTCCTTCATGTGTACAATGGATATTAAGCTGTTTACTTAATCTACAAAGTCCACTGGACTGAGGACTATTCAAAAACTATAACTGTATCCAAAATTGACAGTAAATGCCTTTACTCTAGATAAGCAGTCTGTGATAACTTCAAGCCCAATTGTTGCACCAAAGCCTTCATTACTTATACTCTGGATTTCTAATAAATGAGCCGATATTAAATGTCGCACGAGAATGGTGCGCAATTTGTGTTTAGGAGCCTGAAACCTGATCACTATGGGTGAAAGCAATACATCACTACTAAAAGGGTCATCCTGGGATACCGGAACGATACACAATTACTAAATTCTCACAGGAGTAAATCTTGCATGCCCCCCCCCCACCCCTTCATTTCATTATATCCTGTGACATAAACGCTCTATACTCCAATGCATAAAAAAGCACAATAAAAAATGACAATAAAGATCAGACTTCCCTGAATAAATGTGTGACAAGCAAACAGATCAAGGATATGTAGAAAATATGTCGTGTATCTCACCAAACACGCGTTCATGCCTTTCCGTTTCATACAGATCAGCAGCGACTCCTTGTCTTCGGCTTTCAGTTCCACCACTCCCCGGTGCTCGTCGATTTCCGGGAAAATCCTGGGAGCTGTTGGATATTCAAAACCATGATAATTATCCACGCAAATGATGCTGTAATGTCAGCTTGATTTCTGTAGCTTGACACTACATTGTTCTTCTCTAGCCAGATTTATAGCGTGTGTGTGTGCACGTGTGTGAGAGAGCTCTTGTTACAACATTCTGGTAGTTGTGATTTGATGCCAATGCAACAATAGACAAACAATGTTTGGGGTTTTGTAAGAAATTTCTGATTACTATCCCATAGCCACTTGTCACCCACACCCACAGCACACAATATTCTATTATAAGTATATCCAAAATGTATTTATCTTTATTTATCACAATATCCACGTTGTCACATCTCCCAACTCAAGGGAGATGTGGTTATGTGGTTATTTCTGGGTAATGATCTGACTCACACTTCCAGTTCGTGCCACAATGCCTGCAATATACAATAAATCTTGTAGACGATAATGCATGTTCCATGTTCACTCGGATTTTATTACTGCCAGTGATTATTGATCTGAGGTAATCAGTAACTCTACAACTCACACGCACACACGCAAATGCTAATCTGGATTTCAGAATAAGACGATTAATCATCAACCTTCTCTCAGCCATGGCTGCGGTTGAAAACAATCTAAAGGGCTGAAAAAGGAGTTTAATTACAGGAATTGAAACAAAATCCGGTACTCACTCTGGCATTCCTTCAGGTCGGAAGGACATACTGTGGAGGGAAAACAAAAGAGTGAGCTTAGCGTTTCCTCTACACTTCACATTGCATGACAACTCACACAAATGAAATCTATCAGGTCCAGCTCCACAACATTCTGAAGGATCAGATGATTTACTGACTCGGCCGAGTAACTACAACAATTCATTTTAAAACACATTTACAATTAAATTAGGCATAAAATGGGCTTCAGACTGATCTATTGAACATGAACGTGACAAGTGTTTAAACATTTACATCAAAATTTTTAACTTTTGTTGCCAGATGTATTTATTTTGTTGTTAATTATTATCTACTAATCAGAGATTTAGCAGTGATATCCAATTGCCATTGGACATTTTATTTCTGTTCTGTTGTACATTGTAATGTATTGTTGTGGACTGTAATGTACTTTATCGTAATATACAGGTGACAAGGATTTTTACAGCTTACCGAGATGACAGAGTTACGACAAAATGAAAAAAAAAAAATGTAAGTTTTACATGGCAGGAAAAGCTAACAGTATAAAGATATACAATGGATTATGCTGGGACGCTGTCAGGATGTGTGCTTTACCGAGATGCATTAATGTACTGTTGTATATTGTCGTGCCATATTGTACCTTGTGATATTGCGTGATGCATTGCTTTGTAAATAGTACTGTTCCATATGTTATTGTTGCATTATTGAATCATGTTTACTCGTACGGTTGTATTTTTTGAGGTAGGTGTTTGAATAAAGCACAAGGTTGACTAACAGGATGTTGCGGTGTGCAGCGCCGGCACTGACCAGATCTTACCTGACTTGTACTCTGGAAAGAGAACGTCGTGAGACGTGCCGTTCACCGAGACGTTCACAGAGGTTCCAAGGAACATGCCGTCGTACAACACCACCATGATCTACACAAACAATGGAACACGCTCATGTGGAGGGATGGAGAGAGTGAGTAATACAGACACTGAATAAACGCAATTCAGGAAGTGCGCAACGTGCACTGAAATCGAACGTTCATCATTATTAATGTTCGTTGTTGCCATGGATACATACAATACAATATATGAAGCAACAAACTGTAGTGTTGGGATAATAAATAAATCACTGGAGGGAACGGGTGGAAACAACTTCTGGCTTTTCAAATAAATTGTAAAAACAGGAAATGCAAATTCTCGAAGTGTAATGAAGCCTTCTCATTTATACAGATGCCTTCCATTTTAGTCTAGCCCACGCACATGCAAATTCTGACCAATCAAATTAACTTCTAGAGAAAAATTCTGACCAATTGATTCTAGCGAAAAAATTATATTATTTGTGTCTCTGCATTCTCGTGATTCTTTTTTTTTTTTTTTTTTTACACGTTTACACTATTTTACACAGTGTTTTGTCCTGTTCTGTTTACTCCAGTTCTAAACTACACCTCAGATGCAGTGCTGGTCCAGTCTATAATCCCTGTGTTTTATTTTCAGACAGTTTACAGTAGCGGCAGTACTTCACTTAAGCTGCACCTTGGATTTTTTGTTATTCCTCCTTGCATCCGATTTCACTGAAAAGCGGATCTTCTTGCAGGATGAAAGGTTTGGCGCTGACAGGTAGCACAGTGTTAAAGAAGCTGCAGTGAGAGAGAGAGAGAAGATGGTTAAATGTACATAAGCATCCAGTCTAAAGATTGTATACAATCCTCAGTGAAATGTTGTTATATTTAATAATAATAGTAACAATGTCAGTGATATGTAACACTATATGTTACAAGAAAGATCTTAAGCAAGGGTTTTTTGTGTGTGTGTGTTTTCAATCTGCAAACATTTGTGCTATTCATTATCTATCTCATTGTATCTCCTGTGTACTACTGATGTTTATCTTTAATTAAAGCCACAGATTCAAATTGTTTTGATATAAAATGAGAGACATACACTTCAAGCAATGATCATTATTCCTATTTTTCAACCTTGCTAAAAAGAAATGAATATGACCAAAAGGAATATTGAGAAGTTTGAACTGAAAATGTATGCTCTTTAATTTAATATATTACTGCATAATTACAATTTATTTACGCATTTGCTCTTTAACACGCTACAGAATATGCACATCTTCATTTTCGGGCAATTAGCTCACCCCCTGCCCCCTCTCAGTGTATTTCATGCAGACATGTTTTAGAGACTCCTTCTGAGAGGATAGCAAGGCTATACAAAGCTTAATCAGGAATAATATTATGAACTTTATTTACAACATTTATTAACTGAAATAAACCTGTCCACATATTTATACTAATAAGTAGCAGAACTACCACTGTGCTCACCGGGTCTGCCCTCATCTTCAGAGTCTTTGTGTTTATCTCCACTAACATCACCACCACCAGCATCATCATCATCATCATCATCATCTTCAAGGATTTTGAGTGTGATATGAATCAGTAGACACGGCTTGCATGTCTGTGTTGCTGGGCAGCCAAGAGCAGGCTCCAGGTCGAAAGCCAAAATTTCCACGGTGCCCGTATCCGGTTGAGGAACAACACGGTTATCATTAATGACTGCACAATTGGCTAGACCCTGTTACAAACAAACACACACACACACACACACACACATCACAAACAAACACAATCACAAACAAATACATATATATATATATATATATATATATATATATATATATATATATATATATATATATATATATATATATATATATATATATATATATATATATATATTGGGGCGGGTAAATGTGAGGATGGTAAGAGGTACTTGTGCATCTTACCTGAGAGCAAGTTATGTTGTCCAGCGAGTTGTATACCTTTAGTTTTGCTGCACACAACAAAGCACCTATCACCAACAGGAACAGGGAAAGCCACTGCGCAGACATAACTCAGCACTTTTGCTTTACCTTAAACCCGCCCTTACTGAGCAAAAAGAAGAAGTAAATTAACAACAAACACACACACACACACACACACACACACATATATATATATATATATATATATATATATATATATATATATATATATATATATATATATATATATATATATATATACATACAGTACATAGAGTAAATAAAATAATACATACATGTAAAGATCTATATCAATGCATAGTAATAAATAAATCAACATGATAAATATATTAACAATCATTTCAATCACCTTTAAAAAGAATGGGTTTCGCAATGGAATACTGATAACTAACACAGTTATAGAATAGCTTGCATTATCTGATTTAGCTAGTAACAATAGAATTGATCTTTAGGCACATATACCTACACATATAAATCCAATATTCATTGTACATTTAATTATATATGTATTATTATTATTATTCTTCTTCATTACACCCCCCCCCCCCCCCCCCCCCCCCTGTGTTTTTGATAAAACTTCATGGATTTTCAGATTCACTTCTTGCTACACCAAACACACAAACAAAAGCACAACAAACAAACAACACCATTTCCACATTACCTATATTACCTATATAACTAACTACAACACACAGCTTGTTATAGTCTTACACAGCTGTAAGGAAACACAAAACTAAAATACTGACTCCACAGACACACAAATAAATCCTCCCATATAACACAACCCGAAACTCTGTAACGAAAACGTTAAAACATGGGACTATAATAAACGCAGGGTTCTATTTTAATCGGCGGCGTGAGTGCGCCATCAGATTGCAGCTCGCCTCTCCGGAACCATTCACTCCGGGAACTCACCAGGCATGAAATCCGGCTTAAATGACAGAAAAGCACAAACAAACGCTCGCTTGTGTCGAATCCGGTGTTTACATTCACGTATAAACAGTTCTTGGTGTTGTGAACGAAATAAAAACGAAACAAAGTGGTTTCCGATTGTAGCAGTTCGCGCTTACCTGTGGCGCACAGGTGTCGGCTTGCGTTCCCAAGAAAGCTCGTGACGCAGGAATTCCCGGAAGTGGGCTTTCCTGATACTGCAAGCTGATTTATTTTTTTTAATTTAAAAATTAATTAATTCATATTCATTTTATTTATTTGCATATGCACGCAATATATAATCTCTGTTACACGCGCGGCAGTATTCCTTCATCTGAAATACCTTAAAGGTAGTGTTTTTGTGTTATGATTAGACTGACAGATTACTCCGCTCTCCCACTAGTTTATTTCACAGGTGACGCACGGAAAGCTGAAACCACGCCCAGACGTGTGTACTGTATTTTTCATTAGCTCTGTGTGTGTGTGTGTGTGTGTGTGTGTGTGTGTGTGTGTGTGTGTGTGTGTGTGTGTGTGTAAAAGATCAGTTGAGTAAAAACAATGTGTGTGTATGTCTTAACTTAATCCGGTTATTATCATCCAGACCTGCTACACAGCAAAATAATTAGTTAAAAACAAAACTTCAGCACAGTGCTTTTTAAAACTATTTTCACAACGCCATTTTACTCTAAATAGAAATTGATGGTTTTTTGGTAGGAGGAACAATTCACTCTTGGTTTAATGTTGAACTAAACAAAACTTATCAAGCATTAAATGGAGCTGTCTTTCTCAACCATGAGTACACGGAATCCTTTCAGACCAGTCAGTGTGCCAGGTTTAATCCGGTTAATCATTAATCACCAAATGCACGACCGGGCATAGACTATTCAGTGCGTGACATGATTTGGAGGCTACAATCCAATAAAGAATCCTAGGAGACACCTAAATACAAACAAAGTAACCCAGTATGTAAAATGCTTCATTTTTGTGATAATAAATGTTTTCACTTGGACTTGCCACATAATTCCAGTTCCCAAGACAAATTGTGTCTTTCGCACTAATTCACTCACTGCTGTTGCTTTGAGTGAGCCTGCATTATTTGTATTAATTTTTTTTTTACATAGTAATGTGTCGGAGTGTATATAAATACAGCAGCCGATGTATTTTTTTAAAGCATGTGAAAAGGGATTTAGTCTCATCTAACACTCCATACTTTGTAGAGTAGGGACAATCAACACTATCCAGCTGGATATAGGACACAGTTCACTTAATAAAATGACAGAGGGCAGTCGGACAGATTAATCAAATAATCATTATACACTTTGCTCTAGGCGTGAATGAGTAATTCCATTATTAACCTATAGTTAATAAACCTACAGTATGGGATTATATGCAAATTGAAGTGTATGTTATGCAAATGTACACACTGTATGTAGTTTTAACAGGCCAGCATTAAAAATGTATACATTGATGAAGATTGCTGGTAAATAGCTGTGTGAAAGTAGTCAGGGGGATAATGTCATGTAAGTAACAATTTCAATGTAAAATGTAATTCCAAATGATGAAAACAAACTAAGTTTGTTGTGTAAATGTATTCAACAGAAATAAAGCTTGGCAGGGAAGTACCTAAAAACACAGTCAACACAGTTTTATATTTACTCCCTCTGCTGCCACTTATGAAACACCTATATTCTGTTAATTACTTAAGAATATATGTAATATAGTTTAAATAAAATTTACCTACCTGTAGTTGTGAATCAGATACTATTTATAGTACTACTAAATAATAATGATACTAAATAAATACTAATAATAGTCATAATAATAGTAATAATAATAATAATAATTTCATAAATTATATATTTTCCTGCTTGCAGTATTGGAGATTTGTGGTGGAACTTCAATGCAAAATGTAATGGTCAACGTCAGTCAGCCAGTAATAAAATGAAATATACTATATGAAATGGAATTAATAGTAGAATATATTGAATAAAACCATATACTTCTATACTCCTTGTGAGTTCCTTTTTAGATACCTTAAATGCATTCCAGGAAAATATGTTCAATATGTTCTTCCTGAGCAGTGATTTTTTTTCCCTCTCAGGACTTATTTGAGATCCAGCAGCGAGGAATCAGAAGGACAGAGAAAAAAAGTCTCACGACTGAGTTAATGTTATATACTGTAATTCTATCATGCATGTTTTCCCCACTGAGTTTTGGGCTGTTTCAGTTCAGAATTCATTAAAATTAGTAAAGTGTGAACACTAAAGCAGGGATTTCTGATCTCTGCTGCTTTTGAAAATGGGTCTGATCTACATTCTACATTAATGGTTTGGTTTGCTTTCTGTATGTGGAACTTGTGTATGCTCAGCATTGCATTGTACTTGTCCTGCATTCTTGATCTTGATTTGACTTCTTGTACTGACAGCATAGTACATGTCTCTTGTTCAGCATGACTTGGTTTGTTGGTATTCCTGCATGGTACGACATGCCATGCATCTATCACATGTGGTTGTCCTCCAGCTTGGGACAGGTGGCACCATTACTATTTACAATCAGTCCAACCCAGTGTAACTGGATCAGTTAAAATTTAAGGTTGCCACAAGTTAATGTTACTACACCTCATAGATCATGATTAGCAAGATTATTGCTATCCTGCTGCTTCAAACTGAGAAATGACTCAAACATGCAATACAAAGTAAAAAATTACTTAGAAAATACTATGCAATAAAAAGATGACATATACTTTTAATTGTTAAATTAATTAAATTAATTGTTAAATTAATTGTTAATTGTTAAATTAAATTGTAAAAAGCTGTGCAAAATATTACATGAATGCCATGAGTTTGCTCATGATTAACTGCATATTAATCGCATGTACCCTAAGTTAATACCTTTTACAGAAAACTGTAACAGATTTCACTCCAAAACTCTCCCTTTAAAATTTATGATTTTATTTTGGAAATTATTCTTTTAATATTAATTTCTTGTTAATTAATTAATTCATTGATTTCTTGTTCATTTCAATGCTACTTTTTTAGAGGTTGTTTCAATTGTAAAATATGGGACGTGGCTCCTTTAATCCTTGAATTAAGAACTTTTTTTGTAGCGTTGTTTTCCATTATGTGTTGCCTTTGTTCCATTGCGTTGTTTTCCATATAAACTGCGCTTTATAAACATATAAAATGCGCTTCTGTAATACGGATTTGTGAAAGCAATATGCTACCATAAGGTTCCAAATGGTAACATACGCTAATATAGTGAGTAGATCATACCTGTTGTGAATGCGCAGCTAGTAGGCGTAATAAAGGGAATTTAAGGAAGTGTGAGTGGATGCACTGTTTGTTCTTTTTTTGTTCTTTGTTGTTCGGGTTTTGTTCATTCGGCAACACAATGCAGAGTGAAGGAGCAGATCACTCACATAGTAATTCACACAGCTCTAAAGACGTGTTAAACTTAGCACCGTTAAAGCGAATTTATATTAACGTGTTTACTTTGACAGCCCTAATATATATATATATATATATATATATATATATATATATATATATATATATTGCACGTGTTATTGATTGATCACGTGTAATGTAATTGAATATTGCTTAAATGTCATTAGAAATGTAAACACAAGTTACACAGTTTTACACAAGTTTTTTCAGTTTTACACAAGGCTTGAGGGTCATAATGCTTTATAACAGCTTTTTGGAACACATGGGGCAGCACTGTTCTATTTTGCTCTTGAAAATGGTTTGGTCTCACACAGCTCTTGCACAGCTCTGAATACATTGTCTCGTGTAACATAACTTCTTGCTTGTTCTTGATTCAACAACCTTTTCACTGACAGCATGAAACACATGTATGCCTCTTGTCCTGGAAGACTGAAAATGATCTTGTACAAGTCCAGCTCTTGTTTTGCTGCTATTCCTACATGGTATGATGTGCCAGTCATCCAGAAAATGTACTTGCTCTCCAGCTTCCAGATCAGCAACCTAGTGCATACCATTCTGCAAACTTGCAAAACAATAATAGTAATTTCAGTATAGATTTAACAAATAGATTAGGGTTCGTTCAAGCCTGTAGCTTGTACCTAAAGGCATCCAGTGTCAGTCCAATCCATTGTGTTCCACTCAAGGCTGAATAAATACTATTACACCTATCCTAATTTACTTGGTTCACTCCAGCTATTAGACAGCAATTTTGCCTCTGAAACTAATCATTTAATCTATAAACATAACAATTTTGACAGGTGCAATGAATGTTCTTTGATGCTTGTTTTATAAACTTTTGCTTCTATCATAATCACTTTAATAGACATTAAGTCTTATGAATAAAAACAAATGCAAAATCAAGCCACGCCAATCCCAATTTCTCCTGTTTTTCAGCCCTGTTCCCAATATTATTGAAACACAAGCTTGTAATTGCAGGGAACATTTTGTCTTTCATTAAGCAAAACTGAAAGAAAACACAAAGATCATACTCATTTCCTTGAATTTTGATGTCTTTAATTTTTAATTTTTAATTTTCCATGTAAATGTTTTCTGTAAGAATAGACTGTGAGGTATGCACCATACTTAGTTTGACACTGCATTAAACCTGTTCCATGAACGAACCCCCATTCCTATAGAAGAGTATTTTCTCATGTTTTGTCAAGTCACAAATTTAAGAAAACACCTTGTGTTTATCGAACTCATTGTTCGTGAGCACAGATAAGTGGCTTTCAACGTAAACATACTGCAAGCATGAATGTTATCACTGATTATTTAGAGACGCAATCTCACTTTAATTAAGCGTCACAGCTTGCTCAGTCTCTTCAAATATTTGCAAACGTGTGAAGTTAATAAAGATCGTTTGCTCTATAGTTGGATAGCTTTATTCACATTAATTGAAACTCAGAAGCAACATGTGGTATCAAACAAAAGTCTGAGTACACCGTTTGTAAACCAGATGTAATATAAACACACAAGTGTAGCTTTCACTGGTAACCTCTAATTTGCCTTATCTTTGTTATTCATAAAGTATATCAATAATAAATACTGATTATGCTCTAAGCCTGTCAGGGTTTAATACATATATTTATGATACTATGTATCTAAACTCTTGTGTGTGTGTGTGTGTGGGCGGGGGTGATGTATGTATGTATGTACTGTATGTATGTATTACAGTTAATCCATTGATTAATCGAGTAAATGGACAGAGACAGAGACACATTTTCTTTATTGAAGCGCAATACTAAACAAGAGAGAAAAAAAAGAAAAAAAAGGTCTCTTACAATTAACAAGTATTTTTTTTTTCAGAAAAATCTGAATTGTATTGCTGAAGTATATCAGTGAAAACTAAACCCATTTAGTGTATTTAATCGCCATATTACATCGAAATACAAATACCGTGTGTTCATAAAGCATCTCCACACTGGCTACATAGAGTAAGTGATATAGGAAATTACTTGTTTAATTAAACTCATTATTATATATATTCTCATGTATGTATTTATTAAATGTTCCACAGTATAGTGGTGTGGTATTCCTTTCTTCACAAAATTTCAACAAACAAAATCTGTGTATTTATATAAAAAAAAAAAACCTGCTCCACAATCTGCTCTTTGGACATTTGGAGTACAATGCATATAAATAATAGCGGTGTAACGGCTCACAGTTACAGTTAGTTTTTTTTGGAGAATTTCCTTACAATAACTGATTCATGATTCAAAGCCCATAATTTAATTGCACATCTATGATTTTTATTTGTTCTGTGGCAACAGTGATGAATAAAAAAATGTTATAAAATCAATTTCCAACGATTTATAAAATGTTAGCCACACTGTGCAGTGTTTTCTTTGTTTTTGTTTTTACGCTGTATTACCTTTGCACAGCACTCCAAGTTTAGCGTGTGACGCATCAGTGATAATGCTCCGTGGGAAACATGTGAAGGCTATTCACATGAAATTGGGAAGCACCGCAACACTGTTTTCATTATAAAATGCTCTGCTGTTCTTCATTTCTCCAAATCTCCAAATCTCCAGTTTTTCAGTTCACATTACAAATGGTATAAAACATGGCAAAAAAAAAAATGCCACTCCAATGTCAACCGAACACTAAAATGTAGAGGAAAAGATGCTTTTTAAAATTGATCTCTATTAATGCAATTAAACTGCAATTAAAATGTCACAACAGGAAATGTATTGCAACTTTGTGAAAACATTTTGCTCAGTTTTGCAAATGTCAACCCTGTTAATAACCAGATTATGCTGTGTGGTGCACATTTAAAAGTGCTGTTATATTCACACCAGCCCATTCAAGGGCTCGATTGATTTTTTCTTCTTTCTTGATTCTTGAGTTTTCATCTACTATGCAAAAAACATGCTTGTCCAAGTTGCCTATCTCTGTTTTATTAATAAACCACGACAGATTTACAACCAAATTAATAGTTTAATGTAATCAACTACATTATACAGATCTCAGTTGCATAAGGCAGTGTACGTCGATCTTTTAGTTGCATACTTTTATTCTTTCCAAAGAATAACTTGCTTTTTGCTCAACCTTGTATAACAGGTCAGACAGCATGCTCTTATGCGTTATCCGGCACTACCGCTTTCCTTTTCTCAACAACATGGAATGTAGATAAACACCAGTCCGACTGCATTAATTTTACTGTCTCATGGCCCACACGTGACCATCCTTTAGATTTAATATTCTAATGATCAGGAACATTATATCCATTTGATTTAATGCCATTGCAATTCTAAAGTCATTCTAGAAAAGTCATTGTCGTTTCTGTTAGAGCTGTGTAATGGTGAAGTCAGAAAGCGTCCCCTGCAGGGCAGACTGGAACGGTACGAGCCAACATTGGACAGTAGGAGCTGCTGGTAGTCTGTAGTCGGAGGCAGAGCTCCTGTAATGGCACACACGCCTTTTAGGTTAGCAAGGCAGTACTAAAGTAAGGCAGAACTAAAAGAAATGAACACTTGTATGTACTTACAGTTGTGCAATCACTTCCTGATTCCTGATTTTAACCTTTGAGTCTGGTAACTCATTGTACTGCAGATCAGTTTTTCCTTGCATATTAGATAGAAATGATTAACTTGGCGTCATTAGCATCATTAGCATTTTGTGACTAGTGGTTCAGAATTTGATGAATTACTTAAACTCAACATCAAAGCTGGATTATTTATTTAGTTACCATTCTGACATTGACATTAGAGAACTGCTTCAGTTTGCTTACCCAGAATGCCTTGAAAGTTAGCATCCTTTGGTAGTTGACGAACAGAAGGCCAAAGGAAAGCATCCTTGTCTTTCTTGTGAAGGAGCAAAACAACACGTACAGATCCCATGGTGATGTCCAATTCTTTGTCCCGCAGAAATACTGACACACTGTGGAAACACCCACTTTCATTCCAGTTCAAGTTCTTTATTTGTTACATACATAATTGTACAGGGATGTATAACTAGCAGTAAAAGGTAGGGTAGGTCGATTCCAACTGATATAAAACTGGCATAAAAAACTGGCATAAAAAAAAACAAACAAACAAACAAACACAAGAACAAAGGACAAAGAGAGGTTTAAGAATGAAGGGAAGTGTGTAGACTATAGGATAAGAGTATATGACTAAAGAATAACTTAAGGACTAGCAGTAATAAGGTATAAGGTGCAAATGTTCTGTGATAGTGATTCTTGTCTTTATTGTCTTTAAGTGAGTGTGCTGGGTTAGGAGTTAGGAGTTCAGGATCCTGAAGGCCTGGGAGAAGAAACTTTTTCATCTTTTTACATTCTTATACTGTTTTGCCTACCGTAGAGCGTTCACACTTGGAGCACTAAAAATTTGCTTTTATATTTCTACTCTTAAGGGACACGGTGGCTTAGTGGTTAGCATGTTCGACTCACAAAGCCAGGGTCCGGGTTCCACGATAGGTTGATTGGCACCTTGGAAAAATTGTCCCTAGTGTATGAATGTGTGTGTGAGTGTATGCCCTGCGATGGGTTGGCATTCCATCCATGGTGTATCCTGCCTTAATGCCCATAGACGCCTGGGCACAGGCTCCCCGTGACCCGAGGGAAGATCGGATATAGCGGTCGAAGATGAATGAATGATCTCTACTCTTTTAAATATAACATGTTAATAAAGTGACATTTGTTGTTTCAAACTAAATTTACACCTGATTTTTTTTACTGCTTCTGGCTATGTTCATTGATGCATTCTTTCTTACTACATTTAGGAAATCACCTCACATAAATTTAATTTGCATCCCGGCAATCCCAACAGAGAACTAGTGAACCCTTGTACTCGGCTGTATAAATGATAAAAAATTACATGTTGCATGTAGGTGCATGTATTCTGTACAAATGTAGTTTTTGATATTGCTGTTGAATTTTTACCTGTCTGACTCGAATCTGTTGACCCCCGACTGCCCCCAAACAAGGTTCACTTTAAACTCTCCATCAGAGTAGACAGTTTCACTAGTGCTTGCGAGAAGCTTTGCTGTTTGATAGTGGATAGCGATCAGCTGGAAGCCATTCCCTAAGAGTTCACCATTCATAGAGAAGTCTATAAAAATAGACAGAGAAAATAATAATCAATGAACAAACTGTAGCGACAATAAATAAACGTGATGATTCGTTTAGTCCATTTAGATAAACACTGAGCACTGTGTTTCCCACAGACCATAATTGTCTTGCATCAGCAAAAAAAAAAAATACTATACTATATCATATATTACACTGTAATTTATTTCTTTTACAATGGAGTTGTGTAGAGCAAGTAGTGGAACAAGCTTTGTTTTTAAATTGGTGATGAATACGTGGACTTCGTGCATGGAACGTTTCAAGCAGCTATTCTGAAGACAGGAATACCACATCACTATACCGTGCAAGATTTAATAAATAAATACATGAGTGAGAATAATAAATTGAATCTGGGGTTTCCCATGACTTACTGTAAAAGTAAAATAAATAAGGTCAAATGTTCTCCAAACTACATAACTACCAAATTTTATTTTCGTCTTGTTTGCTTGCATTTTTAGTTTTGCATTTGATATTTGTTCCTTATTTTTTATGTTATTTTGCCTATTCTGCTGATTGCCTGAGCATATTTTACCTTTAACAAATTGCCTACACTGCACGTTTATCTGTTCAGTATTATTTTTATGGCTTATTGACTTATCGCTTATTGACTTTACTGTGTTCAAAAAAAGGACTGTGTGAGATTATTACATGAAAAAAAGTTATTTACTTGATGACGAGTCCAAAAGGAGGCGGAGTTTGTGATTGCCCACCGGTACATCATAACAGATTTCTTTTGGCTGTGCAGAGATTAGGAATCTTGTTGGATTCACTGCAAAAGATAAGAATGATGAAGCACTTCATCAGTGAATAACGGATGTAGTAGAGTCTGTAAGAGATATAAGTTTACCTGGATGGGGGGAGATGAGAATGTCTTTAGTTTTGTGGGGGTGCAACTGTAGGAGGAGGTTCTCCGTCAAGCGGAATTCTGTTGCATAGCATTAGTTAGATGTAGTACTGTAAACACATTAACATTTACATCGAGAAAACAGACTCAATTCTAAAACTCTTTGCAATTCAGAAGACAAAAATATTAAAGTAATATAAAAATTATATTTTTAAAACCCTTGACTATGGAATGTGCATATTAATAACTCGAACAAACACTTAAACAGCCACTAAATAAATGCTTTCTAAATGCACACAGAGTAATAAGGAAGCCTTATATTTTACATATTTGTTAAACAATGTTTCCCTGCACTGCCTTATGGATGTGCTACTTTTGTCTTTGAGGTTATCAAATGTCGAATGTCTCTCGAGAAAGATTGATTTAACACTTAAATAGCATTAATGATGAGATTTTGAAAGCGATAAATGAAGATGTTTTTTGTTTGCTTTACGTATCTCTCTCCTGCACTTTCCTGTCCTTTTCTGTGGAACCTCAAGCAGCATTACTGTTACATCTTTAGTCATGTAAACGTCAGCAATCATATTTGTAATCCATTTATGTTTTTTAATGGAAATTAAATGATTGGTGTTTAATATTTAAGTAAAAAAAATTTATTCAAACAAAGACATATGACATATGAGTTTTATTAAAAGTATAATAAAGCATACATACGTCCGGTATTAGATCCTAGGAAAAATGCAAAAATGACAAAGAAATATTGTAAGAATATGGTTTGTTTCTAATTAAACTCTAAATATACAGTCATCTCAACATGGAGAGTAGACACAGTGTTTTAGAGTTTAAATTTGAAGGCAGTGACATTTTCAACACAACTTAATCTCATTATAGTATCTTGTGATTGTGACATTCAGAGGAATGGAAAAATCTCATGCTCTTGGTATTTATTTGATTGTTAGTCATTTTGGACTTAACCAGTGATCTAAAGTCAAATGTTGAACTTTCTTACCTGAAATAATTCGTCTTCTTTTAACATATGTAGGTGGATCTTCTTTAGAGATTAGGGTAGTCCTGCCACGTTGGACGGGCCCTACAAAGATTAAAATTCATTTATAATAGTAAATGAGGATAGCTTATCCTCCATGTGTTGGAGTTTACCCCGTTGAATGAGAGGGTCGTTTTCCTGCGCCTACAGGGCTGGGATAAGTCTCTAACTATCATTTGTGCCTGTGGGCCAAATGGCAGTTCAGAGTACCTGACCTTCTTGAAGTCTCTGGGAGGGGTGCTGATAAACACTCCAACTGGGGACTCCGTTGTTCTACTGTGGGAGTTTCAATGCCCAAGTGGACACTGACAGTGATACCTGGAAGGGTATCACCTCCCCCCCCCCCAGGACTTCTGTTATTCTGTTATTGGACTTGTGGGTGTTGGAGGTACCATAGGAGTTTGCCCAACCTGCCCACATGTGTTTTGTGGACTTGGAGAAGGCATTCAACCGTGTGCTTTGCTGCGCTCTGTAGGGGGTACTCCTGGAGTATGGGGTCCGTGGCCCTCTGTTGCTGGCTGTTCGGTCTCTATATATCCAGAGCAATAGTTTCACACAGTAAGTCAGACCTGTGTCCGGTGCATATTGGACTCCGGACAAGGCTGCCCTTTGTCACTGGTTCTGTTACTGGTTTCATTATTTTTATAGACAGAATTTCTAGAAGCAGCCAGGGGCTGGAGGGAGTCCGTTTTGGGGACCACAGGATCTCATCTCTGCTTTTTGCGGATGACGTTGTCTAGTTGGCTCCATCAATCCAAGACCTCCAGCATGCACTTGAAGTTTTGCAGCTGAACGCGAACCAGCTACAAGCAACCCGGTCCAGATAACGGTAAAAGATGGATGGATGGATGGATTTTTGTTTGCTGCAGATATCTGTTGTGTGTGCAACATCCCCACTACTTACCGCGTGGTTGCAAATAATGTGGCTCTGCTTGAGGTGCCGGTGGCTTTTTCTCTTCTTTGGGTTTGTGGGCGACTTGTGTCTCATTTTCCTGTGGCTTAGTGACCACCATGGATGTGAGTGGAGTCACAAATTCATATTTCAGAGAGAGATCCAGAGCTTTTTTCTTGACTTCTTCTTTCTCCTCTCCTTTTAGTGTCATTCTGATACAAATAGAAATGTAAACATCAAAACACACAGTAAAGTTAATATGTTGATTTTTTTTATTTATTTAAAAAAAGCATTAAACAGGAAAAACGCACACTTTCTCCAGGAGCTGTTTCACTGTAAGATAAGCCCACAGTCTCTGGATGAAGTTTTCATGTTGGGGTAAAACATCAATGACATCTTTTGTTGAAATAGAGTCCTGATAGGTTACGTTTGTATTTTTCTGTAAATAAGAATGAATGTAAAAATTAGTGTGAAATGTGTGTGTACAAACCTCTATACAAATACAATGGTCTCAGGACACAACAAATTCTATGATTTCTATGAAATCCTTAAATGAAATTGGACTAGCAGCTTAGTAACGGGATGTGAAGAACAGAAAGTGATGCTCTTACTGAGATTGCGATGACCTCTGTTTGTAAAGTCTCTAGGCTGTTGTCTGTGATTTGTCCAGCTACCACAATCTCTGATCCGTTATAAAACTGCTTGAAAGTGTTCTGGGTGAGATTCGTCGCTCCGATGTAGTTCAGCTGGACATCAGTTAAAAGTGGAGTCGCCACTTCCTCATAGAAACCCTAAACATTGACAGTGGAATGAATCGAATCATTGGCAATAAGTGTGTAAAAAGAATCATCTTGAAAAATGACCAGCGCTCTGTGTCCCACCTGAAGCTGAAGGTCGGCATCCGAATCCACGTAGATCCTGCGAGCAACTCCATTATTTTCCAGAGCCAGTTTTTTCAAGAAATCAAAGTTTACATCAAATCCAAACCCCAGGCAGTAAAGAGGAAATTTACCCCCAATGGCCTGTTTGGCGTTGCTCCGAATTTTCCCTGTGTTTGTTTCACCTGTAAGATGAAAAGAGTACTGTTAGGACAAACTACACATTCATCATTCTTATTAAACATAAACAAATCGAGTGCTATTGTGTTTTTGGAAACATTAGTGTTGTTGGCTATGGGACATTTCACCCAGCATTCCCTCACTAGCCATGAGCTTATTAGCTTTAGCACTAGATGTAATGCTGATTAATATTAATGTTGACCTTTTTTTTTTTTTACTTAATATTTTTAATGAATATGAAATATTAAGGCAAGCTGATGAACCCATTTTATAACTATGCAAGTGTTTAATTATTGGCTGATCTATTGATATTTTCACATATGTTATAAGCATATGTTGAACACATATTTACATAATAACAGAGGTAATGTAGGCCAGACATGACTACATTGTGTGGGTGTGCATTTTTTGCCTGAAGTTGGGTCTCCATCAGTCAGCAGGATGAGAATGGAGGCAGAACCCTGTCGTGGGTGGCTTGTGATCATGTCAACCCCATTTAGCACGGCCTGATTGATGTTTGTGCCTAAAGGAAATAATGTATTATATCAATCATTCATTCCATTTTCACGTTTGTAAATCAAAGAGGCACCCAGACCCCATTGTGTGTTCACTCACTCAAATTCTGTTTGTTTTATGCCCATTTACCTCCACTCGCTTTCATTGCATTCACGAAAGTCATTGCTTCTTGCAGATTTGTCTTTGTGGCTTGGAGAAGTTCAGGTTTCCAGTCGTGTACCGAACTGTCGAAGGTGATCAGGCCAAAGTAATCATCTTCAGACAGATCTTGCAAAATCTTCAGCATTGCCATACGAGTCTAATAAAAACAATCAATGAATACACATAGACGATGTGAAAATCAGGCATACAAAAACACTACAACGTGCACTCATTTTCTATTATTATTATTATTATTTTTTAAATTATTATTACCATAATGGATTATATGCTCCAAGTTTACCTGCTGAATTTTAGTGCCACGCATAGATCCACTACGGTCAATGAGAAAAACCACATTTTTGGGGATTTGCTGAATATCTGTTGGTGCAAAGTAGTGAACGAAATAGCCATTGGATGCCTAGAATCGGGCAAAGTCAAAATGATCAGGTTAATTAAATAATGTAATGTTTGTACTCTTCCTCGACAATTATATCGAAACCTGTCACTGTGAATCCTTAAAGAGTTTCTACACCTGCAGTTCTCCTTTCTGTTCGCTTCTCTTCACATCGTACTCTATTAGCAAGTCTCCATTCAATCCATTTTCTCCACAGCACTGGGTTTGTTGGTCGCGAGTGGGGTAAAAGTTCACCCATGCCTGCAATTACAGACGTGCACCACTTGTTACGGTTATATGCAGTTATTTAATCTCTTAATACTTCAACACAAGTTCCAGGTCAATTTTTGTAGTGCAAATTAGCACATAATAGTTAGAGCACGATTATAAGATTTATCTTTCACCTCCTTGCTAGAGGCATCCACAGTTCTTGTTATTGCACTGGAGAGCTCCGGATTTTGCAAATTTCCTTTTACCTCCAGGAAAGAAATACCAGGCTGCTCATTCATGTAGACATCGATCTAGTGGAGAGAGAGAGAGACTCATGTTCAGCCGCACATGTAAACAGGTTTTGCTTCATTGTTTAGTAAAATATGTTTCAATCACAAGCATATATGTATTTTTAAAGTTTCCTTAAATTGTCATCTCATTTATTGAATTATTTCAAAATGTTTTTCTCCAATTAAATTAGATGGAAACTGAACTGTTCTCATCGTATGTATTTTTGTTTAATGCAGCAAGTGGTTGCTTAATTGTAAATTTCACTGATATGATCGTGATTTGTGATGTGGGGTACGATGGATATACTTGCTCTGTTCACCTTGAAATCTGCTACAGGCTGCATTGGTTGAGCGTGGATTCGTAACTTGTATTTCCCAAGTCGTCGCTTTAGCAGCTCTTCGTACGTGAGTTCAAAGGTCACTTTACTGAAAGCTGCTACCGTCACCGAAGTTTTAAACTCCTCCAGCGTTCTTCCTACGGAGCTGAAGCCAGTAGCAACCATCATCAGTTTTTTTTTCTCCGTGTTTTATATTGCGTTGATTTTTTTACATTTACTTTGGAATCATATCAGATATAAACATGTTTAAAAACATTTGGAATAATACATGTGTGTCTTGACTTATTTGTATTTCTGTGGTACCTGACAATCCCGGCACTTTCTCCTCGAGATACAGCCTGACTGTACTGTTGCTCAGCTTCCTCTTTCTGTTTGACAACTCCATCATATGTCTTCCCTTCTATCACCCTGATGAGAATATAGCAGACCTGTTTTTATTGCCATGATTTGCTTATATCTCCTAAAGATACCCAGAATTCAGGACTAATTGCACTCAATAGATCTCACAACTATGCTATATAATTGTTATGGTATATAGGTTTTTGTTATTCAGTGTCCTTGTTGTCCAGATGTGGCCATTTGAATTGTAATTAAGTTTTGTGAGGTAAACTTACGGCACTAAAAAGTATATATGTTAGTGTGTGTGTGTGTGTGTGTGTGTGTTTAATTCTTTGACTTACATCTTGAATTTGCTGATGAAAGCATTTTTTGGTATCTTGACCTCAAAATGAACTTCTTTGGACTCATTGAGTCGATTTGCCACACGACTTGTGATGACGTTGATGGAATATCGGCTTGTTACTGTAGAGTTGATGTGAAAGCTGTAGATGTCAACATCTCGTTGCTGTATTGAGAAAAAAAAAAAAACGGATTTTTGAAATGTCTGTTTACATGGATAAAACCGGAAACTTTAATCTTGTCGCTGCATGTGTACACTGATCAGGCTTGATGTTGGAATTAGAACATTGAGTGGTAAAGCATATGACACTGCTTATCTCTTCCTCATTCATCTGTTCAGTTTTTGGGATATTAAGCAACTCAACATTTTGTACTCAATTCTATTGGTTTAGACGCAGGAAAAATGTGCACGTGCAGAGATTTGAGCGAGTTGTGATGTCAGGATGACATCATGTGGGGAGAGAAGGCTGGACCGCATGATCCATACGATTTTAGGAAGGATGGGTCAGGAATGTTTCCGCAGTAGAAGCGGGACCAACACAATTTTAGGCTGGGGGTCATAATGTTATGCCTAATCGATGTACACAGACATACATCATATACAATTGTGTTGTTTGGTTAAACATGGTAAATTCCAGTAACCTTTCCCAAACATTCCGAACAACAAACAGAAATGACGGTCACAGTGGGAGTTCACCTTCACCCCAAAGTTGCTCAACTGCTCACACACAAATAGATTTTTGCTGATTCTCACGTAATCAGATTTGTAATATTACTGTATAAAACCCAAGTGTTGGGACGTCAAGAAGCACTGATTTTTATATGGATAAATTGAATGTAATATTTAATGAAATTATGATGCTAGAACAAATTACCTGTAACAAGCTAATAGTTAGCAAGGAGCTACATATTTTCAGTTTATTTAAAATTTTACATTTATTCTAAATTTCAGAGAGATTCAGAATTATTTAAGAAGCACATATATATATATATATATATATATATATATATATATATATGTGATTCTTTCATAGTTGTTTACATTTAAATGAATTGTCTTTAAATGGAATTTCATCACTTTACGCTTACTACACATAGTTTACCCACAGAGATCGTCATTTGAGAGTTTTATTACTTAGCAAACCTTCTGGTTGAATAAAACACTTTACAGCATATTTGAAAGTTTATTTTGTAAATTAGCGGATTAGCCTTGCTTTTTTATCACTAATAAATGACCCATGAAACTTACCTTCGAGCCTGCCATCGAGGTGACACAAAGAAATAAAGCTCCAAAAACAATTAGTAGAATTGCGGCTCGCTCCATGGCGACTCATTCAGCTCTCCGTACTGCCAGATGCACTTTAACTTTTAAACAAATCATGTGGATCCTGTTTGCCAAATAGTTTGTCCTTGTGACCTTAAGCTTGGACACAAACAACCACATAACTGTTTACTTATGAGCATAAGGAACAGCAGATCTCTTACTCTGAATGAGATATAAAACAGTTTTTTTTTGCTTTGTTTTGTTAATTTCGATAATTTCATTAATCAAGTATTCTAACGATTATTCGGATAAGAAATGCTTTTAAGCAAGACTGATAAGAAATTGAAGAGCAATACTAAATAAGAGAGAGGGAATAAGCCAGGTCTCTTAAAATGAACAAGATATTCGTTTCTTGTTTTTAGAAAAATCTGCTTTTTATTGCTGAAATTGCACATCGGTGTATATCGGTGAAAACTAAACCCATTCAATGTATTTAATTCAAAATACAAATACAGTGCGTTCAAAAAGTTTCTCCGCAGTGGCTGGGTAGAGTAAGTCATGGGAAACTACTTGTTTAATTTAACCCATTATTATTTGCGCTGATTTATTTATTTATTTATTAAATCTAGCACAGTATAGTGATGTGGGATTCCTGTCTCCAAAAATGCTGCTTGAAATTTACCACAATAAATCTCTGTATTTATTGACCAAAAAAAGTACAGCACCAAGGATAGACTGTGTATACACTGTATACAGTGTATTACACTGTGTATAAATAATATTGGTGTACTGGCTGATGGTTGATCCCTGATCTCTACGGATCATGGCTCAAGGTTTGGTACACACGTGACCCACAGAGTATTTGTAAAAAAAAAAAAAAATATATATATATATATATATATATATATAAATATATGTATTTTTTTTAATGATCGCAGAGTGAAAAACTTTTTTTCTTTTTATAATCACACAGCGCCGTCATGTTCATGCAAATGTTGTAGTAAACAACAGCGGCTAACAGAGGAGCAGAAGAACCTGAAAATGCCTTGCGCATTATTCGTCACTTATTTATGGGAGCATTTACATCCTGTAACTTTTATTGTTATTTCTTGTTATATATCCCGTCTTAATGTGATCCGTGAGTTTTTTGTTCCTTTCCACCGCCAAAAAATAAAAATATAAAAAATAAATAACTAATTACTTTACAAATTTTTCATACTGCAGCCTCCTCCAGCACTCCCAGTGATGCATTAGTTATAATGGTCTGTAGTTAAATTAGTTAAATTAACTAAATGAAACACAAAGGCACATTCATTTGCCTTCGATTCATTTTTGTTACCGAATTACTTGAGGAATCGTCACAGCCCTAAATATATAATTTCAGCTCGAAATTCACAGCTGATGTGCTGAAGTGAGTGACCCTTTAACAAAGAACAATAGATTTTAGAGGCCAGTTAGAACAGCTTGTATATGGTTAAGGACAGGGGTCACCAACATGGTGCCAACGGGCACCAGGTCGCCCCCAAGAACCACATGAGAAACTCTCAGGCCTGTTCTAAAAACTCATCAGTGAGATGCATCTAAAATGTTAGTTAACTCATTGTTGATACTTATTGTGAGAAATCATCAGTGTCAGTAATTATAATATATAACTAAAGGCAAAAGTGTTATTTTAGAAGAGTGTGTCAAACTGGTATCCCTTTGTATGACTCAGTATCCATGAAGTAGCTCTCAGGTTCAAAAAGGTTGGTGACCCCTGGTTTAGGAAATGACAGTCATGCTTGCAGTACTTATTAATATTCATTTGTGTGTGTGCTTATCCTTTTGGGAGTAACACTACATTTGGATTTCCTATATCCGACATTTGTCTGATCTCATTTGTCTGATAAATGGCTGAAACTCTTTAACTGTTTATGATGAGTTTTGTTCGATTAAAACCTTCAACAATCTGCTGGATGTTCGTCAAAATATGAACATAGAAAAGTATAGAAAAATGTATCTAATTTTGACTTTTTATAGTTCTTTTTTTAAATTTATAGTTGTCTTTATAGGAGTCTTTCTTCTTTTATTATTCATGGTTTACAAATAGCTCGGTTCTCTGGACATTGGTTGCCTGTAAATAAATGGAAACTAATAATAATAATAGAGAATTCATTCATGTATTGTGCATTTAAATGAACATATATTTTGTCATAGGGTTTCGTTAGTATTACACATTTTTATATTAAAGCTATTTTGGTATCATTGTACTAACTGTTGTAATTAATGAATGTATTGTGTATTCAAATGAACATATATTTTGTCATAGTGGTGTGTTCTTAGTAAAAGTCAAGTCAAGTCAAGTCAAGTCAAGAGGTTTTTATTGTCATTTCAACCACATATAGCTGACGCAGTACACAGTGAAATGAGACGTTTCTCCACGACCCCGGTGCTTACACAAACAACATATAACAAACACAACAACACAATGCTGAGGACGAGACTAAGTTTGTCCTAGCTACATAAAGTGCATCGTGTGCAACCTGGTGCAAACAGCGCAAAGACACAAGACTGTGTTCACAACACAAGACAGTGCATAACAACAACTAACAATATAATACAATACAAAAAACAACAACAACCCAGTGCAAAGTATTTCAAAGTGTTCCATTTTGGCGAGTGTGCAAACGAACAATTTGAGCAGCAGTGATAAAAAAGTAAGTGTGCAAAATGTGCATGTAAACAGTAACACTGTCAGTGAGAGCAGTATAAACAATACACATGTAAAGGCCAGTGATGAGGTAGATAAATAATATAGCAGTGGATGGAGTGTGTGTGTGTGTGTGTGTGTGTGTGTGTGTGTGTGTGTGTGTGTGTGTGTGTGTGTGTGAGTGTGTGTGAGTCCAGTTCCAGTTCTATGTGTTGAGAAATCTGATGGCTTGAGGGAAAAAACTATTGCATGATCTGCTTGTGAGAGCCCGAATGCTTCGGAACCTCTTACCTGATGGCAATAGTGTAAAGAGTGTGTGTGAGGGGTGTGTGATGTCGTCCACAATGCTAGTAGCTTTGCGGATGCAGTGTGTGCTGTAAATGTTCGTGACAGAGGGGAGAGACACTCCGATGATCTTTTCAGCTGTCCACTATCCGCTGTAGGGTCTTGCGATCCGTGACGGTGCAGTTCCCAAACCAGGCAGTGATGCAGCTGCTCAGGATGCTCTTGATGGTCCCTCTGTAGAACATGGTCAGGATGGGGGTTGGCAGATGTGCTTTCCTCAGCCTTCTCAGGAAGTAGAGACGCTGCTGGGCTTTCTTACTGATGGAGCTGGTGTTGAGTGACCAGTTGAGCTCAACTGAGTTGAGCTCAGTTGAGCAGTTGAGCTACTATAAAATGTTTATAGTAAAGGTATTTTGGTATCATTGTAATAATTGTTGCTTAAGTAGGTTCCCCGACTTATAAAGACATGCAAACTGCAAAACCAATGTAGTGAGAATTGTCGCAGAATTTGGGAGGCGGCAAAACAACTGTGGCACCATGTTCTGTGTGTTTATGCAAATCATGTTTGACGTTTGGAGGCCTCCTTTGTTACGATCATTATTTTTAAAGTACTTTGACTACATCCATGTTATTCTTCATAACAAAGTGAAATGAGTAATTACATTATTCAAATTCACCATGTGTATACAAAGTATATATATATATACACACACACACCTGTGTTTTTGTTGTATGTTTTTTTTCAGTCTTTGTTAAACAGTGAACAGGCAGGTACAGTTGGCTTTTGGTGTAAAGATTTAAAGATAAAACGATATGGTCTGGCTGTTGGCCACTGTTCCATAAGCAGGATGTTGACAGTGTGGTAGAAAAACATTCTGCGGACATTATTAATAAATACCCAGCTACCTTGATATCTATGAAGCATCTCAAATTCTATCTTTTTTCAATGTTTTTTTTCAACCATTTTTCTTAGCCTGGGTCCTAATAAACCAGTATTTGTATGTACTTATTGTTGAACACTGCAAAGCACTTTGCAACTAACTCTGGATAAGCGGACCTCTGCTAAATGCCATCAATATAATACCACCACAGATCACACTGAAAAGATTCAGTATTTTTCAAGCTTTTTTTGAGGAAGTCTGTTTCATACTTCTGTATATTGTGTTGTACCGGAGTCATGCACCAGTCATACAATGAGTTGCATTTAAACACAAAGACAGACGCACAATGTAATCTTCCCTGAATAATATACTTCTGGCATTCTGGTTGCTACCTTCAAGATTGTTTAGCTACTGAGACGTATGACACGTTTGTTTGTTTGTTTGTTTAATCTACACTGCGACATTTAGTCCAGTACAAAGTTGTCTAAACTTGTTGTCTAAAACAAACTGAGAAAGTGCAGCTATGGAAACCATAATGTATTTAGAGTTACTGAATCAGGTTATTCGCTATTTGAGTCACCTGCAACTTTATCTCTTCTTTTTTCCAAGTTGCCTTTGTTTTTTTAGCACCAGTTCTAATATGTAAATTAAATAAATCCCTGATAGAAATGATGCAGCTTCGCATGTTGTTTTAAACATGTGAAATATCAGGACTTGTATAAACAATTAGATTAGAGACTGAGATAAGAGGGTTTTAAAGTGGATGTGGTGTAATGACAGTTAAAGAAAGAAGAAAAACACAAACACATAAGTACATTAAACAGGAAATGTGGAAGTGTGCTGCAGTGCTGCAAGCCAGCATATTCTTTTCTATCTCTTTCATACTGCACTGGTAGTAATGGCTTTATCTCTGATAAATGAACACATGCATATCAGATGACAGCCATAACATCTAATTAAAATGTCAGAGCTTTTAATATTTGGTAAGTGATTATTCATAATTCCTGTGGTTGTTTAGGAAGGATCCAACAGCTGAGTAAGAATAAGAATAGCTTTTTATAACGATGACAAAAAGCCTCTTCTGCAGAACAGTGTAGTGTAATAGTGTAGTGTAGTAGTGTAGTGAAGTAATAGTGTAGTGTAGTTAATAGTGTAGTGCAATAGTGTAGTGTAGAAATAGTGTAGTTAATAGTGTAGTGTAATTGTGTAGTGTAATAGTGTAGTGTAGTAATAGTGTAGTAATAGTGTAGTGTAGTAATAGTGTAGTTAATAGTGTAGTGTAATAGTCTAGTGTAGTGATAGTGTAGTTAATAGTATAGTGTAATAGTGATGTAGTGCATTTGGATCGACACAATTTCTAAATGATCACATTCCATATTTTACGACCACACCTCGCTCCAGCCGGGCTGGGCTATTCACAGATAGGCCCCATCTTATCTGCACTTCTGGCCCTTCACCTTTGACTTCGTGCCTCCCAAATACTCAGTTTACGACTGTCATTTAAATCTCAAACAAACCCCCACTCCCCCACAGGATGCTGGCACATTTCGTGAACTCAGCTACACACACACACACACACACACACAAACACACACACACACACACAAACACACATGCCTGTATGTGTTTAATGTATGCATGAGCTTCTGTTTTATCATGCTGAAACTCATAATCTGTGCGTTTACTCGAACAATGTTTTATGAAATTATCATCATTATTCTTATTGTTCTATAAAACTTCAGTTATAAAACAATGCTGTTTTAATAATTAATAGTGATTAAACAATAGGGTTCATCAAAATAATGATTATATTTCTAGAACATTGTTATTATCCTTTATATTAATCATGTAGTGATGACATGTATTAGTATTAAGGCTGATCAGTTCCCTTCATCCATCCGTTCTCTTTCTTTCTTTTAATTTTCAAATGATCTTCAAATGATCTCTTTCTTTCATTGCATATCAACCAATGTTTGTATGTAAGAAGTACTTATATATAATTATTTGGTTGTTACAATGTTTAGTGTTCTCGGTATCTAATTGATCCACTCGTCATTTCCTACACCATGATGAAGATGATGTAACTGTAAGAGGTTTCAATTCATTAATTCATATTTCAAGTAAATAACTTGATTAACTTTTGGACCATTCCCAATATGCAAATTAGCTTGGGCATAGACAAAGAAATACCTTTCTGCTCAAGTTTCATGTCATTGCATTGGTCAGTTTCGAAAGTTGGGTGTGACACCCAGGCCCATAAATCCTGTCTACACTCTCCACAACTGTGAGAGAACAACTCGGAGAGAACAAAAAACCCATGCGGAGAGACAGCATGGGAGAGAGAACACCCACGGGGGAAGACACTGGCGGAGAACAAAGAAACAAAGAAACGAAGAGATGAAGTGAGACGAAGCTGAGAGGCTGCGGCCTCTCAAGCGGACCAGCTCCGGACCAACTCGGAGTCACTCGGGAAACCATGCTAATCCTGTCTCCAACCCGGAGAGAGGCCATGCTGGCCTTTCTGAGTCATGAATCTCCTCCTGAGACAGAACAGCAATTCCTGATCGTCATCTACAGGACTTCATCTTCAACACCTAGAATCATCCGGACTTTTGTTCAACTTCAAACCCAATACAAGTAACGCTGCTGATCAATTCAGCGTCTGTAAGTTAAGCCCCTTTTAATTAAGGTGAATCTGAATTCCTCTTTACGATTCTCATCAAGGTGTGATAAATCTGATTCATTCAACTCGCTGTCTATATCTCGCCTCTCTCTCTCTCGTCTGTCTTTTCCTCTTTCTCTCTCTCTCTCTCTCTCTCATTTTCTTCCCCTCAGTACTATTGTATATAGATGTTTGGTCATAGATTAGTATGTGTCATGTGCCGTCTATTAAATGTCATGTATATACACAAGTGATTGTCTTTGTGTGTGCCTCACAATTACAAGTCAATGAATCTTTGATCTTGCTACCATCGCTCAATTACAACTTGTATTATATTAGAATAGTTATTTTCTAGGCCAGGAATATAACTTTTCTTGGGATTAATGAATAATTATATTGTCTGCTCGCCAGACGAACAGATCAAATAATTAAGCTATTGATTCCTTTAATATTCAATCTATCATTCAATAGTCATAATTAATTATAAATCATTATAATTAATATGAGTATTTGGATGTACATGTTGTAATTTCAACTTAAATTGTCGGTTACCGACTGGTGGAGAAACATATGGTTAATTACCCCGTAATATTAAACATTATATTGGTGGAGAATAGTGGGCACCTTCCTCGTTAATTTTCCCTAATATTAAAACGCTACAGTGAAGTGTAGTAATAGTGTAGTGTAATAGTGTAGTGTAGTAATAGTGTAGTGCCGTAATAGTGTAGTTAATAGTGTAGTGTAATAGTGTAATAGCATAGTGTAGTAATAGTGTAGTGTAATAGTGTAGTAATTGTGTAGTGTAGTGATAGTGTAGTTAATAGTGTAGTGTAATAGTGAAGTGTAGTAATAGTGTAGTGTAGTTAATAGTGTAGTGTAGTAACAGTGCAGTAATAGTGTAGTTAATAATGTAGTGTAGTGTATAGTGTAGTGTAGTAATAGTGTAGTTAATAGTGTAGTGTAATAGTGTAGTGTAATTGTGTAGTGTGTAGTGATAGTGTAGTTAATAGTAGTGTAGTGTAATAGTGAAGTGTAGTAATAGTGTAGTGTAATAGTGTGTATAGTGTGTAATTGTGTAGTGTAGTGATAGTGTAGTTAATAGTGTAGTGTAATAGTGAAGTGTAGTAATAGTGTAGTGTAATAGTGTAGTGTAGTAATAGTGTAGTAATAGTGTAGTGTAATACATAGTAGTGTAGTGTAGTGTAGTTAATAGTGTAGTGTAGTGTAGTAATAGTGTAGTGTAGTAATAGTGTAGTGTAGTAACAGTGTAGTTAATAATGTAGTGTAATAGTGTAGTGTAGTAATAGTGTAGTAATAGTGTAGTGTAATAGTGTAGTGTAGTTAATAGTGTAGTGTAGTAATAGTGTAGTTAATAGTGTAGTGTAATAGTGTAGTGCAGTGATATTGTAGTTAATAGTGTAGTATAATAGTGAAGTGTAGTAATAGTGTAGTGTAGTAACAGTGTAGTTAATAATGTAGTGTATAGTAGTGTGTAAGTGTAGTAATAGTGTAGTGTAGTTAATAGTGTAGTGTAATAGTGTAGTGTAGTAATAGTGTAGTGTAGTTAATAGTGTAGTGTAATAGTGTAGTGCAGTGATATTGTAGTTAATAGTGTAGTATAATAGTGAAGTGTAGTAATAGTGTAGTGTAATAGTGTAGTCTAGTAATAGTGTAGTTAATTGTGTAGTGTCATAGTGTAGTGTAGTAATAGTGTAGTCTAATAGTGTAGTGTAGTTAATAGTGTAGTGTAAGTGTAGTGAAGTGTAGTTAAAGTGTAGTGTAGTAATAGTGTAGTAATAGTGTAGTGTAATAGTGTAGTAGTAATAGTGTAGTGTAGTTAATAGTGTAGTGTAATAGTGTAGTGTAGTTAATAGTGTAGTGTAGTAATAGTGTAGTGTAATAGTGTAGTTAATAGTGTAGTGTAGTGATAGTGTAGTTAATAGTATAGTGTAATAGTGAAGTGTAGTAATAGTGTAGTGTAGTAATAGTGTAGTAATAGTGTAGTGTAATAGTGAAGTGTAGTAATAGTGTAGTGTAATAGTGTAGTGTAGTAATAGTGTAGTGCAGTAATAGTGTAGTTAATAGTGTAGTGTAGTAATAGTGTAGTGTAATAGTGTAGTTAATAGTGTAGTGTGAATGTGAGTCGTGTGTGTCTTTCGATGGGTTGGCATTCCATACAGGGTGTGTCCTGCCCATAGACACCTGAGACTCAAGACTTCCCCATGACCCGAGGGAAGATCGGATGAAGATGAATGAATGAATGAATAAAGGCCTCATTCTCAGTTCTTTTAGTAAACTGAACATATTACTTTTTTGACTAATATTGTAGTTGTTGTATAGAAATCTTTTCAGTATTCTGTATTAATTAACTTTTTATATTTATTTATGGAAAATTGCTACATCATAATTTAGAGAGAGTGTGTGTGTGTGTGTGTGTTGTGTGTGCGTGTGTGTGTGTATAATTAATATTGATTTACATATAGAATTTGCTGATAAAAATTTATGAGTATTATGATTTGGAAAACGTTTCCCCCGACATCACGTCTTTTACATATTATACGTTCACATTAACATGATATTGTTATTAGTAGGCATATTTGAGATAATCTTGAACAGTGCCATACTTTTTAGATTTTGGGATCTTTTTTTTTAAGCAGAGATTTTATCTTATGCTGCAGATGCATAATAGTTCACTGACTGCTTTTTAACGAATGTACAAAATGTATATATATATATATATATATATATATATATATATATATATATATATATATATATATATATATACTTAAAATGTTTGACTGTTAAAATGTTTGCACTCGTCTGACATGGAAAGGAATTGCCCATTACAAAGTTCATGTGTCATACTTCTTAAAATAGGTACATCAATATGAAACATATTCTGGTTCATGAAAATACATAAATAATCCATGCAGTCATGTTTGTCCATTTCAAACTTTGTGTCATTTTCAATCATTTTATTGCATTTGGACTCAGTGTATCAATGAGCCAGCTTTCTTCTGAAAATTGATTTTGCCCAAAATTCTACAGCAATGAGACGATGAAATCAGAGAGCGCCCCCTGCAGGGCAGACTCAAATGTTACAAGCCAACATGCCACAGTAGGAGCTGAAGAGATCCTGTAGTCAACGGCAGAGCTCCTACAATGAAATAGAACCATTTTAAGTGCATTCATAAAGGTGTAGCAAATAATATAAGCTGCATAACAATAGTTCTGTTTATTTACCACGATGCTTCAACTTCCTGACCCTTGATTTTGAGTTTTGATTGTGGGATTTCCTCATACTGAAGATCAGTTATTCCTTGAATATCGAATAAAATATCGTGAGATACCCTTTTCTTGTACTTGCAATGTAAACTCAAATTAATCATTGGGGGGAAGAAATAGAAATGTATATTTACACAAATACTATGACTAAATCAGTTTTGTTACATTTGAACGAAAATTGTTCAGCTCTTTTTCAACCCTGAAATAAATGTAACTCTATCAAACTAGAATCATTTAAAATGGGGAACTGTCCAAGTGTGATTTTGATTGAAGTGTCTTACCCAAAATGCCGTGTATGTTGGCACTTTTTGGTGGTTGTTGAACAACAGGCCACAGAAAATAATTCCCGTCTTTTTTATGACGGAGAACAACAACACGAACGCTTCCAATGATGATGACTAACTCGTTACTCTTTAGCTCCATTGACCACCTGTGGAGAGTTGGAATAATCATTTCATACTCATTCATGTCCGACTAATTGAGGTTTGAAGGATTCTGCCAATGGCTTTTACGTAATCAAATCACCCTCTGCGTCTGTTTGCAGATTGTTCTTGTCAATTGTTCTTTGTGTGTTCATTTGTGAGTGTTTATTATGTCTTCCAACAATTCTTTCGTGGGAGGGTTTGTTTCTGCAAAATTACAACAAACGCCAGGATATTTAGTTTTGCTTTTACCCGTCTGAGCTAAAGAATCCACTTCCCGTCTGCTCCCATACAAACTTCTCTCTCGCATTTCCATCAGAGTAGAAACTTTCAGAAGGATTCACATGAAGCGTTGCATCTTTATAATGAATAACAATTAGCTGAAAGCCTACATTAGCCAGTTGTCCATTTATATTGATGCCTGGGGAGAGAGCGAGAGAGTTTTCCTGAAATCACATTGTAAACAGTACACACACACACACACACACATTTACAAATATGTCTGATAAAAGGGGATTGATATGATTCATGTCCTCTCTTCTAGAATAATGATTATCATTTTCTCAAGATACATGCTTATAATGTTTAATAACATGTATATTATAAAAAAAAACGGTCCTACACATGGACGTGAGCCATCATTTTACAATAGTAGGTTGTTAGAATAGCCTGTTTAGCATATTTTATTAAAATAATTTATGCCAATGGAACTTTTGGAACGCTGTGCATTTCACCCCGAAACCTACTGAAATACATCTGTCCATACTTCTGTTTGTGACAGATAAATGCAGTGCAAACAAGAGAAACGCTAGGGAATAAAAAAGAGAATTGTTGGCAATACCAGGGGTTAATACATATTCATAGACAAAAACTATATTCCATTATGTTAGTGTTTCTAGTAAGGTTAAGACCTGAGGAGAATTGCTTGCTGGCCCTATTGGCTTGCCAAACGATTTTTTTTCTTTCTTTCCCTGCACATATATTGAAAGCTTATATATTGAATCACATTATCATATTATATTATCATTATCATAATCATATTATAAATTACACACCTGATGAACTGTCTGAAAGGAGAAGGAGTTTCTCGTGTACAGGTGCGTCGTAGCAGATCTGTTTTGGCTGCGCAGAGATTAAGAATCTGACTGTAAAAGAGAACGTGTACAGAATGATTACTTGCAGCACACTGGTGCAATTCTTTTTTTTTACAAGATGCAATGAAGGCTATTTTTTTGTTTTGAAAGCTGTAATACGACCTGTAGGGGCAGAGGTGAAAAGTATTACAGTCGGGTGGATTTCTTCTATCAGGACTGCTGGTGGGTGCCTATGTCTTACTGCTGAAAAGGTATGCAATGAAATAAGAAAATTCATTGTTTTTAATTATTGTGTTTAAAAGCAGTTTTAATATTTTCCGTCTACTGCTGATTCTCATGCACCACAGCATACATGTCATAAAGCATATGTGTATGTGTAAATACATGTACCTAGGCTACGCATTATTAATGAGCTACTATATCCTTTATATAGAAGGAAAAACATTTTAGAGAAACATTATGATGGAAGTTTCTAACATGCCATGTATTGATTTCATTAATCAGTCTGAAATGTCACATAAAGCATAAAAAAAAAAATAAAGCAACAATTAAGAGCATCATTAGGTAAAGAAACAAAAGCACACAAAATACATTAATGGTAAACTGGTATGTTAAATTGGTCAATTAAAAAAACAGTACAATCACTAAGGCCTTTTGAGGTAAAAAAAAAAAAAAACCTATTAATAATAATACTAATAATAACTACAACAGAACTCAGAAAAATAGAATTCATTGTTACACAGAAACTTAGCACAGTGTGATAACAAGCACAGGTAAGAGGGGAGATCAATGAGAGTGAGTTCTTACTGAGATACGTGCAATTCTAACTTGAATTCATTATTTATTTATGCATCTTCTAATGTGTCAGTGTAAATCTAGTAAATGTCAGCGTCCACTTGGGAATACTTACACAAATCCTCGTGCACTGCAAGTTGAAACAAAATAAAGATCATTACACTTTCCAAAAGGGAATTATAAATGTGTAAGAATGATCTGTTCACATGAGACGGATAAGTGGCTTACTTGTACTAAGAACATCATATTCTGACATCAGGCTTGGTGAATCTGGAACAGAGTCGTCTAAGCCAATAAAATGCATATGGATAAGCCATTAAAAATACATTAAAAGGTGAGCATGCTTTATTTTTAATTGTCTTGCAGACTAACACTATTCCAAGGGATAGTAAAAATCTCAAATCTGCAGTGTAATTTGTACAAAATGCAATAAAAGTTAGAATTCAACCTGCAGAGACAGAGATGGAAACTATTACATCTGGGCTGATTTTTTTTTTATGACATTACGGTGGTTAATTAAAAGTTGCTGTTAAAAAAAAGGCATGCATTTGTTGAATTGTTTTCTATTGTGTTCCAAGGCAAAGTTTTAATTTGTCCATAAATATCATTGTAAATAACAATCTTCTGCAAAATTTTATATACGCTACAGCTAAAGAATTCATGTATGTGTAAATATACGTACACAGGAGGCTGTCTAGTGATGAGCTGCCATAGTTCTCTAACAAAATATGGAAAAGAAAAGAAAGCATTTTAGAGAAACATTGCGGTGGAAGTTTCTATCACACTGTGTATTGATTTGATGAATTAAAATTTAACCAAGAAAAAAAAGAAGATAAAAACACATACATTGTTACAATGCAAACATTTTTAGACTAACACCATTTCAAGGCTCCAGTAATGGTAAGAAATCTACATGTTAAAATGATGGTTCAATGATCATTTCTGCATTTGAGTATTTTGAGCTTGCTTTGCTGAATGACTGCAGATTTCTTTGTTAAAATCGTGTGCTAAAATATCAGTACAACATTTCTGCATGTCATATTCACTTTACTTTGACTTAGATCTGTTTCATCTGGTTGCATCTCCCCTTCTTTGGGTTTGTGGGCGACTTGTGTCTCGTTTTCCTGTGGCTTAGTGACCACCATGGATGTGAGTGGAGTCACAAATTCGTACTTCAGAGAGAGATCCAGAGCTTTTTTCTTGGCTTCTTCTTTCTCCTCTCCTTTTAGTGTCATTCTGATACAAATAGAAATGTAAATGTCACAACATGCTATAAAGTATGAATGTTATTTAAAAAAAGAAGCATTAAGCCGGAAAAATACACACTCTTTCTCCAGGAGCTGTTTCACTGTAAGATAAGCCCACAGTCTCTGGATGAAGTTTTCATGTTGTGGTAAAACATCAATGACATCTTTTATTGATACAGAATCCTGATATTTTACGTTTGCATTTTTCTGAAAATAGTAAAAGACACAAAAAAGAGGAGAGAATTATTCATATTCCAAATCAAAACACCTACAAAGTTTATTATAGAGAAAATGGTTTGATCTGAATAGATTTTATCTCGTAACTAAACAGGTGATGTAACAGGAATCGGGTCAGAAATATAAGCGCAGTGACGATCTTACCGAGATTGCGATGACCTCTGTTTGTAAAGTCTCCAGGCTGTTGTCTGTAATTTGTCCCGCCACGACGATTTCTGAGCCGTTATAAAACTGCCTGAAAGTGTTCTGGGTGAGATTCGCTGCTCCGATGTAGTTCAGCTGGACATCAGTTAAGAGCGGAGTCGCCACTTCCTCATAGAAACCCTAAACATTGACAGAATGACGTTTTGTTGAAACCGCCACTAAGATCCGTTTATTAAAGATTTGACCAAAATGAAAAGCTTGACTCTCACCTGCAGCTGGAGGTCGGCGTCCGAGTCTTCATAAATCCTGCGAGCGACTCCATCATTTTCCAGAGCCATTTTCTCCAAGAAATCAAAGTTCACATCAAATCCAAACCCCAGGCAGTAAAGTGGAAATTTACCCCCAATGGCCTCTTTGATGTTGCTCTGAATTCTCGTCTTGTTTGTTTCACCTGTACACAACATAAGGAAATCATTGCTACTTAAATTACTAATGGTAAACTAAATGCAATCTGTGAAAATACTAAAGTAAGGACGTTTCACCTTAAACCTTATGACTTCTGATTATTACCGCTCCTGATATTACCAAATCTATTTGCCTCATTTTATGTTCCTATTCAAGTTTTTATTGTTATTTCAGCTCTATACAGCTGACGCAGTACACAGTGAAATGACACAACGTTTCTCCAGGACCTTGGTGCTACACAAAACATATAACACAACATAGAGCTACAGAACACAAAGCTGAGGACTAGATTAAGTTGTCCTAGCTACACAAAGTGCATCGTGTGCAACCTAGTGCAAAGCAGAACGGACCGGATTAAACAGCACAAGACAACAACAACATAACATCAAATAAAATAGAATAATGACCCGTGACTGTGTTGTATTGCAATATTTAATCAATTGTAAACATCGAAACTATTTTTCAAAACTAGTGTTGAACACAGTTTGGCCGGGCTGCAAATATTCATTCCTTGTTTTGCTCTGTATTACAATGTTTGATGACTACCTGCATCTTGCTTAGATGCCGAACTTTGCTCGCTACCTTAAACTGCAATTGCATATGATTAAAGCCATCTTTGATCGCTTTTAGGCTACCTTGTTAAAGGTTTCCTTCTTCATATGCATTCATATTTTCAAGCCTGTCTTGGGGTACATTTACATTTACATTTGCAGCATTTGGCAGACGCTCTTATCCAGAGCGACTTACAATTGAGCAATTCAGGGTTAAGGGCCTTGCTCAAGGACCCACTAGTACAGCTTAGTGGTGGTGGGGTTTGAACCCATGATCTTTCGGTCCAGAGTCCAACACCTTAACCACTGGGCTATCACCTCCCTGTGATAATGGGGTAATGGGGTAATGGTTCAATATTGGTGCCCACTAGTTTGGTAAGCTTTTGGTTGTGTAAGGATCCAGAAGTGTGCTGATGAAAGTGTTTGTGGTATGTTTAGGTATTCAAATCCTGTCAGGCATTAGTGATTTGATAATAAATGGATTTAGTTGCATGAGCTCATCCTTATTTTAAGATATTCGGTACCTGAAGTAGGGTCTCCATCAGTGAGCAGAATGAGGAGGGACGCCCAAGACTCTTTGGGATATCTTTTGATCATGTCCACTCCCTTCAATACTGCAGCATTGATGTCTGTGGCTGAGGGGAAGTTCAATTTCGGATGAATCATTTCAACACACAAGCGAAATATAGTGACCATAAACAATCTGCACTTTTGTCTCTGTAGGATAGATTGGTTTCTGTTATATATTTATGGTTTACAGTGTCCACATGTTGTACTTTCTATGCATATATTAAAAATACACTGTCATTAATGTAATACTAATTGCTGTAGTGCTAATTATTGTACCCTGTTGATAATATTTAGACCACACTGGGCTCAATACTGAAAATAACCTTACCTCCTCGATCATTAATCCTCTTCACAAAGTCTTTTGCCTGGTTTACATTACTCTCTGTGGCTTGGAGGAGTTCTGCTTTCCAGACGTCTACGTCAGAGTCAAAGGTGATCAGGCCAAAGTTGTCATTTGGAGAAAGATCTCCCAAAATCTTCAACATAGCTGTCCGAGTCTAATATGCAGACAGCAGCAGTGAATCCAGCTGTGTGTGTGTGTGTGTGTGTGTGTGTATGTGTGTATGTGTTCGGGTGTGCGTGTGTTTATGTGTGAGTGTGTGTTCGTGTACATGTACATGCTCTGTGATATAAATGCAGGTCGGTCAGTTTGACCTAGATTTGTATTAAATCTAATTATTAATGTTTCTAACTATAGTGTATAGTCTAGCTAACTACTATATGTATATATATATATATATATATATATATATATATATATATATATATATATATATATATATAAAATTCATTTACTATTCTTCAAGCTATTTTACTTAAGACCCCTGTGCTATAGTATATAAAATGTCTATCCAATAATAATTTGATCATCTTTACCTGTTCCATTTTCCTGCCATGCATAGAGCCACTTCTGTCGATGATAAAAACCACATTTTTGGGGATTTGCTGAATATCTGTGGGGGCGAAGTAGTGGACGAAATAACCGTTTGATGCCTGAAAATTGAGACATTGATGTTTTGTTTATAATTTCAGATCTAACACTTCAGATATTTTTCTCTTTGTATCCGGTTTTAATAAATGACCTGCAGTTCTCCTTTTTGATTTGGTCTCTTCACATCGTATTCTATCAGCAGGTCTCCATTTAGTCCGTTTTCTCCACAGCTTTCACATTTTGTTTGCTGTTCGCTGGTGGGGTAAAAGTTTATCCACGCCTGCACATATTAATGTGATAGAATGTAAATGATCTGTATTGCCATCTTAACTCAGTATATAAGATTACATAATCATGCTTAAGGTTTCATTCTCACCTCTTTGGTAGACTCGTCCAGAGTACTGATTACAGCACTGGACAGCTCCTGACTTTTCAGTCTCCCTTTTATCTCCAAAAAGGAAATACCTGGATTCTCATTAATATAGACATCAATCTAACGAAGAATAAAAAAGAGTAAAAAAAAATGTGTACTGAAAGTAACAATATAATAGAAAAGAATCTTTATTATCACCTTGAAATCTGCTACAGGCTGCATTGGTTGAGCGTGGATTCGTAACTCGTATTTACCAAGTCGTCTCTTTAGCAACTCTTCATATGTGAGTTCAAAGGTCACCTTACTGAAAGCTGCTACCGTCACCGAGGTTTTAAACTCCTCCAGCGTTCTTCCTACTGAGCTGAAACCCGTAACAACCATCATCCGTGTTTATGATAGCTATGTGGTATTAATGTGGTATTCATTTTATTTCAGTTGGGTCAAAAATGAATAAGGCCTTTCATGTCTGTGGTACCTGACAATCCCGGCGCTTTCTCCACGAGATACAGCCTGGCTGTACTGTTGCGCCGCTTCTTCTTTCTGCTTCACAACTCCATCATATGTCTGTCCCTCTGTCACCCTGATAAAAAAGATGTAAGGCTTTTACTAGTTTGTTGGTCAGAGGAGAACTGATCTCCTGACTGAGCCTGGTTTCTGACCAGGTTTTTCTCTCCATTTGTGTCACCGATGGAGTTTTTGTTCCTTGCCGCTGTTGCCTGTCACTTATGGCTTGCTCAGTTGGGGACACTTAATTGTTTAGAATCAAGTTTGTTTCTGTTGTGTCATTTGTTATTATTTTTATTGTACAGCTTCTTTGACACAATCCCTATTGTTAAAAGCGCTATATATAAATAAAGGTGACTTGACTTGACTATTGTCTAATTCATAATTATTGCTATGAAATTCTGGCATTAATATAGGCTTTTTTCACATTTGTGGCTCTTTATCCCCGAGCCTGGTCACTCTCAAGCACAATAATTACTTTCATGAGGTTTCTTACCACTCATTTTACACCATTCTCAAAGGTAAAGTATGTAATAAAGAATGTTTTACACGGACACAATTATTAAATAATATTAGTACATATTAGTTTTATTTAAATGTATTTAAACTGAGGTTCCACTGTATTTGCACGCCTGCGTAATGGACAAAAACAGTTTCTTCTTTTTGTATTTATCTTTTCATCAAGTTATTTTCTTTAATGATTTATTCTGTAGTTCATATTTTACTTGTTGAATGTACAACGTTCTCTTTGACTTACATCTTGAATTTGCTGATGAATGCATTTTTGGGTATCTTGACCTCAAAATGAACTTCTTTGGAAGTGTTGAGTCGGTTCGCTACGCGGCTCGTGATGACAGTGATGGCGTAGCGGCTGGTTACTGTTGAGTTAATGTGGAAGCTGTAGATGTCAACATCTTTTTGCTGTAGAAAAATGTTAACCGCCCAGCAAAGATGAGTCAGACCAGTACTTACAGCAGATACCACACATGTCTTTACACCAAATCAAAATGTTATTCAGGTTATTACACAGAAATTGGGCGTTTTCCTCAAAGTCTAATTTTTGGCACTAAATCAAGTATAATGTCAACTATTATGGTGACCTTATTTGGTTTTATTTGGGGTAAACATACTGCCCATTCCAGTAACTTCTCCTGAGAACACCTCAAACAAATATAACCTTCAAAGCGTGAGTGGACTTTCACCCAAAATTTGCTCAACTATTTGCACATCTGTGTTGAGCTTGCCACTATTGCCAACATCTCTTTTTTAACAAAAGTAATGAATACATTATATTAAATAGCATTGATGATTGTTTAGGACAGCACACAGTTTCAATTCATTTTTGTTTTTCTAGTAATTGTTATTTTAAAGTTTTTTTAATTATTTAACTTCAAAAAAATTCTTTAAACCACTCTTTTTAATTTTTAAAAATATTTTTATATATTTATGAAGAGGATATCTCTTTTTCCTTTTTTTCTACTTTCTTCCCTTATCCACATTATTTATATATTATAATAATGCTTACATGCTTTGACGGTCGTCAAAAAAAACATTTCACTGTATGTTATACTGTGTATGTATGTGTAGGTGACAAATAAAATCTGAATCTGAATCTGAGGAGCCCAAACAATTTTTGATGAATGGCTAAAAACAACTTATTTAAGGTTCATGGATCAAAAGTAGGTTGTTGGAATTATGAACCATAGAACCATGTTTGCTCGTACGCTATATAGCCAAATGTTTCTCTACTAATTCCCTCCGATGTTCTAAGATGATGCTCCACTAGATTTTGGAGTGTGCTTGAGGGATTTTCAGAATCAAGTGTTATGGGAAATTCTGGTTCTGATTTAGGTGAGGTGTGGAGGCCTGGTGTGCAGTCCATGTTTCAATATTTTCCAAAGGTGTTCAACGTCAGGTCTGTATAACAGGAAATCTTCTACTCCACGGGTTTTTAACTAAAATTGCTTGAGGCCAAGTAAATAAGGTCCATCACCAGTTGAGGTCCGGGAAATACATTTTATACATATAGATATATCCTATCGTGGATGGTTGTGATGGAAACATGTTTCAAGCTTAGCAGTAACATCTCTATTAAGGTCGAGTCTCTGTGTTCTTCTCTCTTGTGAGTTGGGAGTACTGTAACACCTAAGATATCCTCAATGAAATCATTCTTCTCTGAATAGTAAAATCTTAAAATGGGGTTACACATAAATCATTCACAAAAATACACATCAATCATTCATATAAATATTGAATATTCTGTAGTTATCCCATTCTGTAAAGCTGCTTTGAGACAATGCACGTTGTGAAAAGCGCTATAGAAACTGAATTGAATCGAATCGAATTCGAAAAGTAAATATTGCATCCTATTTTCCCAAACTGTATTGGATGTAAACTGAAGATGCTGTGATTTCCCTTATTTAAGAATGCATTTGTTACATTGCTCTGTACGACTATACACTTTTCCTGTTTGAAAATGATTGCTTTTAAGACTGTAACTGTAAATATAATTGAGCAGATGAGTATTGGAGAAAACCTTTGACTTTACCTGATTGAACTGCGCTGATGTGACACAGAAAAGCAGAAGTCCAAGGACGGTTAGTATAATATTTATTCTCCCCATGGCGTCCCGCACAGCACCCAGGCTTTGCAAATGAACAGTAGCTTTTCAACAAACTTCACATTCTATACTCACAGTGCTTCTCAATTCTTTTCTGTTAAGCCCCCCTTATGAAGTTTCACAGCCCCCAGAACCCCCCCCCCCCCCCCCCCCACCCCCCCCCCCCACCCCCCCCGCCCCCCCCCACACCCACACCCTCCCGCCGCCGCCCCCGTAATGTGAAGGCTGCATATACCGTGTGCACATATGGCATGCCAAACGGGTCAGAATTACCCTCTGGTTTGATCGCGTTTCTGTATAATACGGCTTTTTTTTGGCACAAAGCGGGGTTTAATGTAGTCAGTATAATGAGTCACACCCACTGATTTGCATATATTATTGAACGGTTCTCATCCAATCAATGATGAACAGAACCAGACCAAACCAATTCAGCGGTCTTTTCAAATCATTTGAGGTAATCCAAATCGCACAAGTTCTTTGCCATTAAGTAAGCAGAAAAATCCAGTTTGCTTTAAAATGAACGGTTCTCATCCAATCGTTGATGAACAGATGAATGGCCAATGTATTTGCTAAATTGCCTGATTTGGCTCCAGGAGGAAAACAAACAGGGAACATACTAAAGTTATTTGCGAATTTCAATACACCTTCAAAATGAAAACAGTTTGAGAATGAAGCTTTTAAAAAAATAATTCTAATGATAATAAATGGCCAATTCTTCCCAAAATGAAAGACATTCATTCATTCATTCATTCATTCATTCATCTTGTACCGCTTTATCCGATCTTGCCTCGGGTCACGGGGAGCCTGTGCCTATCTCAGGAGTCTATGGGCATTAAGGCAGGATACACACCCTGGATGGAATGCCAACCCATTGCCAACCCAATCAACCTACTGTGCATGTTTTTGGACCACGGGGAGAACGGGGAGAAAAAAACCCTGAGGCACGGGGAGAACATGCAAACCCCACACACACATGGCCGAGACGAGAAACTAAGCTACCGTGCCCTGATTGAAAGATATTCAGTTTAGAATTATTAATGGTGTTTATCCAGCGGCTAAGATTTTATGGAAAGATTCAATTTTGAAGTAGATTTCTGTGTTTTTTTTTTGTTTGTTTGTTTAAAAGCGTCAGAAACCCTTGAACATTTTTTTCACTTCTGCACATCAGGGCTCTGGATTTTTGTCCCGCTCCCACAGAAATATATGTCATTTTGTCCCTCTTCTGCCTGTAATATTTCAACTTTTTTATTTACAGTAATTATAAGGTCTTACTCATCTTTATTTGGTATTGTTTTTAAACAATTGCTGCACTGTAAAGCTCCTGCTGCTATATATTTAGCAAAAAGGACATTATGTACTGATCTGTACTGTACTGTACTGTTCTGTACTGATCTCTTTCAAGAACATAGACACACATTGTATCTACCATCAGGCAGCGCACACCACGAGCTACTGTATATTACATCTTTTACATATATGTGTTAATCTTTACACATGTTTTTTGTTATTTTGCAGTAGTTTACACTTGCTCTGCTTTTTGTCTTTTTACTTATTTATTTTTGTAATTGTAATTTTACTCAAGTTCAGGTTGTGGCTTCTTTTGAAGTAATATGTACCTGTACTTGACTGTGACTATGTTTATAAATGGCCTGCCACTGCAAAAAACTCTCTTAAAACATGACTCTAGCACCCACTGAGTTATCACTTCATTATTGTCCCAACAGAACCACAATAAGACATTAAGGGGGAAAATAAATTCATTTATTTTTTTCACAATTTTACAGTTTTGAAACGGTGAAGAGAGAAAGCTCCCCCTGCAGGGCAGTCTGTAATGGTACAAGTCTACATTCCACACTGGGAACTGCAGGGAATCTGTAGTCAATGGCAGAGCTCCTATAATGAATAATAAAAATACATGTCAAATAATAAATGAAACTATCACATTAAGGGCATTCATAAAAAATGTACAAATAACACATAAGTTTTTCTTACTCGGATGCCTCAACTTCCAGATCGTTCATTTTGATCTTTGAGCCTGGTATCTCTTCATACTGAAGATCAGCTTTTCCTAAAATGATCAAATATAAAATCAAAGTCAGTGCTGCTTGTTTACTAGTTTGTTGTTCTACTTGATAAAGTTTTTTTTTTTTTTTTTAAAAAGCTGTAAAAAGTTTTTAAACTAGTTTCGGCAACAAGTCTGCACGCACAGTCACAGGGAGCACCGACCTCCATAAGTCAATGTGGCAAAAGTCATTGGCCTGTAAACATTGTACATAGTCACTGAGCTCTAATTTCACCAGAAGCATGATTCCAGATTTCCAGATTTGCCTTCTGCAGATTTTTATCAAAAAGGTTGCCATTTTTTGATACTATTGCACAGATCTAGCAACTTGTATAGCGTCTAAGGACGCAATATTTGACACTGAATGATGTACAACTGTAGAAATACAACTTGCTTTAAGGTCGACCAAATACGGATCAACCCCACAACATAATCAGTTCATTTCCTCATTAAAGTGATAATTATATGTAAATACTACAAAAATTTAACTGCTAACTGACATTTTGCACTTCAAGAAATCTGGAACAGACACCCCAAGAAAATCTGTTTCAACTTTGATCAGTGATCTCTATATCCCAAATCAGAATCAATGCCAAGTTCTTACCCAAGATGCCTTGAATGCCAGTACTGTTTGGTAGTTGATGAACAACAGGCCAAAGGAAAACATTCCCAGGTTCCTTATGAAGTAGGAAAACAACACGCACACCTCCTACGGTGACGTCTAACTCGTTGTTCCTTTGGAATATCGACATGCTGAGGAGAAATAAAATGATAATCTTTATTTTGTCATAACACAGCTTATTTTTATTTAGGAAAATATGTTTAGGAATAAACATGTTTTGCCAAAACTATTCAAATATAGATTCTCCGCCTCCTGCTTTGTATTATACTCGTGAAATACAAAATACAACATGGCAGAGCACTCTGACAAATCCGAAGAGTTTGTTTCCAACAGGGGCGTGGTTTCATTGTTTCATACCTTCTCTGTTCATACCTGTCTGACGTGTGACTGCTGGGCTCTGCCTGCCCCCATACAAAAGTCACATTGTCCTCTCCATCAGAGTAGACACTTGCATCAGGACTCACAAGAAGAGTTGCAGTATTATAATGAAGAGCAATATCCTGAAAGCCTTTTCTAGAGAGGTGGCCATTCATAGAGAAATCTTCAGAAGGAAAGAAACCAGAGGAAATGTTCGTATTTTGTTCCTGGACACCAACAAATTCATCAGGAAAATAAATGTTTAAATTACAAAATCAAACAAAGATCTTTCTACTGGCAAATAACCAGTTGTGCGATACAGATAGCGTGCTATTTCATAAAGGCATGATATTTTACGATTACCAGTACTAATTAAGCATTGCTAATCAATACCAATGTGATGTGACCTTATTATGCATTATATGTCATTTCAAATGGGAATCGTTGATTCATCTTTTGATTGATGAAGGAATATTGAATAAATATCCTACCTGATGAGGGGTCTGAAAGAAGGAGGAGTTTGTGGCCTTCCGGTACATCATAACAAAGAGGTTTTGGCTTTGCAGAGATTATGAACCTTACAATACTCACTGTGAGGGGGAGAATAAGTAAAGGTTGATGGTATACTGGAGTGCAATTTTATAAATGTATATACACTTAAGGCTTTTATACACTTTTACCTGTTGGGGTAGAGGCAGTGACAAGAATACTTGTGTGGGAGAATGTTGGCAGCGGTTGTAGTGGTTGTGCTGGCCGGTGTGGTCGTGCTGGCCGGTGTGGTCGCGCGGGCCTTAGTGCAGCTGTTCCTTAAAAGAAATATTTTAATTTTTAAATGTTTATATTTTTGATGTGTCTTGATATATATATATATATATATATATATATATATATATATATATATATATATATATATATATATATAATAGAAGACGTGGGGCACAATCAGGGAGAACCCATGTAAACCCACTGAATACTCTCAGAAGAGTGGAACATAAAAAGGCATCCCCATGCTGTGGGGATGGTATTCTGCAGCAGGGCCTGGCCAATTTGTCAGGGTTATGGTTATGCCATTAGTGGGCCCTTGAGCAAGGCCCTTAACCCTCAATTGCACGGTTGTAAGTTGCTCTGGAAATGCTGTAAATGTAAATGTAAATGAAAGCTGCAAGGAGCAAAATAGAGATATCCTATAAAAGTTGTTACACATTGCTCAGGACCTGAGACTGAGCTGAAGATTCACCTTCAGCACACAGCTAAGAGAACAAATGTCTTTAAATGTCCTTGAGTGGTCCAGTCAGAGCCCTGAGTCGAGTCCTTTACTTCATATTCGTACCTGAGAGTGGCTTCCGAAGACTTTAGAAGATTTGTAATTAAGAAAAGTGGAAAATCCTCCAATCCAGGTGTTTTCCTGTGCACTATTGCACTATTTGTACTATTGCTGAGTGTTTACACTTGATACATTTGAAACAATATTATGCTGATTTGGACAATAAAAGAAATGATTGTTCTGAAAAAGCACCAGGTACAATCATTATTGAATTATTGAAGCATTATTTAATTTAATTTAATCCGTCTAATTTGCCACACTTCCAAGGAATTTCCCATGAAATTCAGAGTTGAAATTATTCAGGGTAAAAAAAAAGATAAGTATACATTAAATTATTGTTTGTCACTACTTTAATAGGTAGAACATAATATTGGCATTAAGATAAACATTGTATTTATTGCAACAAACAAGAATGAAAACAAAACTAAAGATGGTACATATATCAAAATATGGAATTATAAATGAATAAAAATGATCTGTTCCAAGTGAAATATTTATACATACCATAACTGTCGAACAAATGATATCTTGGCGGGCCTGGTACACCTGAATAACCTATTCCACCTGAGATACCTGGTAAACCGGGTTGACCTGGTTGTCCGAACGAATCCATGTCATCCCACTGATCTTGTATGAAACAATTGAAAAAATGATCTTGTATGAAACAACTAAAAAAGCACCAGGTGAAATAAAAAAAACGTTCCTAGCCTGGAGAGTAAGGCCGAACAGATTTTAAACATTTCTTTATAATCATTCATATATTGAAATTCCGGGTTGGAATGTTTGTTTTTAAAATGCTAGATAAGGATAGATTAAAGCAGGGGTCCTCAAACTTTTTTCTCAGAGGGCCACGTCATTTTTCCTTTCTTTAATGGGGGGCCGGGTCAGTTTATAAAAGATAATTACGTAGGCGGAATTGACTACTAGTAGTATTATGATTTTAACTGTATGTATTATACCTTTTATAATAGAATACTTTATTACTTTGTTATGCACCACACAGACAAATGATCGTTTCTTTTCAAGCGGTACATTAATGAACTTTATTACCATTATAATACTTTTTTTTATATTCAGTGCTATTCAAAATCAAAACATTTACTAGCATATTAATTAGTGGGAACTGTGGGCTTGTTTCTGACTGGTGAGAAAGTCCAATGTCAGGTTCCATTCCTGTCACAGCCAGTCTCAAAGACTGATGCAAATGTTCATCAGTGATTATTGATCTCATCACACATATACGTGCTGCCAAAACGGGTGGAAAGCACGTCAGTACGGAGCCAAACGGAATGAGCACTAAGTTATTACTGATGAGTAATCAGCCTGCTCGGTTCTCGTCCGGTGAGACCGATAAAGAGGTGAGAGACATCAGCCTCAAGGAGAGAGTCACCGAGGAGACGGTCATTTACTGGTGTAAGGCTACAAATGAGTAGGAGGGAATGAAAGCGCTGGGGCAACATATCGAAACGGGAGGCGGGGCTCCCGCATCACTGTCGTGATGGGTCTGTCATTCCGACAGACGTGGCGTGACTGGTGCTTCTTGGATTGGTCACGCCCACAGTGAGATACCGAACGGATGTTTGAAAGTGTTGTTTGTCTCTATTCCTTCCAGCTCGGACCAATAAATCCTTTACACATATATTAAAAGTACATTTTCGAAGTATGTCTCTGGCAATATTCAAAGGGCCGGATCAAATGTGGGGGTGGGCCGTAGTTTGGGGATCCCCTGAATTAAAGGTTTATTAGTATTGTTAGCATCACTACTTTAATAGATAGAACATTCATTCATTCATTCATCTTCTACCGCTTTATCCGATCTTCCATCGGGTCACGGGGAGCCTGTGCCTATCTCAGGCGTCTATGGGCATTAAGGCAGGATACACCCTGGATGGAATGCCAACCCATCACAGGGCGCACACACACACACATTCACACACACATTCATACACTAGGGACAATTTTCCAAGGTGCCAATCAACCTATCATGCATGTTTTTGGACCGGGGGAAACCGGAGAACCCGGAGAAAAAACCCCTGAGGCACGGGGAGAACATGCAAACTCCACACACACATGACCGAGACGGGAATCGAACCCGGATCCCTGGCGGTGTGAGGCGAACGTGCTAACCACTACGCCACCGTGCCCCACTAGATAGAGCATAATATACTCAATTATCCAAATCGAATTATAAAAGTGATCTGTTCCAATAACTAAGTGACATGTTTACACATACCAAAATAACGTCCTGGTTGACCTTGTTCTCCTGAAGGACTTCTGGCAAGAGCAGGATCTTGTATGTATCAGGAAATACAAATATTACAAAAAGTCTAAATAAGCAAGCGCATATATTTCCCTTTTTGTTTCCTTTTTTATTGTCCCAGAAACTGAAATGTAACGTCTGCTTGTGCAGTGTGTTAAATGTTAATTGTTTGGTTGTTTAATAAACCGCCCAAAATCTGGTGAATCACTTTCCAACTTCAAATATTATTAATATTTTTAATATATATAATAGTAATATATAATATTATGAAAATATATTATTGTTGTTAAGCCTATGTTGTTAATGACTTACTTGCCCTTACTGATTTACTTACAATGTTGATGCACAAAACTTGGCACTGCGTGAGGCACTGCGTGAGGCACTGCTTGAGGTGGGCGTGGCTTTTTCCCTTCTTTGGGTTTGTGGGCGACTTGTGTCTCGTTTTCCTGTGGCTTAGTGACCACCATGGATGTGAGTGGAGTCACAAATTCATATTTCAGAGAGAGATCCAGAGCTTTTTTCTTGGCTTCTTCTTTCTCCTCTCCTTTTAGTGTCATTCTGATACAAATAGAAATGTAAATGTCACAACATGCTATAAAGTATGAATGTTATTTAAAAAAAAGAAGCATTAAGCAGGAAAAATACACACTCTTTCTCCAGGAGCTGTTTCACTGTAAGATAAGCCCACAGTCTCTGGATGAAGTTTTCATGTTGTGGTAAAACATCGATGACATCTTTTATTGATACAGAATCCTGATATTTTACGTTTGCATTTTTCTGAAAATAGTAAAAGACACAAAAAAGCGGAGAGAATTATTCATATTCCAAATCAAAAAACCTACAAAGTTTATTATAGAGAAAATGGTTTGATCTGAATAGATTTTATCTCGTAAATAAACAGGTGATGTAACAGGAATCGGGCCAGAAATATAAGCGCAGTGACGATCTTACCGAGATTGCGATGACCTCTGTTTGTAAAGTCTCCAGGCTGTTGTCTGTAATTTGTCCCGCCACGACGATTTCTGAGCCGTTATAAAACTGCCTGAAAGTGTTCTGGGTGAGATTCGCCTGCTCCGATGTAGTTCAGCTGGACATCAGTTAAGAGTGGAGTCGCCACTTCCTCATAGAAACCCTAAACATTGACAGAATGACGTTTTGTTGAAACCGCCACTAAGATCCGTCTATTAAAGATTTGACCAAAATGAAAAGCTTGACTCTCACCTGCAGCTGGAGGTCGGCGTCCGAGTCTTCATAGATCCTGCGAGCGACTCCATCATTTTCCAGAGCCATTTTCTCCAAGAAATCAAAGTTCACATCAAATCCAAACCCCAGGCAGTAAAGTGGAAATTTACCCCCAATGGCCTCTTTGATGTTGCTCTGAATTCTCGCCTTGTTTGTTTCACCTGTACACAAAAATTAATTACTAATTAAGATACTTATTTTGTAAATCAATGCAGATAAACAGGTCAAATTATAGTTAGCAGTATCTAAAATCATCTAATTGTCTATTTTATACTACATTGAGTACCTGTAGTGGGGTCTCCATCAGTGAGCAGGATGAGGAGGGATGCTGAAGACTCTCTGTGGTATCTCTGGATCATTTCCACTGCCTTTAGCACTGCTTCATTGATGTCTGTAGCTGAGGGTAAGAAGAGTTCGAGATGAACCATTTATAGGTGAAATATAGTACATTGAAATATTATTATTCTGTGGATATTTATACTATTTATGCTATATATACTATATATACTATTGAAATAATTGAAAACACCATCATTGCATTTTACAAAAGACTTTGTCTTCATGCTCTACTGAGTTTGGTTTCACTAATAATAATCCTACTTTTGCATAAAGCATTCATTGTTTACTAGAGAATTAAACGCTTAAAATATATTAATTTTAGGTCTATTTAGAACAGATAATGTGCAATTAAGTTGTGATTAGTCATGACTTTAAACCACTGAAGCAGAAAAGGCAGAACCTGCATGAACTTTCTTTCATTCATTTTATTTTTAAGCTCCAGTTCTTCTTTACTTCCAAGTAAACTAGTTCTTAGTTTACTTCCAAAAGTGGTTACACTGCCACCATTCCAAGGTAAAGAAATATACTTATTGTAGCCTGCTGTGTCAATAATACTTGTTGCTAAGCACTAAAAATAACCTTACCTCCTCGATCATTAATCCCTTTCACAAAGTCTTTTGCCTGGTTTACATTACTCTCTGTGGCTTGGAGGAGTTCTGCTTTCCAGACGTCTACGTAAGAGTCAAATATGATCAGGCCAAAGAAGTCATCCGGAGCAAGATCTCCCAAAATCTTCAACATAGCGATACGAGTCTAAAATGGCAAACATCATTAGCAATGTGTGTGTGTGTGTGTGTGTGTGTGTGTATATATATATATATATATATATATATATATATATATATATATATATAATGTATTGTTATACTCCTTGTATATTTTCATCTTTACCTGTTCCATTTTCCTGCCATGCATAGAGCCACTTCTGTCGATGATAAAAACCACATTTTTGGGGATTTGCTGAATATCTGTGGGGGCGAAGTAGTGGACGAAATAACCGTTTGATGCCTGAAAACGACATTGAGGTTTTGTTTATAGTTTGAGAAATAACACTTCAGATATTTTTCTCTTTGTATCCGGTTTTAATAAATGACCTGCAGTTCTCCTTTTTGATTTGGTCTCTTCACATCGTATTCTATTAGCAGGTCTCCATTTAGTCCGTTTTCTCCACAGCTTTCACATTTCGTTTGCTGTTCGCTGGTGGGGTAAAAGTTTATCCACGCCTGCACATATTAATGTGATAGAATGTAAATGATCTGTATTGCCATCTTAACTCAGTATATAAGATTACATAATCATGCTTAAGGTTTCATTCTCACCTCTTTGGTAGACTCGTCCAGAGTACTGATTACAGCACTGGACAGCTCCTGACTTTTCAGCCCCCCTTTTATCTCCAAAAAGGAAATACCTGGATTCTCATTAAGATAGACATCAATCTAACGGAAAATAAAAAAGAGTAAAAAACGAGAGAAAAACTGTGTGCTAAAAGTAACAATATAATAGAAAAAAATCTTTATTATCACCTTGAAATCTGCTACAGGCTGCATTGGTTGAGCGTGGATTCGTAACTCGTATTTACCAAGTCGTCTCTTTAGCAACTCTTCATATGTGAGTTCAAAGGTCACCTTACTGAAAGCTGCTACCGTCACCGAGGTTTTAAACTCCTCCAGCGTTCTTCCTACTGAGCTGAAACCCGTCATTTTTATTTTATGTTTGAAATAATATGAAATACAAACATGGTCGCATTAATAATGACACAGCTTTGTAGTTTAATGGCATGTCTGTGGTACCTGACAATCCCAGCACTTTCTCCTTGAGATACAGCCTGGCTATACTGTTTCTCCGCTTCTTCTTTCTTCTTAACAATCCCATCATATGTCTTTCCTTCTATCACCCTGATATGATTAAATGCAAGTGTTCAGTTTCATACAGTTAAACCACAATTTCGGATTCTTGAACTTTGCCTTAATGAAAGAAAATTATCATTGTTGATGTGAACTGTATAAAAACAATATGAATGTAACAGGGAGGTGGTAGCCCAGTGGTTAAGGTGTTGGACTCTGGACCGGAAGATCATGGGTTCAAACCCCACAACCACAAAGATGCCACTAGTGGGCCCTTGAGCAAGACCCTTAACCCTCAATTGCTCAGTTGTAAGTCGCTCTGGATAAGGGCGTCTGCTAAATGCCGCAAATGTAAATGTAAATGTAACAGCAACTACTCGCAGTTCCACAAATGACCACTAGTGGTCGGCATTTAAAATTTAGTTAATATGAGATCAGTGAACGCACTAGTGCTGTTACTTTATTATTATTTATTCCTTCTTAAATGAACTCTACAGCGGTTTGTCTATTGTTTGTCGTGGATGTGATTCAAATTTTGCACATCTGTTTAATTACCATGGATCCAAAACACTTTCTCCTTTTAAATATTACTGAAGCAAATATTACTGAAATACTGAAATATTACTGAAGTTTGCTTTTAATGAAATTTATTTTTCTTAAACTTATTCTGTTTTCTTAGACTTATCATTTCATCCCTGTCTTTCACTTACATTTTGAATTTGCTGATGAAAGCATTTTTGGGTATCTTGACCCCAAAATGAACTTCTTTGGATTCACTGAGTCGGTTCACTACGCGGCTTGTGATGACACTGATGGCGTAACGGCTGGTTACTGTTGAGTTAATGTGGTAGCTGTAAATGTCAACATCTCTTCGCTGTGTTGAGGAAAAAAAACATGATTGAGGTTTTATTTGGTTTAACACATACATTAAACAAATTCCAAATATTTATTCGCAATTAAACAGATTTTTTTTTCTGAAAAATTGTGTTTATTCTGTGGCGTACTTGAGATAAAACCACTGTTTTCATTCAGAAGGCTATTTCACAAGAATGAACAACGCAAACAAATGTGGCCTTCAAATGTGAGTGAACCTTCATCCCAAAGTTACACAACCAGACTTCATGTTTTCCTCTTTTTGTGTTTCTGAGATTTTTTGTTTAGAGGATATTTAAAACAATTGCTCATACTGATATAATAATATTAATAATATTAACATGCATAAATAGCAAAAACATTTTATTACAAACGATAGCTTCAAATACAGTCACGGATTCTATTAATGTCCTTCTTTACAGAGATTTTCTATTAATAAGATTTGTTTATTTAGTCATTTCTGGGATTCTTAAATCATTTTAAATAATTACAAATTGTGTTTTTTGTCCACAAATCCTAAATAATTTCAATACTTTAAACAGAAAATGTAAGGATCAAATTTGTGAATTGTGAAACTGGTCTGTGAAATCACACAATCACTAAATTTTTACTTTTATAGACTTCCACTGCAAATACAGTTGAATAAAAAGCAGACGAAGAAATCTTTACCTGCTTGGTTGGTTGCGAAGTAACGCAGACGAATAAAAATCCAGCTACAGTTAATAAAATGACACTTTTGTCCATTGTATCCCACACAACACTCAGGTCCTTCTAAAAGAGCATTAGCTTTTCAACAACCCATTCAGATTCTTCCTTCTCTGCCATTGGTTACTGCAATGCTGGCTCCACCCACTCCTTTTTTGCTTACTTCAAAATGATTTTTGCTTAGAGCAACTCCCTCAACAGTTTGGTATTTAATATACAGTGTGGGGGCGTAACTATTTACATGTAACACCTTTACGTAATTTAATCACAAAATAACAGAAATTCGTTACAGTTACTGAGAAAAAAAATGTGTAATTAAATTACAGTTACTTTTGAAAATGTGAAAGGTTAGAAAGCCTAAAGAACCCCCCCCCCCCACACACACACACACCACACCCACACACACACACACACACACACTCACACCTAGTGGACAAATGAAAGTAATCAAATGTAATCAGTCACTTTAATAAAGTAATTAAAAAGTTACACTACTTATTACATTTTGAATAGGGTCATTTGTAATCTGTAATTAATAACATTTCCAAAATAACCTTCCCAACACTGTGTATACATATATATATATATATATATATATATATATATATATATATATATATATATATATATATATATATATATATATATATATATATATATCTATATCTGTTTCACAATATATATGACCAACATTTGATCTCTGGTTGTAACTTTCCCAAGAAGCTTATATACACTTTAACATAGGTATATTTTTCATCATTGATTTTTATCGAGATTTTTGGTTTTTAATGTCTGTCATAGGCAAGTTTGTACTGCGAATAGACAATAAAAATGCTTTCTTACATTGTGACCATGTTTGTTGTTTGAGGATAATAGAAATAAGAAAAAAATGGTTCATGTAATTATCACATGGTTCTACAAATGGTAGATGGTGAACTTAGAAAGCTCCCCCCTTCCCCAACACACACACACACAGGACAACCTGTAATCATAGCAACCAACATTCAACAGTAGGTGCTGCAAGAATGAGTCATTGATAACAAATGGTGATATTGACAGTGCTGTAATATACCTGGTGGAGAGGCCAGTGTAGGATTGGGTTTTTGGATGAATGTTTTCCTGAAGGCTTAAATGTAGAATAAGTAGTTAATGGAATTAACTGAAATTAGCTGTTTTGTGGTATCAAATGTTTAAATGTCATTTAGTTAAGTATAAATCTTAAAGAAAAAAGTAGTTTTGGTATTATATTGATTTGGAGGCTTTTTTGACAAAGCATTTTTTTTGGTTTACATTTTAATTCCGACATTGTTACAAACATATGTAATAGACTAGACTATCAGAATGTATTTACCACAATCTACACCAAGTGTAAAATGCAATCTTAGAATTGTAAATTATTATCGTAGACTTCAGGTAAAGTAGGCAGGACGTATGTCTGTCATATTTAAGGGTATTCATATTTAAGGCTAGCGTGCATTTTATTAGACGTATATCTTATAACAGCTTTACTATGTAGAACATAAAGGAAATCAACTTGCCCATAAAGAATCCGCATTCTTCAAGAAAACAGACTTGAAATAAGAAATGTAAACATAAATACTATTTCTCAAACTCCGGAATAATTTTTTTATACTTAATTACTTCAAGTTTTAGCTTTCAGGCTCCTGTATCCTGGATCATATACAGTGTTGGGAAGGTTATTTTGGAATTGTAATAGGTTACAGGTTACAAATGACCCTATTCAAAATGTAATAAGTAGTGCAACTTTTTAATTACTTTATAAAAGTAAAGCAACTGATTACATTTGATTACTTTCATTTGTCCACTAGGTGGCGCTTACTGAAATTAACATTCTAAGGAGTATTTTCAAACCCTCGGAGTAAGTAGGTTATATTTTTCATTGAGCTGCATGAGAATCAAATTGTTGATTTGGGGGATGGTGGTGGTTTGGAATTTGTAATCTTTAACATTTTCAAAAGTAACTAATTTAATTACATGTTTATTACTTTTGTTTTGCAAATAAATTATGTACCCAAGTTACATGTAACTTTTTACTCCCTTACATTGATCACATATATGTTTAACTAGATATTGAAAGCCCTGTATTCCCTCAATCAAAAAAAAAAGTTTTTTTCACTTTAGGAGTGATGGTTGACACGCCATTTCACTTATTATTTGTGTTATCAGAGACAACACCGAGTTTACTATTTGTGAAAAGAAAGAGTAAGCAGGGGTTTTCATTCAGATGAAGCACGTGATGTGGCTTTAAAACGGAATTAAAAGTGACACCAAAGTAGGACAAAGAAGCCTACGGAGAAAAAGAAAAGTAGGGTTAGCTCAGTAAAGCAAGTGTGGGCTGGTATCAGGAAATCTTCACACTTCAAACACGTTGAATTTATTCAGTAGGTTCAGCAAATTATCTTCACTCACCGTCTCCCTTGTTGTGTGATCACCACTCTTCCCCCACTCACCCCCAGATCAAACATCCTACAGTTTTTTTAGAAGACTCTTTAGAGGTATCTTTTCCAATTACCCCCAATTTAAACCTCCCACCGCCACTTATTTATCACTTGGGAACGCATCAAAGAATAAACAAATCAGTACACCAGCAAGGCGTGGGGGATCTTCCGGCACCTCTTCAACTCGAGGCGTCAACAACAAAAGGTGCAAAAGGTGCTGTTGTCCTGTGCTATCTCACTATCTCAGTGGATCTTCAAAGGGGAAAATAGTGTCGTATACAAAAAGTCCACTACCACCCGTACTACAATAACACCAGATCAACATCATAGTCACTTCTCTTTCATTTCTTGGCTGTTTAACAACATCCAAATTCTATTTAGGGAGAAGATGAGAAGAATGCCTGTTGACTGCCTGCCATGCAGACTATATGGAACCTGCCCGACTCAGCAAATGTTATTTATCACATACAAATACATACATACATTGTGCGACATGCAGTGAAATGCTTCTTACAACTGTCCAACATGCAAACATAAAAGAAAAATGGAAATGGAATAGTGCAGTAATAGTTTTATATAAATAAATGGAAATAAAATTAAAAAGTAAAAAAAAAAATAAAAAAAACATCTTAATTAAAGAATGATAGTGTACTGCATATAACGTGTAAAGTGTCCAGTGTAAAGAGAGTTTATGTCCCATATTGACGTGTACGTCCCATATTGCAGTGTCCGTGTCCGCTGCTGAAGAACACAGCCAACAGCAAATTCCGCTCCGTGCCACATTCAGATATTTCATGATGATTCTCTGGTGGACCTGATCAACAGCTTTGTTTAGTGATAGGGGAAGAAAGTAGTCACGACCTCGGAGGAGATGGGAGGGAATAGGCAGAGGAGGACCGTAAGCACACTCATTACCGACATTAGCAGAGATACCAACCTTGATGACACTGATAAATATCATGGTGTCCATTTTAACATCAAGCTGCCCTTTAAATAGTGCAATTCTTTAACATTTGCAGTAAGATATTTAAAAGCTTCCGCTTATCTGCTGTAGTCAATTCAGTCTGGGGTGTCCTCTCTCTCTCTCTCTCTCTCTCTCTCTCTCTCTATCTATCTATATAATATATATATATATATATATATATATATATATATATATATATATATATATATATATATATATATATATATATATCTATTATATATTATAGCATGTCCCATGTGAGCTGATGTAAATAAATAATACTTAGAGCACTTAAATATTCATAGTCTTTTTCTTATAGCTACTCGTGAATCTTCAGACTCATACATGCACGTAATCAAAATAGATAAATTGTACAGTTCCATTACCTGAAAGAAGAGCTGCAATAATAATCAATAACGTGATGTTATTTAATAAATACTGACAGTGACATATGAAAGAAACAACTAATTGTAAAATAACTGTACACGTTATTTTGCGTCTTATAACATTTAATAGCAATAGCTGTATCACAATGTTTACTTGACATATATTATAATAATGTTTGATCATTTACTCAGTAGTGGACTTGTTTAAATAATGCTTATTAAGTCAATTTAGCCAATCAGATTCGACCTCACCATTGGGTTTTTTTTTGACTAAGTTCATTAAGGAAACATTATAGTATAAAGTAATAACTTAGACGTGCATCCTGCTGCTTTGAGTAGGTAAAGCTTTTTTTTTCATTTAAGAAAGATAATAACAATCACTGCTGGTCTGGTTGAAAGTAATATTTTTAAACAAAGAACAGACAAGCATCGTTAAAAAATAAAAGAACAGATGATAAAAAAAGAGTTATGGGTTCACTCAAGGTTAAGTTATAAAGGCTTAAAGCATTCTTTTTTTTTCATTAGTCTCAAAGATAAAAAGTAATGAGATAGTTCCTTGTAAAATATATTTTAAAAAAAATTGGAAGTGTTTTCAGAAATTGTTTTTTTTTATGCAGAAAAAAGTTCCCAAGAATAATAATTGTGTTAATTGCTAAGTCATTTATTGTGTGTTGTTTTTGATATAAACACAACAAATTTTATTTGAGTGCAAAGTTGAGCTGATTGAGTGCTGCACTCCTGGAGGGCTGAATCACAATGGTGAGGTCGAATCTGATTGGCTAAAGAGTGCAAGTGACATGTTGCTGCCGGGAAAGTCTCAAAAATAAACACACACACAAATCCAGGGTTAACACAGGAAACACGATATGCACATACACAGTCCTTGATACACTCCTGAATATTCACAATAATTTTGTAAACAGTTGTACATCTGTGAATTGTGTTTAGCACACACACACACACACATATATATATATATATATCATATATATATATATATATATATATATATATATATATATATATATATATATGTGAAACAATTGCCAAAACTGATTTTCACACACTGCTTTGGGACGATGACACATTGTGTGTGTGTTGTGTGTGTGTGTGTGTGTGTGTGTGTGTGTGTGTGTGTGTGATATTTATTTATTCATTTTTTTGTGCATGTGAGTTGTTTTGAGGTTCAAGGAAGTTTATCTGACACACCCACACACAGAACCTTGTACCAGAACCCCATTTTATCTGCTGTTGGTCAATGTGCTCACCTAAAATATCCAGGTCACCATCTAAAATTATCCAGGTCACCTGGGTGTACTGCAGTTTGACCTTGATGTCGTCCAAAGCTTTGTTGGCTCCTGCACAATGCCTTACAAATGAAATGATGAGAAGCCATGGAAATGAGGCTAATAACTTATTAGTTTCCCCTCATCTTAGTGGACTATTTCGCTTAATGCATGTACATGGAAAAGCAGTGGGTTGTCGATTTTAGTTGCCGGATTTCTTCATAGATCGGTATTGTCGCTCACCCAGTGGGTCCAAGCCTGCTGTTCAAGGCACTCATGTAAACACCACCTTGAATGTATATCCTCTGCCCCTCCAGGTCAATGACAAAGTCTATTTAAACAAATATATCTACAAGTCCAGATGCCTTGGTATTAAACACTAATTGCTGCAGTTGTTTTGAGGTTCAAGGAAGTTTATCTGACACACACACACACACACACACACACACACACACACATCCACACACAAAACCTTGTACCAGAACCCCATTTTATCTGCTATTGGTCAGTGTGCTCACCTAAAATATCACCCTCTGTGTCAGTGACCTGTTACGGTAAGACACTGGAATGTTAAAAAAGAAGGTTTAGTGGTGAAGTGGACTGAGATGGCTGAACGTGTTGATGGCTGTTGTATGTTTGCCATTTGGCAATACATGCTCTCTGAAGTTAATAAGTATATAATCAGTCAATCTTGGCTCAGAATACTCGTCTTTAGAAGATCTGACGAGACTTTGCTAAAACACATTGAACGACATTTGGAACAAATCAGAACAACTCAAACAATTATGATCAATTGTAACAAATGAAATATATGAATATAACTGACCATAAAGTGGTTTCCTGCTCGTTTTTATTTTTGTATCATACAGTGAAAATTCTACCACTATAGTAATCATTATAGTAGTCATTTGACAGCTTATTGAATGAAAGAAACAAACGATCTCTTCACTCTTCTAAAGAGACACAGAGTGTAAACAATAAGGCCAAATATTATGTTCTGTATTTTCATATTTACTACCTGCTGTTCCTCTAGTGGGTTTCTGTCTTATCTGATTGTCTATGGGCTGTCAAATAAAAAATGTCTTTTCATAAACACCCCGTTGTTGTTATTCTCTTTATTTGACAGATTTGCTAGAGGCAAATCACTGATGCTATGTGTTGTTTGTTTTAAATGTTTTTTTATTATTAATTTTGGATGTAACATTAATTTTTCTTTCAGTTTAAATGCATGTGTTCTTTCTCAATATTCTTTAACATAATTAATATATTTACATTTGTTTCATTTAGTACATGTTCATGATTTAGTACTGTTTTTTATTTGTATAATAATGTACATGTTAAAATCTCCATTTAGAGTCTTCATTACACATGTAAATAAAATATTCTATATTTTCATATTAAGTACCTGATCTGTGGAATTCTCACTCACAACATTATAATATAAGTAGACCTCCAATAATTCTGCTTTTAATTACAACCATCAAACATGTTTGGCTCACCAATAATATCACCTGCAGTGACAAAATGTAGCTTGTTAACATAATCTTACACACAGTAGTTAAAATATGGCATGTGATGATTTAGGTGTGCAATTTGTGCTTTTGTTTTATTTTTGCTTATTTTGCATTGTCTGTAGCTTGTCTGTTTTGCATGACAGACTTTTTTTGGAACTTATTATATTTATTTATTATATTAACTGAATTATATTAATTTATCTAGACTATAGATATTAGTAATGTTTTCTGTTGGAGGCCAAAACAGGGAAGGAACCGCACAGAATTATCTGTAATATGGATGATTCATGAGGCGTACACAAACATCTCACTTGTGCCAACAAACAAGACTACGCTCTGCACTGCCTTCTTACTACATCAGTAATAAAGCTTGTTGTTGCTGGTTAAAGCTGACTAATAAACTATACACATTTCTTACAACACAACACTCAACATAAACTGAAACGGAAAAAAAAAGATTAAATAAAATTTCTGTTGGCCTGGCAATTTGTTCTCTTTAGTTCATGTTAAGTGACATTTCATGAGTTATTTCATTGCGATTTATTTCAGGATTAGGTTTAGCACTTCATGTGACTCATTAAAGCACATGTCTTTGTCCTAAGAACAAGACAAAAAAAAAGGTAAACATGAGAGTTTAATATCTATTTTAGCAAACAGTGTCCAGACTAAGCCTTCGTCTGCAAACACAGGAAGAACAGGGCATGTTGAGCACAGTAGGATTTTAGTGCAAGCATATACAAGCAAAGAATCTCATAGCGGTAATGCACTATTATTAGTGATGTAATAATCATTATTCTGGGCATTTTTGCATAGCTAAGATATACATTAGCAGAAAGTATGGAAATGCTGGTTAAAATATTAGCCTGTACATGTGTACACGTATGTAGTTCTACAAAGATTCCATTTCTGTATGGTCCTATTATGGAACAACACATTTTATACATTTAGGTAAACTGTTTCGGAGTCCTTCTGTTGAGTAAGGCATTTTTTTTTACACAAAGCAGATTGTGTCAATGCATTATTCTGCTAGGACAGAAAAAAGAGGAAGGTGAGAAGACTGTTTGGAATACACTGCAAGGGTTTTTGCATTTAGAGAATGGCCATCTCCACACACACACTCAATCTGCGCTATAACACAGTGTCATGTTAGAAAATGTCTACACTCTGCCATATCCATGGATACACACTTCCTGTGCTTCCTTTTTCTGTCCAGTCGTCATTCAGGTACTGCACTCTTCCACCACCATCCTGGACTTTGTTGATCCAGGTCACCTGGGTGTACTGCAGTTTGACCTTGATGTCGTCCAAAGCTTTGTTGGCTCCTGCACAATGCCTTACAAATGAAATGATGAGAAGCCATGGAAATGAGGCTAATAACTTATTAGTTTCCCCTCATCTTAGTGGACTATTTTGCTTAATGCATGTACACGGAAAAGCAGTGGGTTGTCGATTTTAGTTGACGGATTTCTTCATAGATCGGTTTTGTCGCTCGCCCAGTGGGTCCAAGTCTGCTGTTCAAGGCACTCATGTAAACACCACCTTGAATGTATATCCTCTGCCCCTCCAGGTCAATGACAAAGTCTATTTAAACAAATATATCTACAAGTCCAGATGCCTTGGTATTAAACACTAATTGCTGCAGGATGGGCTCACAGTTGTAAATAAATAAACAAATAAATAAGCTGGCTTAATGCCTTAAAAAGGGTCACAAGGCTACATTTGGATGTGCTTATGTACAGTGTTTGAACAGGCATGTCAGTGTACAACAGTATCTCTGCTAATAGCTCATTAGCTCGTCTGTGTGATTTTCTGCACAAACTTTGATGTAAAAATCTGCTGTACACAAATCACAAATCAATATTCATATTCAGCTACATACGGGCAAATGTTAATATAATATCAACAGCATGAATATGTACAATATTTGGGATTGACTGTGCATGCTTTTAAAATATAAGGATGTTCAAGGTTGTTCCTAATAATAATAATACTGTAGAGAAACGAAACCCGATGCTACAACAAGGGAAACATGGTCTGCGTCTGCGTCCTGTTTTGGGATAAGAGGGTCTCTGGTGGAGATGACTGTGTGGTCCAGGAAGATGCCACTGTGGAGAACATGAACCCACCCTGATCAAGAGCAAAGCTCAGAGCAGGCCATTGAGTAATGTACACTGGACTATCGAGAACATCTCCAAAATGGTTGTCTTGCACAGACCCATCCTGGAGGGTAAGCAGGGGTTCAGTCATCTCAGAGTAGGTGTGGGAATTAATCCTGGGCCAGGAGAAGGAAAGTAGTGAAGCAGAAGCTACTGCTGCTGAGCCTGAAAGCACCTAGAGAGAAAGCAGGGGTGAAATAATGAGGCAAGTTTCTACCACAGAACTAACTAAAATGAGAGGAAACACTGCAGTTCCTGAGCTCTACTAGCAGCAGTATCATAATGTGAGCTCTTGGCTTGGTCTCTAGAGATTAGGAATACTTAGGCGGAGCTTGCCATACTAAAGCTGTCGAATTTTTGCCGTACATGCGCTCAGCTAGCAAAAAACTTCCTTCGTCGCAGTCACATGGCATGAACAGCAAAGCCAAACACTCTACAGTGAAAAAAAAGAAAGAAAAATACAAGAAAAGCGAAAGCTTTAAAGAACAACTTGCACCATAGTCACTGTGTTGCTCTGCTTTCACATGAATTGACCCGTCGCTCTGTTTGCTCAACTTCTGTTTATGATCACTGCCCCTGCATTATTGAGGAAACACAAAACCAGGAACTCTTTCAGGAACTGTGTTGTTCCTCAAAAAAAAAACACCACTTGTGGACTGATAAACAAACAAATAATCTTCACATTGAGGAGTATGCCTGGAGATGTGATTTTATAGAATAACTCAAAATGTTATAAAAACTTTAAATGCTATTTCAATGCATCCAGACTTACCCCTTCAGCACTCCTGGTTCTAGCTCTGGGGGCTCGCTGTGATCTCAGGCTGAAGGGGTGAGCGATCGAGCAATGTAGTGTGGGGCTCCACGTGCCCACTAACCTCTGCAGCTCTTCAGAGCACAGGTCATTGTTGTTATTGCTGTTGTTGCTTTGTGCTTGAGCTAACCCCACTGCTGGCTGATGCGGTGGGGGGGTCGAATCTGGGGGCACCTGGGGATGAGTAGATGCCCCAGGAGGACCTGCTGGCACAAGTTACAGCATACAGCATATGGCTTAGGGCATATGTTGTTACCAGTAACACTGAATTCGAGCAGACTGCAAAAAATGATAGTTACGGTTTCCACGTTCTTTTCCCAGGCAGAGGCGCTTAAGCGTCGTCCCTAAAGGAGTAACATCATCGCTGTCAGATTTCATGAATCATCATAGAACAATATAATTAAACAGATATAAATGAGTGAAAGGTGAGCCGGAAATTATACAAGCACTATAACAGCTCATCTGGTTTAAGATTACACAGCATGTACACTACAATGAATTTGTTTACTTAGTGATCATGACCAATTTAGCAAAGAGTAAAATGGCATTCAACTGAAGAACGTAAGGAGGAATTGAATCAACACTCTATACTGCTATACTATGAAAATCAAAAGTAATTCAGTAACAAAGCAAAGTGGAACACATGAATGGTGAGTGATTGTCTTTTTTTTTTTTGGGTGAGAGGGATACAAACAGATGGAGAGAGAAACAGGCCCACTCAGGAATCTGGCACGTGGTTTACTGCTGGATTTGTAGGGGACCCGCTCAGCTGCTGGGGGATAAGGAGACCAGCCTGAATATCGGAAGGGAGACAGGAAAGGATGAAGACTTGAGATACGATACACAAACATCAAACATCACCAGCTTATATATGGTGAGTGTTAAGATGCCAACCCTGTGCTGGATGGCTGTACACTTCGGCTCCCTTTCCCTGTAGTCCAGAACAGACGTTATCAGAAGACATTGAAGTCTTGAGGGAGCAGGGCTGCTGGGTTTGGACTGGTTCTGATACAGAGCTGGGTAAAGTGTCGGTCCCAGAGCGAGCGCGACTGCCACAAACTTCTACGGCTTTGGCTGGAGAACCGTTCGCACTGACAGCAGGCTCGGCTGATGGAGGAACAAAATAATAATAATTAAAAAAAAAACTAAGAGAATGAGTTACAAATATAGGTGAATAAAAGAAGTAGGTAAATACAACTGACATTTCTGGTTTGTTTTAGATGACTTGCTTTAAACTTCACTATACTTCTTTGCAAGTAAGCCACACTCAGTTGGCTTCACTAACTTTTTTATTAACCACCACATACGGCGTGGTATCAAAAGGTTTTCAGACTAGTTTTTGTGACACGCCAATGGGCTTTGACCTTCACAAGCCAAAAGAGACTGTCCGGTGTAGATCATTAGCTGTACAGATGGTGCTATTCTGACCATGTTGGTGCTACAAAGTTATCAGAGGTGTTTCAAGAGCAGAAAAACAATGTGAGACCAGGAAGATCTTCAAATATGTGGAAACGAGTCCGCAACTTGTACATGATGATTGTCAGAGAACAATCTACAACTGTGTAGCCAATGTCAGTGTGTCATACGGAAAAGTCCAAGTGATCCTAAACGTGTGCAGCGATGTGTCATGTTCGTCTTCAGGCTGGTAGAGAGCCAACAGTCATCAATACTGAGTTATACTGTATGGTTTTAAGGTATTTGAGGGTGGGCATTTGGTGAATAGTTTCGTGAATTGTTCCTCCTTAGGAACATATCATTTTCTGCACAATGTATACAACTACTGTGTAGTGTTTATTTTCTCGTCTTGTCTTCACTAACCTTGTACTTGCACTTTGCAACCTTGCACTTTGCTTGTTTCCCTAATTAGTTCTTCTATTTTTCCCTTTCTGTTTTAGTTTCCAATTATGTACAGTCTTGTGTCTTATTAATTTATGGTGTCTGTCCTGGGGGAGACGTTGTTTCGTTTCACTGTATACTGCACTGTACATTGTTGATATGACAATAAAAGCCTACTTGACTTGACTTGAAAGAGACAGAGCTTGTTTTGAAACTTTTTGATAGCACCCTAAAATAGTACCCTGATAGTTAACCCTAAAAATGCCTATACATTTAGTTGGCTAATTTAGGCTGTTAGAATTTTTATTCTACTAAAATGTAAAGAAAGCATCACCTGGTTTGCTGCTATCGCCAGTTTTAGTGACGCTTCTTATCTGCTGGACCAGAGGGCTAAGAAGTTTGCTCGCCCTGAGCTTGTGCTTGCTGGCTCTACGTCTGCGTCCAGCAGGGGGCACTGTTGACGTGACGCTAATACCAGAAGGAGGAGCTTTACCAAGCCGGCGATACAGCAGCTCGATCTCATCACGCTGCAGAGCCTGCAGTTCTGAAATTTCCTTCATATGTCTGAAAAAGAGAGTTTATATGGAACAAACATGGGAATAAGCATTCTCTGGTTAATGCACTACTCTATATTATCAACATTTTACCTCAAACATGATACTCACTTCTCTCTTAGTCTCTGCAGTTCATTTTTAATGTCCAAGTCTTCCATCTCTGAGTCATTATCGCTGCTGAGGTACGAGCCACATGTCCCTCCGTGTCTGCTGGGGGAATCAGAGCTCTGCACACTGCTGCTGCGGCCCGATCGCCTCAGGAAGGCCACCGCCCTCTTCATGAGGTCGCTTCCTCTCCTCTCAGAGCGAGATGGTGTTGGAGGAACCATTTTGGCCGGGCTGCTCTCCGCACCAGAATCAGACGACATGAAGCGAGCGTGGACATCCGCTGAGACGGAGGTGCGAGCTGGTGGCAGGGAGCCACGCTCGGCGAAAGACGACAGTGGGTCCAGGCAGAAATCGGGCGGCGCCGAATTCCTGCTGCTGTGTTTCCTGCGCGCGGCTTCATTGTCCTCCACATTAAAGGCAGCACCATTTGTGTCGGTATAAATGCTGTGCTCCCCATAACCAGCACTAGGGTGTGCTGGGGATGCAGTGCTGCTCCAACTTCGCTGCTTCCTCTGGGTCCCAGAAACGAAGTCAGATGCACCAGATGTCATCTGTTACACAGTTTTTTTTTTAGATTAAAGGCTATAAGAGGTGTCTTAATATTAAGAGGCTGTTTAATATTGTTTAAAAACAGTACCTTATAGTGACTCCTGGAGCTGGAGCACGAGGTGGAATGGGGCATTATTGGCTTCATTGACACTGTAACTAAGGAGATATTTACAGGAATGTAATATATTCATTCACCTTTGACTACACAAAATCATTCAGTAGGATGGACAAACATCACGGTAAACCTTTACAAAATAAGCTTTAATGATTTGACATACCAGCAACGGCGGAGTCACTGAGCGTGCTTAGGCTGTCTACTCGCTCTGGTATCTGCGGCTGTGACCAATAAAAATAAAGATTTACAAATGAATACAAGAAAGAGAAAAGGATGAAAAAGAATCTTTCCTGCTCTACTTCTCTCAGCTCCCATTAGGTGTCACCATTTTCATACCCCTAAATCTGCCTCTTTCACCCAATCTAGCTTCATGTCTTCCTTCACTATATCGATAAACCTTCTCCTCCTCCTCTGAACATGTCCAAACCATCTCAATCTAGCCTCCATCACCTTTTTCCAAAACATCCTAAAGTACACGTGCTGTCCCTCTAATAAACTAATTCCTGATCCTGTCCATCCTCGTCACTCCCAATAAAAATATTCAACTTCCAGCTCTGCCTCCTGTCTTTTAAACAATGCTTCTGTCTCTAAAGCATACATCACAGGCCTTCACCACAATGCTATCAACATTCCCTTATACTCTTGTAGATACCCTTCTATGTACTTATTACTTTATTGAGCAAGTGGTAAGGAATATTTGCAATAACTTTCGTTTAATTTCATTTACAGCATTTGGCCCTTATAGACGCCTTACTTATCCAGACTTAACTGAGCGACTTAAAACAAAGTGGGTAAGGAGATTTGCAATAAACTTCGTTAATTTCAAGCATTGGTTAGACGCCCTTATCCAGGACTTTAAACTGAGCAATTGAGGGTTAAGGGTCTTGTTCAAGGGCCCACAGGTGGCAGCTTGTTGGTCGTAGGATCTGAACCTGCGATCTTCTGGTCCAGGGGTCAATGCCTTACCACTGAGCTCCCACCTCCTTTGTACTGTTGTACTAGACCCAAAAATAATTCTGGTACTATTCCCACAGTATTGTCTATATATATAGATATATATATAGATATATCTCTTATATATATATATATATATATATATATATATATATATATATATATATATATATATATATATATATATAAACTCACCAGTTGCTCCCCAGCTCTTATGCGTCTATCTCCAACCGTTTTGGGTGTGCTGCTCCCCATCCCCACTGTTGCACTCTCTGGTCCAGGTGGAGACTGCACATACTCTGTTCCTGAGCCCGGAGTCTCCGCTGCGCACCCTGACGGGTACATGGGTACGTATTCCTGATACAGCAGATTTCTCAACTTCTCATCTAGTGTCTTGATGGTGCTGTCTACGAACCCCACACGGGCCCGACTTTCTCCATCGGATTCGTTGGGTGCATGATGATGATGAGAAGTAGCAGGGCTCTGGGGCAGGGAAGGGGGCTTGGCCCCACCCACAGATGCAAATGGCTGCTGCAGTACAATGATGTGAGTGTCCTGCATGAGGGGAGGGGTGACTGGTGAGGAGAGCTGGGTGCCCATACCTTTATCAAGTGCTAAGGGCATGACTAGAGGGCAGCAGGGCACTTCCTCAGCTCTGGATGTAGCACATACCTGCTGGGCAGCATGAGTTGGTGTCATTGGGCCATTTACAGACTGCACCGGCAGAGTGGTAGAGAGAGTAACCAAAGATAAAGGGTCTACAGTGGTCAGAGACTGCGGGCTAAATCCGTGTGCATCGCTACCACCGGATGGAGGAGCTGTTGCATAACCTGTCGAATCTTAATAATAAAAAAAAAAGGATTTGAAAAGAAATAGAACTGTAATAGTATAACAAATGTTAAATGTTTTCTAATTACATATTGATTTTCTAAATAAAAACAGATTCAACATTTTTTAAACTGTAATCAGTTACTGTAAATTTTAATATGTCATATTAAACACTTTTCGAGTTCGTTTGGATTTAATAGGCATCATTGGAAAAACGGATGTAACTGTATTACCTGTAGAAGCAGGTGCAGTGCAGTGTTCCACTGGCTGTGCTGTGCTGCTGTCAGCAGTCTGACTCGGTGCAGTGCCATCACTCGGTCCACTTGTATGGGGTGTGGCTGTAGCTCCCTCCGAGGACACGTCCTGGCTGACACTTGGCTCATCCACAGGGCAGATGATGAACCATCTCTTACCAGTAAGAAGCACTAGAGAGTAAAATCAGAACCGGTCTATCAAATATATACATCCACACACACACACACATATACCCCGGTGTTTTCGGGGTACATATACATATATACATATTACAGGACAAGATTTACCATTCTGTTGATACACGGGGTGAGACGCACCACTCTTCTGTCCTCTAAGACTCTGAAATTTCACATAAGAACAACAGAATCTAATTAACAGATTTTTAACCATATTCTTTTTGTGTTTAAACAAATTGGAGCTTTTCCACTCATCCCATTTATCCTCACCTCATTCCCCACTCCATCAGAAGAGCTGGTTTCAAGCGGGGTATCCCTAAGAATACTTGGTCTTTCCCCCTCTACCTCCTCACTCAGCATGTCCTCAGCCTTGTCTACAATATCTTTCAACTGATCAATGAATATCTCCTTCTCTGGAGGCAGAATGAAGCCATTTTCCACCTAGAAGATAGAATACATCGATAGGCTTCAGGTAATCACCTTACAAGTGGTGTCCTTTTGCTGGATACACAGAATTGAACGAAATCTCCTGACCATGTATGTGGCTATTTCCTCTGGTGCATCTCCATCCAGATCGAATTTGAACGTCACCATTTTGTGGTTATGGGTATCCAGCTGACATTCCACCATTTTGTCACCGGTATCACAAACCTTGCAGGAGGAGACACAAGCAGGCATTTAGAAAGCAGAAGGAATGCGAATACTTGCAGTGTTGCGGGGGAGATACAATTCCCCTCACATTGAGTATGCTGAGTTTGGGCTTGCTGGTCTTCTCTTGCCGTGAACGGGTGCGAGCAGACTTGCGATGGTGTTTTCGGGGTTTCCCTTCACCTTTTCCTCCACCAATGGTGCCATCGTAACTGTCACTCATCTCCTTACCAGAAGCTGCATCTGAATTCAAACTGAGAACACCCACAAGAGCCAAAAGATCAATTTCACCAGGACATTGAAAAACCTAAATATGAGGTGATATCAAAAGGTTTTGAGACTAGTTGCAAAACAGGCCAACATATGGCAGAAAAGGCTGCACTCACAGTCACACTGAGCACCGACCTTCACAAGACAGCATCCTGTGTATATTGGGGGAACTGTGCAAATGTTTATACCTGTCACCTCTTTGCCCTCTACACAAAGATGAAGATCCAGCACTGGACACCATTTTGACAACAGTTAAGGGATCCAGAGCAAGAGGGTTATTTTGAAGGTGATAGCGTGAAAACGTAGATAAAAAAAAAAAACAGAGCTAGTCTCGAAAATTTTTGATAACACCGCTTACAGCAAAAAAATAATAAGTTAAGAGTTGTGTACCTGTCACATGTATAGATGGGGAGTGGCATTGGCAATGGCTCCTGCAATGTGAACATGACAATGTTATTTGCATCTCACTTCTTCTCAGCCATATAACACAAAAAATAATGTCAGTTGTGTAACTGTGGAATAAACAAGCTGGCACTGATGTGACCCAGAAGGTTAAAAATGTCCACTCTGTCCACCATTCAGTAGCGCAATTGGTTGTCAGATTGCTGATGTTACGCGTCTGTTAACGTTGCAGTAATGGATTTTACCTCATGGCTTGGGTCAGATGCGGGAGCAATGAATACAGATTCTGTCTCGTGGATCTGCTGAGTATTGCTTGGTTCAATGCAACTTTGACCTGCTGCAGTTGTCTGCATTCCAGCAGGTTGCAGAGGTAGCGCAGGAATATTCTTCACGGTGCTCACTGAATATAATAGTTAATATGTTTAATATACGTACGATGTCAAAACGTGAAAAATATCACTTATATGATTCATATAAGTACAGATTTAAAATTGAAACACAAACCACAAGTTTCTGCAGCAAATTCTTGATCAGCTTCCTCTCTGTGAGGAACAGATGCGATCTGAGTTGGGTCTGCATGCGTATGCACTAGGGTTTCATCCTGGGCAGGGGGAAAAAAGCTTACTATAAATATTCTGTTCTGTAATGTTATCATAATTATTCAGCGTGGAATCATTGTTCATATTTCCTGTCCCTAGTCAATCTTTAATTTATACAACAATATTATAAATAATTAGACCAATACCAGTATAGCAATAAGCTCCAGGACAAACTTTACTGTTATCAATACTAATAAATGGCAATAATTAATGGCAGAGTAGAAGCTGCTTCTTGTTATTTTCCATCCCTCAATGATATTATCATGTGACATACATTTACTTGATCTATGTGTGATATCCATGTGCATGCACCAAACAAAACATGCTTCTACCTCAAGGACTGTACTGTATATAATATGTCTTCGTCTCCAAATTGGCCCCAGCGTCAAGCAAAGGTAGCATTCATTATAAAATAAGCATATGCATAAAGAAATATGCATAACCACACAGGAAAGACTAGGCTACAAAGGGTTTCCCCGTCAGTGAGCACTAAGACAGAGACACGGTCTCACCGATATTCACCGCAGTAAACCCATTGAATGAATGGCAGTGTCTCTGGACTGTCACTAAATTTATAGTGAATATTTATTGCCTTTAACTATGGTGGAGTCAAGCTGCTTCAGGTAGAGTAGGCAATAGATAGGCTAGCATAAATGCTACAATTCTTTATTACATTCTGTTATGCTCCTAAAATCAGGTAATCCCTCTCTTTCTCTTGTTACACAGAGTTATATCGATAACGGTAACGATAAATATTATTATAAGGCATTTGTAAACGAGACCCGTTCCTACCCGCTAATCAAATGGTAAAATATCTTTCCTTGTTCTTGAATGAATCCTACACTGATCAAAAAAATATCTGATATCCTTTTATAGAGACAAGAAAGTCATATGTACCTGTGCATGTGATGAAGAGATACAGGGCTCTTGGGGAAGAAAGAAGGGCGGTGTTTGCAGCAATGTATGAGTAGGGGGCAGAGATGACTGCGATGGTTGGGTCTGGAGGAGAGAACCCTCTGGTGGAAGAACAGAAGGGTGCACCTGCTGTTGTTGTGCTATAAGGGATGGAGAAATGGCTATGCCTAAGACTGGTCCCAGGGGAGCTGGTGCTGGGGTTTGTGGTGTTCCTGCTCCGGGGATAGAGGACATGTTCTGTGTAGCTGCAAGAGGTAGCGGGACATGTACTGGGCTGGGTGAGTAGTAAGATGGCGGTACCGGAGGAGCACTAGTGGGGTAGGGCGTACTGTATGTCATGGGGGAAAATGTTACTGCTTCAGTTCTGGGAGGAGTGCCCACTGTTGACATAATGGAGTATGGTGAAGAAAACTGAGGAAGCAAAAATAATGCGACTTACAAAAACTGCAAATCTTCGTTCTTTCTTTTTTTTTGCATGAAACATGTTAGAAAGATTCACTTAGTCATGTCATACCTGAGTGGAAATCTGCAGAGGCTGCAGTAAGGGTGTGGCATGAACCGGGTGCTGTGGTTGAGAAGGCGGGACGGTGCTGAGCATGGCAGAAGCTGCTTGATGCAGATGTTGAGGATGTGTCTGTCCATCAGAGGTTGACTCCATAACCGGCTGCAGATTAGCTAACGTCTAGAAAAGAACGAGCCACATCAGCTCTTTTAAAATCACTTCACAGACTTTGGCTTGGGACTTTGAGGAAAAGCACACACAAACGAAAAAGAAAATGCCACTTGTTTTAGAGGAACTCTTTTTCCAAAAGTGCAAACATGGATATCAAAAAATAAAATAAATAAATAATTAGAACCATTACTTATCAATGTTAGCATTTTGGAATTAAGTACTCCTTTACATGCAAAGATCTATCTCCAACAATGTCGCCATGGACGCGCTATCAACATAAGTCGCATTAGAATCGAAAACGTGTATTAGTGACTGAAGACACAGAGCCACAATTTTCTTTATGAAGCTGATCCAAGAGCCAATGACTGAAAGCTTAGGGACAAGATGAGGATGTGTCTACAGATCTGAACAGGTAGATCTACCTGGGACAGGAAAGCTGCAGGATGGAGATAGAGGTGAAACTAAGAGAAATAAAAACACAAAAAAAAGAACAAGCTAAAGTAAAACATTAAGCCACTACACCATGAAAACAAAGGTATAGTTACTTGTTATGGAGACCACCACAGACATTACACACATTCAGTATGAATGCACTGGGTTATTGTAAAGCAGAAGCAGAGGCGCCTTACACAAGCTATAATGATGCAATCTCACCTCCTGTCCTTGTGGTATAGTTGCTGCTGGGGTTGCAGGAGCTGATATAGTCCGATGCTGAACCAGTTTACCAGTTGACTAGAAACATTAAACATCAAAAACATTTTCTTCAACATTTATTACAAGTATTGCTTGTTGTTTATTTGGAGGTAATATAATTACATCTTATTGGGAATTATTAGATAACGTTAGTGAGAAGAAAGCAGTAAGACAAAAGGGTTCAACTATAACGCTCAGAGCAGCAAGTTGAAATGGTACTCAAGGGATGTTGCTGGGAAGAATGATGACAAGGGTAATTTGCAGCATTGCACCAGTTGCTGTTCATTTACTTTAAGAGTTTATGCAGCGTAATTGACAATTTAGCAGTTTTTTTTAACATCGATTCAAATAGGTACGTCATGTTAAATAGATAAAAATCCATACAAAAAAAAGAGTAGTTAAAAATAATGTCGCAAAAGGCAATTTACCCCGTTTCATTCGATGAATAAGAGCATTGCTCTTTTGGGAAGGTGAAAACTTTGTAGAGGTAAAATTGCACGCAGTTCTGGAATATTTAAAAGGTGGGGTTGGAGAGCATAACCAAGCAAAAGTAGCAGTAACGTGTAGGAATTAATGGAATCAACGCTGAACGGGAGGCATGACTTCTGGGAAGGTCAAGGACGGTGTCGTCTCCTGACATACCATAAAAACTTGTCCATCTTCGCTCCCAAGATCAGACGATGACGCGCAAGACGGCTCGTGCTGTGTAGTCGGTGATGAGCTTAGGCTTTGGACATCATTAACTGAGGGACTGTATATGACATTTCCATGGCTACTGCAAGGTTGCCTTGCAGTTCTGTCCATCAATACGGGTGAGCTGGTGCGACGACTGATTATTCGATGTAGACAGTGATTAAGGTGAGAAAGATCTCTCTCGCAGGTCTGTGTACTCAAGGGTAACAGGGGCAGCCTTGAAGAGGGTGGGCTAAGAGCTGTCTTCGATTCAGTCGAAGTTGATGACATATTTTGTTTGGAGGCATGAGACATGGGGCACAATCCTTCCACTGAATGGTCAGACTTTGGAATCTGTGAACTTATTGGGATCTGACCAGAACAAGAGCGGTTTGTATGCTCAGGACAAGAAGGTCGGAAGTGCACTGAGGATTGTACAGGCTGATTAACAGGAGGTTTTCGGGAGGACATACAGACGTCGGGAGAAGATGAAGTAATGTCACTCGGGGAGGCTTTGGTCTCCTGTATGGGTGTGATTGAGGTAGAATGCACAGAATGAACCAAACACATCTGGGGTAAACCGGAAAGAAGGGATTGGTTTCTGTGGATTGGTGAATTACAGGAAGAGGGAGAACATTCAGGATATCTTCTGCTACGGCCTGCATTGAGCAACAGTGCAAGACAAGCCTGGCACAAATGGGGATAACAACATGGAACGAGGGAGTGCCTGTGTGGAGGGTTGTATTTGAGGGAAAACAGTTCAGCCTCATTTGACGAAACATTTCCGGACAGCTTATCTGATAGGCCTGTTAAATTCGCAAGCTGTCTGTTTGACTGGTTCTCGCAGGCATTGCGCTGGGTTTTGACAGCTGCACATTGGGTGTGGCAGTGGCTTTGAATGGAAGTGCCATTGTGCCCTCCTCTGTAATATGTCAAGAAAAGAAGTACTGCTACGTCTATTACCAATAAAGCTCTTGAGGTTCAGTTGAAAATCCTGGGATTCACTGGAAACACTGGTGTGTCTCTGAGCGTTCAGTAAAAGATGAAAGATGTGAGAATACATTTATAATGCAACAACAAAAGCAAAATGTTAAAACAAAAAACTACTAAATTAACTGTTTCATTAATAATACTAGCATCTATAAAGTAACCTTAGTGTAAATATACTTACTGGAGGAGATTGCTGGTAAAGACCCTGCTTTAGCTGTACAGAGGGTGGCAGAAATGCTCCTTGATGTATTGAAGTAGTGGATTGCTGATAGGTGCCATGATATACCTGTGCTACAGGTTGTTGCTGGACTTCCTGTTGGCACTGTGCTGAAGGCTGCTGATGGGCCACATGATGCTGCACAGTGGGATTTTGCTGTATTCCCTGTGGCTGGATGCCCTGGAGTAACTGGGCCGCAGATTGTTGTTGTTGTTGCGCTCCATGATGGACATGTAAAGCCGGTTGCTGCTGGGCCTCTGCATGTAACTGGGTGATGGGCTGATGGTGGGCCAACTGGTGCCGCTGGACAGTGGGATCTTGTGGATCCACAAGTTGTTGAATGATCTCTGGCTTGAACTGGGCCACAGTTACTTGTTGTGCTCCTGAATGCAACTGAGAAGCTATCTGATTCTGGACATCTTGGTGAAGATGAGAGGTTAGATGTGGTTGGTTCACTTGATGAAACTGCGGAAGGAGCTGGGATGATGGACTAAGGGCTTTTTGAGATGCGGTGCTGGACTCGGAATGGTAAATTATGTTGTGCTGGTTGTTCAAACCATCTGACATTGCTGTAGTCCCAGCAATGCTGTCTGCTGTAGAGTTGAAAAAAAGAAAACAGAAATTCCATAACGATAACAGGAAATCATGTATTTAAGCATCTATTCAGTTATTCCAAAACAGATCAGATATTATCACTCCAGAAGAGCCAGCCATATATATATATATATATATATATATATATATATATATATATACTCTCATATATATATATATATATATATATATATATATATATATAGATAGAGAGAGAGAGAGAGAGAGAGAGAGAGAGTGTTGGGGAGTAACTAGTAACATGTAACAGCATTACGTAATTTAATTACAAAATAAAAGTATCAGTAATCCATTACATTACAGTTAAAAAACATGTAATTAAAATTTCAGTTCATTTTGAAAATGTTCAAGATTACAAATCCACCACCCCCGAAAATAATTGGACTCGGAAGCAGATCAGGTGCGAAAATATATCCCTCTTTTTTCCAAGTGCCACCTAGTGGACAAATGAAAATAATCAAAAAGTCATCAAAAGTAATCAGTTACTTTACTTTTATAAAGTAATTGAAAACTTGCACTACTTATTACATTTGTGAATAGGGATTACATTTGTAATCTGTAATCTATTACATTTCCAAAATAACCTTCCCAACACTGTACATTCATTCATTCATCTTCTAACGCTATATCCAGATCTTCCCTCGGGTCACGGGGAGTCCTGTGCCTATCTCAGGCGTCTATGGGCATTAAGGCAGGATACACCCTGGATGGAATGCCAACCCATCGCAGGGCACACACACTCACATTCACACACACATTCAACACACTAGGGACAATTTTCCAAGGTGCCAATCAATCTACCGTGCATGTTTTTTTTGGACCGGGGGGGAAACCGGAGAACCCGGAGAAAAACCCCCTGAGGCACGGGGAGAACATGCAAACTCCACACACACACATGGCCGAGACGGGAATCGAACCCAGACCCTGGCGGTGTGAGGCAAACGTGCTAACCACTAAACCACCGTGCCCCCAAAACACTGTACATATGTACATATATAATATATATATATATATATATATATATATAGATATATATATATATATATATACGCACACACACACATACACACACACACACATTATTTACTGTGGTACTTAATAATGGCTATAATATAACAATGCATGCATTTTAAATGACAGAAAAACAGTAGTTGTTTAGACAGAATGTCACGCAAAAAATTTACCACATTATGAGTAGCTTCAGGCAATAATGAATTCCTCCACTGTCCAGTCATTGTTACAAAGATACAGATACAAAATAAACTCCTTATATTCATAGCTGTTGCTTACATGTAGTTGAACTGGTGGGGCCACTAGAGAGGTTGGCTGACTCAATGTCGTTATCCCCAGACTCAGTTTGAGCACTGGGCATGGCACTCTGTGTCAAACTGAGAGAGAGGTCCTGAGGCACCTGGTCCTCGGTGACCTTCTTTTCAGTCTCGCCCTTGGCAATGGAGACGGTCCGCTCCCTACGCCATTTTATGAGAGCTACACGGTCCCGGATTGACTTTCCAACAATCTTCAAGTCACTCTCCAGGAAAAAACCAGAGTCAACCTAAAGCAAACAATATTCTACATTATTTTATATCAAAATAATATTGTTATAATATAATAACTATCAAATATTTATGTGTTTTTCGTATGGCGAACATTTTTAACTCGAGCCCTAAGAACATTTACCATTTCTTGAGCAACAGCCTCTGGCACCTCCTTGTTGAGGTCAAAGGTGAACTCAATTGCCCCACTGTCCTTGTACTTCCCTTTCAACTTCTTCTGATCCTCCACCCAAAGCCTCAGCGCGATCGATGTTTTCTTGCCGTCATCTTCCTCAGCGAGTTCTACCCTGACGCCAGTGTCCTCTGCAAAGAACGCATGATTCAGCAGATCCTTAATGGAGTATCTGGGGAAAGAGAAGAGTGTTTGCTATTGAACCGGCTAACAATTTCTTGCCTATAGAAATGCAATATATCTTTAAGGTTTTATGGTGGCAGAAATAAATGGCCAGCTGTTATTACCAGCCTTAGTTTATTATCACACGTTAATGCACAGTCCACCTGGCATAATAAACGCAAAAGGTGTAAACACCATCCAAATAAACGAACGCATCCACACACTTAAACACAATTGCAGTTGAAATTGCTCTGTGGAGGAAAAGCATCTATTTATTTTATATATTTTTTTAATTACCCCCAATGAGACATGCTTAAACGGTCAAGGTATGCTCTCACCTTTCCTCCCAGCGATAGCGGATGCACTCCCCTATAATCTCCTTAATCTCTGGAAGGGTGACTTTACTGTAACTGGCTGGTTTGACACCCTGGACAGGGAGCAAAGAGCAAACAGCATGCAACTGAAATGAGCTATCACGCTTTCTGTGTCTAATTGTTTTCAAAGTTTGCCACAAAATGATGATGATAAAAAGATCATTCAATAGGTAGAAAAAAATCTCTAACAACATATGTGTTTTGCTTTCAATGGATTCAAAAGTCCTGTGAACGCTGGGTCATTTAAAGTGAACAAAATGTGTATTGATGTTTCAAATCAATGTTGGGTTTTAGTTCTAAAAACACTGCAAAGTAGCACAGCAGGATGCAAGCACTGTGCTGCGGGAGGAGCAACATTCATGGCAAACTGCTTGATCCTGAACCATATGTTGCTCTATAGTTAAAATGACTCACACTGGTGACTTTGCGGTAGATCTGGGCAGCATTCTGGCACTCAGAGTACGGATACTCAGACGTAGCCATCTCTAGCATGCACATGCCAAACGCATAGACATCTACAGCCTCGTCGTAGTGCTCTTCGTACATCTCTGGCGCCATGAATTCAGGCGTGCCTGGAAGACATCGCGAATAGCTGTAGCAGTCGATTGTCGTCGCAATCCAATAAACAGCTCAAGAAAGGCCAGACGGTTCATTACCGATAACACTGGTGGCGAAGGAAGCCCTCTTGAGTGTAGCCAAGCCCAAGTCTCCAATCTTTACTGACCCTGTGGGGCCTGTGATGAAGATGTTGTCGCACTTCAGGTCTCGGTGGATGATGGGAGGAGTGCGCGTGTGCAGGAAGTGCAGACCTTTGAGGATCTGCCTGCACCAACTCCGCAGCACTTTTGGCTTCATTACCTTGAAGCGCTTTAAATACCTGCAAGAAAGTGCGCAGATAATTGAATAATTATGCTCACTGTAGAACAATACCTTATAGGCACTGCAGCCTTAGCATTTTAAATCTACTATCAAAAGTGAAAAGGCAAAAAATGTCAAGGTTCTAATTATAACCGGGGCACTCATGAATTATTATGATTACCAGGTGTATTGATTACGTTTACGTTAGATGTGTTTCACTATGACAAACATGACAATCATTATGTATTCCGATTTCTGACTCAAAAAAATTGTACATCCTCAATATAATAGGAACAGCGATGGAAAAATGAACTCGATTTGCTTTATTTCAGCAGAAACATGATAAGATATAACAAGATTCATTCAACTTCAATTTGTCAACAACATTCAATTAAGGAAATGCTTTCGATTGTTTGAACTGTTTGAGATGGCTGGCCTTATATCATTTCATACCTTACTTTAAAATTAAAGTTACCAAACCCAAAACCAATATAATCCTTTTTTTATTTCCATGCATTTACATTATTTACATGACATATTGGATGCAGTTAAAAGAACAATTTCATGGCTTACACCCACCAGACTGAGGTCCTTACTGCTTAAATATAATGATTCGAAATACATTATTTACTCAGATATAAACCCAAGCTTCAGAGGCATATCTTTACCTCTGATTGATGCAGAGTACTTTGCTGTAATTCAATCTGTGTCTCGGTTTTCATGATTAATTATTAATAAAGTCACTTACTGTTACCCAAAAGGAAACACATACTGGATAAATAAAACAGGCTACAGTCAAAGCCTTAGCAATGGGCTACAATGAAATGATTTGGAATGTCGGGTATGTATGTATATAATATGAATATGCTCTCTGAGACTCACGTTTTTAATGTGCCTGATGTCATTAGTTCAGTAACCAAGACGATGCACTTCTTTCCTTTGACGGGAGACTCCCAAAAGTCATAGAAGCGGACGATGTTGGGGTGCTGGAGACCTTTCAGCATTTCCGCTTCTTCCTTAAATCTCTGACGGTCCACTTTTGACAGCTTACGGTCCTGACACAAGAGAGAAAGATTGCTGTAGCCAAAAGTAGCATTATTCTCATGGATAGAAAGTAGACATGGGGCTTTTCTGAGGCGGGATTGCAATCAAAGGTAACAATCGAAAGCTAATTAGAGTGTTTTACATCCAAAACAGAATTCCAGCGGGGAAAAACACAGCAATGCTAGAATGCTTCTGTTCTTATTGCAGCTATACACAGTGCATACAGGATACCATGGCACGCATGAATTTATACAAACGTCTCCTTTCCGTTCCGATGAACGTGGAATTTATGTGTGTGGATTTCATCAGCTTCTCTCTCAGACTACATCTTTAACACAGTCATATGCTGATTTTGAAACAGGCCACCATCTTTACTTCCCATTTTTAGCTTAGTGTTTAAACAATCTTGATCCAGTATCCTGGCTTCACGTCGATCTTTTCTAAGACTAAAACTGACCCAAGAGCCTCGCTTCTCCATGTGTTTTAATGATAAGCCACTGAGTGGCAAGCAGGAGGCAGGGAGTTCATTATAGATCAATACTGAAGTACTTGTCTTCTGCTGCTGCAGGAGGCGCTGACAGCGAGTTCAACATCTCTATCTGCACGCTTACTGGAATAGACACATACGAAAATAGACACATCTTTTTCTCACTATCGATTTCCTCTATCGTATATTCTGATTCCTGTCGATCATCCAAAAAGAGGAAAGACTATAAGACACGAAACTGATTTGGCATTCGATTAGCATAAATACAGGTCGTTCCTGATTTACACTGGAAATGCATAAATAACTGAAAAATAGATATGGATATGAAAATATTGTCGAGACCGGGCCTAGACTACCCAAGAGTCTTAAAGAATTGCAATCAGTATGGGGTCGTATATTGTCATTTGCTAATAATTTGCAGTAGCAAGTTCAACAAAATAACAAATATTTCCAGTGGTAAACATTGGTGCGAGTATATAAATGAAGCAGGGGTGTACTGCTGAAAAATACAACATAACTGCACCTTCCATTCCTTGTTATGTGTTCTTTGATTTTATAAACTCAAAAGTCCTGGATGGACTTAAATTCCCATTGTATATAGATATATTTCCATCTGTATCCTACAACAGAGCATCTTTTCACTTTTAATAATTCTTTGAATTCATTATTGTATGTATTGTATTGTATTGCTGCGCCATTCGCCTCTTTAGCACCGCATTCAGAAGTAGGGCGTTCGGGGCGGTCGAAGGCGTGGCATTTTTAATGTTTATGCAAAAAAAAAATTCTCAAAGGACAGTTCTGCATTCCCACCTATCCTCTCCGAATGACCTCACAAAGAGAAAAAAGTGGGAGGAATCTTTACGATAATTCCTGGTGATTAAATCTAAATCACAGGTTAAAGGACTAAATAACACTTAATCACTGTTTACTGCAACCAAACCCAAATCTGAATACTCCAATGATCTCTATTTATATGAACAGAATCATGAAAGAACACCTGATTTAGATTTTCAATGAACAATAAAAGTGCAATGACACCTTTCAATTCGCCCTGCTATTAAAATAAACAAAAAACAAACAAACAAACAAATAGAACAATGGAAATGGAAGATTTTTGTTGCTTCCGGTTTAGGGTTCTGAAGATGATAAATTATCTCCTGGCCGTTGGGCCAAGTGAGACTTTTACTATTAGCAAATCTAAACATTGACAATGGTTTAATGTTAAACCAAGTATAAACTGTTCCACTTGTAGTCATGAAACATCTCTTAAAAATAGCAGACACTACATTCAGGTTCATCTCTCTAAAATACTGTGGATTCGTAGCGAACAGCTGTTGCTGTAATAAACACCATGCTGACATACTGTCAGCTCTTATTAAAAAAACGTGTAATAAATATACACCTATATATCTGTAAAGCTGCTTGGACTGCTTCATTACATTTCATTACATTCTGCCTTAAAGCTCTATTAAGTGTGCATATATGTGTGTGTTTGTTTGTTTGTATCTTGTGATGCATGTGAACTTATCTCTCTCTCTCTCTCTTACCCCCACCCACACACAAACAAAAACATACACACTCATCCCTGATACTGGAGCTTGTGTCAGCATATTTGCTGTCTCCGCAGTGAGCTTTATCTAGCATGTCTGCAGGTGTTTCTGCTTGCTCATGTGTTATGAAATCTTCTGTACCAAAATGAACAGTTAAAGTAGGTAGACACATACACATCACACACACACACACACACACACACACACACACACACACACACACACACACACACACACACACACACACTCAGCTGTCAGATGAGATCTAATCATCAGAAACTCCAGACTAGTGGAATAAAGAATGTCTGAGAATCATTTTTAAATGTATTAAACATTTTGTTTTACACTTGAGACTGAATGCTTCATAAATATAAATATTATTCATTATATAACTATATTTATTAATGAATCTATTGATATTTATTTCTGTTTGGCACATTTTCGTGTCTCTGTACAGTTTAATTACTTTTCACTTTTGTAATGTAGTTATATATATATATATATATATATATATATATATATATATATATATATATATATATATATATATGATATATGTAATACTCTTTTACATGGAGTCTTTTTCTTACTACTATTTAACTTTAAGTTATCAGTTATAACCGGTGTTGGGAAGGTTATTTTGGTTACAGATTACAAATGACCCTATTCAAAATGTAATAAATAAGTAGTGTAACTTTTCAATTACGTTATAAAAGTAAATTAACTGATTACATTTGGTTACTTTTTGATTACTTTTATTTGCCCACTAGGTGGCACTTTAAGTTAACATTCTAAGAAAAGACCCTCCAAAATCGGTTGTTTTTCTAAATGAAACTGCAGCAGATTGTCAGCACTCAATTCACGTTTCAGTTGAAAATCATGTCATTGTCTACAGCACTGATTCTACATGAAATTGTTCAGATGGAACCCTATTTGTAATCTTTAACACAAGTAACTGTAATTTAATTACACATTTTTTTTCTCAGTAACTGTAACGAATTACTGTTACATTTATTTTGTAATTAACTTATGTAACACCGTTACATGTAACTAGTTACTCCTCAACACTGGTTATAAGCAAATATGGGTCAACCCAGCTATCAATAAAATCGACTACTTGTCATCAACTAGATTTTATGCTGTACAGTACTACATTAATAAAGTAGATAACATAAGCAACTACCAAACAAAACAACAAGCCAAATATGAACTGCGTGCAGAATATTGATTAAAAATAATAATTATGCCTGTGTAATAAACACATTCAGTCTTTATTACGTTTTTTCATTTTCATTGGTCCAGATCTCCAGCTCATATGGCACTTGTGGTATTTCTGAATCATTCCAAGCAGCGAGCTCTGTTTCTGCACCGTGGCTCAAGTCAAAAATTCTGCAAGCAAAAACGCATGCTGCATTTGGTTTACATCCTGCAGTCACGTCGACTCTTACTGCAGTCATATTGAGCGCACACAAAAGTTCGGGAAGAAAAGGGCCCGAGACCTGCTTGCTGAAATGTATTCGGATATCTGTAAGCAGACGATTCCTCATGCACCTGGACTCAGCTGAATAGAATCTGACCTCGATTTCAAGATGAACAAACAACATACGAAATCACCAGTTTAATACATTTTATTCGAGGGAATTAAATCATCTCGGCAAAAAATTACTCTCTTTCTGGATACACATAGTGTGTTGCATGTAATCGAATCTCCTCGATAGCAAATGCTCTGCTCTGGAGATTTTCATTTGCTAAGTCATCCTGGTTTTTGCGAGTAGGTCTCAGGGCGTGGTTAACCTCACCTACGGACAGAAAGGAAGCGTGCAGGTAACTCATGAGGATTTTCACCTCCACCTTATACCTGCAAACCTACGTCTGTGTAGCTTTGCGCTTTCAGTGGCTGCTTTGAGCCTGAGAGAGACAGTGGTATTGCTGCCGTGCTTGGAATATAGTGCAAAGTGGATTGATAGTGACAGGCCCTTTTTGGCTTTCATTTCAATTTATTTCTGAAACTACGCTGGAAACCTGCAACACAAGCTTCCTTGAAATTTCGCTCAGATTTGTTGTTGATAATGAAATGACATCCAGCTCCGATTTCCACGTGTGGAAAACCCAGTAGTAGGTGCTCTGCTTTAAAACACTGTGTAATGGATAAGTGTGTTAGAAAAGACCAAGCAATGAACAGTAGCGCACTAGAACTTGCACACCGTGGATGCCTCCTCCCTTATCCATCTCTTTCCCATTGTCTACATCTGTGTGTCCCAACCCTCCCTTTCTCTCCAGAGGAGACTGTATCTCTGGAAACACTCAGTATTCCTCTCAGGGGGCTAATATGCAGATCAATACCCTTGAACTCGCAGCAACAAAAGACACACACACACACACACTGCACTAAATATGTTGGATACGGCTAAAAAGGGAATTGACATGCCATGGGGTTGTTTGAGAGGTTTTATTGTTTAAAATATCGTCTTTTCACTCTGAAAAAATGAACTAACATCATTTTTTACGATAAAACCTTTTCCTAAAGTTCAGCCACCGAACAAAGATCGTGAGGCCGAGGCAGACGTCTCATGTTTCAGCTGTCCAGCATGCGGATTGTGAATATTCAAATTGGATAGCTGGTATGACTAAACATTTTGAGAGGATTTGAGGGTTTTAGTGATTTCCAACATATACAGTGCCAAAGACATCAACAAAGATAAAAATAAATCTGATGGTCTAAACAGAAACACTTCATTAAATGCATGGTACAGAAATATACGAAATTATTGTGCTGGTGTTTTGGTGGTGAGTTCAGACTGAAGTTACAGCTAGTTACACTACCGCTAACACGCAACGGGTTAAACGTTTTTGTGACAAATCTAAATGAGCAAATCTACTCATCCAGCATTCTGAGCTGGAAAACATGCTAGCATTGTCACCGAGAAAATAAAAGCAAACCAAGGCGTTTAGGTCAAGAGGATCACAATAATTGGAAATCATTAGCATAGAGTGTCCTGGACATCTTTTGTTGCTTTAGCACAAAATGCAGATCATTGTCAGGACCTGATTCTGAATGAAATGACGTGATCAAAGGAAAACTGTTACACAGCATGATTTGCTTTCTTACGTTTATACGTTGAACGCGTTTGTAAATCTAATAGTGCAGAAAGTGCTGTGGGCTTAATTATATTATACCAGGCAGTCTGATATCAGTATGAATGGCCATTTTTACAATCGCTGGTTTGCTTCTGAGTTATGAGGGTGTCTCGGAATGTCTCCACACTATTGGACAGAACGTTCCTCAAGGCTGGTGGAACAACTTTACATATTCAGCAGATGTCATAGTCTGCAGCGCAGACTTTTAATTATACTGCATTATTTGACCCTGATGTACGCGATTGAATTATGGTTAAGGTGCATACAGGCATGCATTCATTCTCAATTTATAGTAAAAACATGTTGGGACATGTTAGACACAGACAGAATACACGAGAGAAGAAACAGGTACAAGGTATTAACAAAGAAACAGGATATGACACATGTATAGAGTTGTTTGCTTATTAATTTAGTCATTATTAACATATAACTTTTCTAAAGCTAAAAGTATTTTTAATTGGAGAAAGAATATACAAACTGAGAGATAAACGGAAAAATGTTCAGAATAAGCTAAGTATAACTGGAAACGACTGTGTGTGTTTTATAAGAACAATATATATTTACCAACAATATAGCCTTATGTATTGATATTTCTCATATTTGTGTGATTGGGAACAGACCCAGGTTTGTAGTAGAGCTAAAAAAGAAGCGTTTTTGGATTGGTAATGAAGCTTTTCAAGTCATAAACCATCTCCTGATGCAAAAGAAAATGCCTCCATTAAATAAACATGGTATTTTTGTCGTATTATTGGTTGTGTCTGTATTTCCTGTTACATTAATTTTCTTTATCTATCTATCTATCTATCTATCTATCTATCTATCTATCTATCTATCTATCTATCTATATATATATATATATATATATATATATATATATATATATATATATATATATATATATATATATATATATATTCCCCCTCCTTTTTTCTTAATTTTCCCCCGCAACTTTTTTTTTGTTGTTATGTTAATGGGCCCTGGCCCCCCCCCCTCACCTGCAGTTCGCACCAGGCCACCTCTACCCACGTCTCTGTGTCCAGACCTTTGTACACGGTCTTGAAAGAGCCTCTGCCGAGCTCCACGTCGAACTTGAGGAAGCGGCCGCTGGGCGAAGTGCTGACCGCCGTCATCCCGGCGTCCTCTTCCTCTTCCTCATCTTCCTCGGCGGGTCCTGGCTCGTCCTTTTTGGCGGCGGTGCTGGCGGAAGCGGTGCTCGCGGTGGCGGCGGCGGGTGTGGTGGTGGCTTGGTCTTTCTTGTGCTCGGCGTCGCTTTTCGGTCCCGGTGCGTCGGTGCAGCTCGCGGTCCGCACCGGACTCCCCGCGCTCGAGCTCTTGCGGTATCGAGCTCTGCGCGCGTTCCCGACGGGGCGACTCACCCCAGTGCTGATGCTGTCGCCGCATTCGGGCGTCTCCGGTCCGTGATCCTCCGATTCCGAGAACCACAGATTGGTGCGGATGAACCTGCGCCTGGCCGAAGTCCGGCAATCCGCCGGCTGCGGTTGGAGGTTCGCGCTCGGCTCGCTCGCCCCTCCTCGCGCTGCGGCCGAATCCGCGTCACCGCGGCTCTCATTTTCAGTCGCTTTCGACTCCGCGCTCGCTGCCTCCATCTGCGCTGTCGGGCTCTAACAGTTACACGCGCCGATCAGCTCCGTGCTCTTGCGCCATTACAGCGCACCTGCAGTAACATCCAGCGACGCTGACGCAATCCGGCATCCTCGACCTTGTGCACACGCCGAAGCCTGAAACCCCGCGTGGGACACGTAAATACTGCGTGTGCGTGTGGGTTTGTGTAAATGTCTATATTCCTAACGCAGCCCTCTTGGTTCAATACGGTGATCTTTCACTCGCTCTAATGTGACGTTTCTGCAGTACGCAGAGATTTACATGATGACAGCAATATTATGATTTCGTAGCGAAAATTACACAGCGCGCATCACAAGACCACAGAGCAGGAATGACTCTGTCATTATGCCGGTGTAACTGTTATACAAGGCGAATTCAGGGTCACATATTTCAGGATGAAGCTCCTGCTTACTCACTCTCTCTCTCTCTCTCTCTCTCTCTCACTCACACACACACACACACACACACACACACACACACACACACACAACGTAACACTCACTCGTCCGTTAATCCGAACCCGGACGAAAGCGCGCGCACGTTTCCCCGGTAAGCATCCCCGGTGCGTTAAAGTAAATAAATAAACAAATAGCCGTTAAAGAGCAGAAGACTTTGGCATCCACATTTCTTTAGATTTTTGTTTATCCGGAGTCATGTCGTCTGGAAGGTGTCCGAGTTTTGCGCTCCGGTTCTTAGCAGATTATTTTTCTCACTGCGGCGCGGCTTTCCCGTTAATACCTTCTCTCTGTCTGTCTGTCTGTCTGTCTGTCTGTCTGTCCGACTTATAACCGACATGTGCTTATCTCTAGCGGTTTCACGGCGATATGATGTATTGCGCAGTATCAATCCGAATCACACCGCTTCCTCCTGCAGAAACGCCAGAAAGAAGATCCCGTTTCAGGGCGGGAGCCGCTTTTACCCACTGTTCCGCGCGAGGTCTCTCTCTCTCTCTCTCTCTCTCTCTCTCTCTCTCTCTCTCTCTCCGCCACTCTCTCTCTCTCTCTCTCTCTCTCTCTCTCTCTCTCTCTCTCTCACACACACACACACACACACACACACACTTTCACATACGCACACACACTAGTGACGGTAAGATTCTCTGGTTCGCATCGGTTTAAAAGTTAATCGATGTGATTAATCGAAGTGTGTATCACGATGCATCTTTTGAACACATCTGCATAACTGAAAATGTATTTCGGTACAATTATTAGTAGATTAGTATTATATTCAGTGTTGGGGAGTAACTATTTACATGTAACGGCGTTACGTAATTTAATTGCTAAATAAATGTAACATTACTTCGTTACATTTACTGAGAATAAAATGTGTAGATGTTAGATTACAAATGGGGTTATATCTGAACAATTTCTTAATACTACTACTACTACTACTACTACTACTACTACTACTACTACAACAACTACTACTACTACTACTAATAATAATAATAATTTGTTGCGCTTCCGTAGTACAGTGAAATGAGACGATGTTTCTACAGAACCTTTGTGCTTCACATATTCACATCACACAACATAGAGCTACCAAACACAGAGCTGAGGACTATACTAAAGTTGTCGATACCACATAAATTGCATCGTGTGCAACCTAGTGCAGGATATACAACACGAGACAGGGCAGGACAAGTACACAAACACAAAACAACATCGACCCGTAGCCTACTGTATGCCTACACACTGTGCCATGTGCAATTGAGTACTACTGTAAGGTTAACTGTAAAGTTATAAATTATTTAGTTTTAAATATCCATTAGAAACATGAAAGTAATCAAAATGTAATCAAATGTAATCAGTTACTTTCTTTTTTATTAGGTAACTAAATTACATTACCTACTACATTTTGAATAGGGTCATTTGTAATCTATAACCTATAACATTTCCAAAGTAACCTTCCCAACACATATTATAGGTAAAGCTGCATCTTCCTAAAGAATTTAAATTGCCAGATAAAAAAACAACAACCCAAAAACAAACATATAGTACCACATTGAATTGCAGAGCATTAATATTTTTCAATGCATTGTAGACAGAGGTGGGAAATGCTTTGTTACTGTTCGCAACTGTTTACTTTTACTCATTACGTTATTACACAAATATGTACTGTTCTTACATTTTTAAACCAGGCTCATGGTTTTAATCTATTTGGTAAAATGTCCATATTTATTTACTTTTTATTATTTGTTTTTATTGAACTTTACCAATTTACCTAACTCAAGTAAGGACCACAAACACGCATACGAAATATACACATTTTTATGTATTGTATTACATTATAAGGCTATGCAATAAACAACAAAAAACAAACAAGAATTTAGTGGGTTGCAAGAAACAAAAATATCTATATAATATATTCATTCATAAAAGGAAAGAGACTCACACAGTTTTACACGACTCACCCAGGGGGGATTGATTGTCTTTGGATAAGCGTTTTAAAGTAAATTTTTTACATTCATGTAAAAAGGACGTTTATAGAAGGTTTGTTATTCCACTTCTTTTAGGTATATGATTTTTACCCATTATAATCATAATAATGACCATCCATGACATCTTTTTCACCAATTTCAATATTTAACCACCTGAAGACCTCCTGCCAGAAACACATTGTGATTGAACATGGGGAAAAATGTTTCAATGGTTTCTGGTTCTTCTAAACTAAAAACACAGAGATTATCCCACGCCGGAATCTTTTCCGTAAAATTTCAATGGCTGCATTAACATTGTTAACTCATTTTTCTTCACACTACATGCTGTTTTCAGCCCAACAAACTATTTCAGGTCAACCTACCACTGGTGTATCATTTCCTGGTTATTGTGCACCACAGAGGCTAGTTTTACAACAATGAGCAAGGCAGAAGGCAACAAGAATGTCGAGGAGTCAGTGATGTAAACACTAACACCAGAGACATTCCTGATCAACATCATCATCTTTCGTCATCATTAGTTTTGCATTAATGTATTAATTAGAGGGGTAAAAATGAACTTCTTTTTTAAAAATTACCACACGATTAATGCGGCGCACATTTGTGTAACCTTTTCTAAATAAAATAATTTTTTTCTAAATAAAAAGTACAAATAAATACAAATGATTAAAAAAAGACTCTGACACACTTCACATTTATTCAGAAAGTACTTTGTTTATTAATTAAATAGACACAGCAAAATCATTTGTAATCAGTAAACTTGGCTCGAAGTCTCAAATCGAGAGTACAGATTAGAGGAGCACAGCAATCGAATCTGTAAAGGATTGTAAACACAAAACGCTGTCCTTTGGCAAAATAAAGAAAACAGACAGGGTACACGCTCAGCTTTCTCTGTCATCTATCTCCAACAACACATATAAAACAGCCACCATGAATACTTGCCTCACAGACATAATACATATATGGATAAAAAAAAAACTAAATATATAATTTTACATATAAATATTCTCTGATTATTTTATCATGAAAGAAGAGATAAAATTTCTCCGGTATCACTTCATGACCCGGCCGTTTGGAAACAAAAGTTTTGTTTGGTGTCTTAATTAAAAACACCATCGTTACTTTAAAACATTTACACGATTTATTATAAAACATTTATTGAGTCTTACTAATAATAATGTTGATTACAGTATTTAAAGCTTAAAAAGTTTTAATTTAAGGTACATTTAGAACACATCATTTATGCTTGAGTAAATGTCAAAGCCATACTTCATCTAAACTTGAGTAAAAAAGCAGCTGGATTTAGTCAGTATGTGAACTTTTACCTTTGTATTTTAAAACATGAGTATCTGTACTTAAGAAGAAGGATAGCGTTTATTTGTCACATATACATTGCAGCACAGTGAAATTCTTTCTTTGCATATCCCAGCTTGTTGTTGGAAGCTGGGGAAAGAGCACAGGGTCAGCCATGATATGGCAACCCTGGAGCACAGAGGGTTAAGGGTCTTCCTCCAGGACCCAATGGTGGCAGCTTGGCCATAACGGGGCTTGATCCCCCGATCTTCCGTGTGTAATTTTGCTACCCCGCATTGTGTTGAATCAAATTGAAATCAGATCGCAGTGCATCGTAATAGAGGTGAATCAAATTATATATATATATATATATATATATATATATATATAGAGAGCGAGAGAGAGAGAGATGAGAGAGAGAGATGGAGAGAGAGAGAGAGAGAGAGAGAGAGAGAGAGAGAGAGTTCTCCGGTTTCCCCCGGTCCAAAAACATGCACGGTAGGTTGATTGGCACCTTCGAAAATTGTCCCTAGTATGTGAATGTGTGTGTGATTGTGAGTGCGTATGTGTGCCCTGCGATGGGTTGGCATTCCATCCAGGGTGCATCCTGCCTTAATGCCCGTAGACGCCTGTGACGGCTGTAGTGTTGTATTTACTATTTTAATGTAATACTCAAATCCCAGCCATTCGGTTTGCACACACCAGCTTCCTAAGCTTCCTAAGGTACATATTGTACCCTTGATTGTACTACTGCAGTGACAAGCAGTAGCAATGTTTAACCACCCTGGTGTATATATAAATCTTGATTCTAAACACTGCACTGTACTGCTGTGCAGCATTACCTGTACATCTCGCAGACATTTCCACCCTGTCAGCTCTGGCTGTAATGATACTGTGGCTCGTACACTGTGTGGGTTTACTACAGAGCTCAGTGCTGGTGCCGCAACTGGTAATTAGTACAATTGTATGTGTTTAGAGCCTGAGTGACTCTTTCTGCTGTAAGAGTTCAGGCTATAAATCGCAGCTGAGTGAGGCAGCATGGTGGTGTTCAGGCTCGAACATTTGTAGTGTGACTGGTATGCTATGGCCCTCTCATGGACTTCTGCTGGGTAAGCAATGGTCACTGTAATGACAGGAATTATATCACTATCAAATTACTGTCACACTATGTTGCACCACCGCAGATTCACTGGTGCTCTGCTTGTTGTATTTCGTCATGAAGTTAAACTAGAATGTGACATTTCCTGAAGAAATGTGAGTGGTGCTTGGCGGTGAAATCCGTCCTGCAATTCCGCTGCATCCCGGGTCAACAAAGCGATCCGCATATTCCACATATATGTGTTTACACTGGATGCCCTTCCTAACACAACCCTCCCATCGGTAGGAAGGTCATCCAGCGTAAAACATGTGCCAAATATGCAAAATATGCATCAGCAAATATGCTGATGATTAAATATGCTGTTTATACGCTGTGTAAATGTATCCGGGCTTGGGGCCTGCACTAGGAATACACTAGTGTGTGCAAACCTAATGAC
>JACRUU010000013.1:1901671-1951671 GCA_030449085.1 Kryptopterus vitreolus
TTAACTATTTAATAACTAGTTATAGAAAGGCGCTAGCTTAGTGGTTAAGGCTATTTGAATTGAGTGTAGAACTGTAATATAGTACTATTCATGTATGTATGTAAGATTTAATGCTGTCTAGTTAACCAGGTTAATAGGAGGTGTTTGGTTTTGGAATTGATGGAGCAGAAACACTGGAACATGTATTTGGAAATAGATAGGAGAGTGCTTTGTTGTTGTGATGATTTTCCCATGGGTCTTGATACTGCATCAGAGCATTCCTCCACATCTTTATCATCTTACTGGGGGGGGTCATTCTAACAGGATAGTGATGCTCTTTATAAGCATCAGTATGGATTGGGGTCGAGGGAACCTGAGTAGCCCGAATAACCTGAATGGATCATGTACCTTTAGTCACTATGCATCTCACCTCTGTGGAAGTTCTTTAGGAGCTGTCAAATGGAAATACGTCTTTACATTTTTCTACTTTTCCAGCCTTTTCTATTTTCTACTTTCTGAAAAACACTAACTCTTCGTTGTACCTTGTTGTACCGAAAGAAGGGGGTCACACATATTTTGTGTGATCCTGAACTTTCTAAAATAATTCTGAATTGTTAATTAATAATTTTTGTATCATGAGGAAACAGCACTGAGCTTACAAATGAGTTTTAATAGAAGGTGTAACGGAAGACTGGGAATTGAAAGTGGATCTGTGTCCATCTGCTCATATTTCCTTCCCCCTATGGACTCTAGTCAAAGGATTTGAGAATGATTGACAGGCTGTTTGTTCATGTTAACAAGACAAGAGAAAAGCAGGAAAAATTCCCCTCAACTGACTCAGTGACGTCGACGTTAACATAACAAAAAAGCCCAGAAACTTTCCCCTCATTTCTGTGGGAGTTTCATTTTCATTAGAAAGTGAGGAAGGTGAGGTAACAGTGGAAAGTATGATGTAACATGTGGTTCTCTTCCGCTTTTACTCAGTGACCCTCCAGTCTGAGGTCACAAAGACTAGCATTATGGTCTTAGCATTATGGGCAGTGATGTGACTAAAACTGATCTTCTCTTTAGGTAGCATGTGAACATTTAGTCCTCGATATTAATGTGTCAGAAGCAGGAAAAATAGCCTAATGTAAATATTTGAGCGAGTTTGACAAATGTGGTATGTGCCGGTCTGCAGTGGTCAGTATCTATCAAATTGTGCTCCAAGGAAGGAACCTCTAAGGTGAATGCGTTACAGGGTTATTGGTGGCCAAGGCTCATTGATGCATGTGGCTTGGCTATTCCTCTATGGTGATCATAATTGTAAGAAAGAGGTCTAACATATATATCCTCCAGGACATGTAAAGCCAACATCTTTTCAAACTGTTTCTGTACCACATGGCTGTTTAACACACATGGATAAAAGTGCTATCTGCCCTCTTCTGCATGCATGAGCTCATAGATGATGTGATTGACACCTGAGAGAGTTTGACCTGTGCTCATGAATGGCTGTGGCATCATAAAGATTCAATGAATGACAATGAAAATGCTCTATTTGTTTTGGTAACTCTTGAGCCCGGTGGTTAGCATTCAAATGATCCTGTTGGTGTGTGGGAGGAGCTGAAAGAAACTTATTTAATCTATCAGTAGCGAGCACACACACACATACACACACACAACATCCTGATTAGCGTCTCTGAATGAATACGTGTCTAGTGAATGTACCCTTCACTGCGAATTCATGACCGTTGTGTATAATATTCTTATTCAAACACTTTATTCATCACCCTGCATGAAATCACAACCATGCACAGTGGAAAACATGAAGCAGTTGAGGTACTTCATGCACAAGCGTCTCTGTACCTCCACTTTTCACGGAAACATGACTACAAGCGTTTCCTGATTCGTTTTGTTTAGAAGAAACGGAAACAGAATCACAAATCATAAGTGTTTGACATGTTCAAGATATCTGAGGAAGACTTATTTGGAAGAAGAAAAAGGGATGACGGTGTGGTGGAGAAATATGTGGTGTTGACTGATATAAGGAGGGCAGTATAGAAAGAGATAACGTCGTCTGTACCATTCAGATAAGTCACTCTGTCAGAGAGCTCTGTGTGTCGAGTCCACTCGTCTCACACAAGGGCTCGTTTGTTTAGCAGTCTCGGCTCCACCCGAGCGCACTGGCACACTCTGCAAAAGTTTCGGTCCAGCAAAAGCTTTACATAAACACTATTCTAACCATCCTGTTAACAAACGGGACACGGCTCTCCAGCTGTTCTTAGGGGAAGGTGTGGGAACGTCAGACAGAGTATGCTAGTCTCATGTAGTCTGATGCTCATCGCCTGAATTGTATTGTGCCTTCCTTTTACAATCGCCACACTGCAGTGAGTTCACCAGGCGTGAACTATTTCCTGTTTTCCAAGAAAATACCATGGGTCACCTGACCACGCTGCTAAAAGCGTGTTAGAGCATTTGAGTAATAAAAATAGTAGTAATAATAATATTAATAAATATAGCTGCAAGCAGCGAGCTGCGGGGTTCAAGCAACTGAGGCACTGAAGGGCATAAGGACAAAGGATAAACTTCTCTAACAGCTGCTCCAAATTCATTGACTGATAGCAGCCATGGTTTGTGAGATACTGAAATGTCCTCAGAATTCTGCATCTTATATGGGACAGAAGCACTGAATAAGAATTTTCAGATCAATTGGACAAATGGTTGCATAGTTATAGCCTTTTTGTGTACTTTAAATGCTATCGTGCCACCAAGTGGTAAAGGTCCGTATATCATTATATCGAATGATGGTATACAGTCCATATATCGTATATCAGGGTCCGACCAAAGATTGAACTCATGCAGTTGTCTACCAACTTTTGTGAAGATCTCTCATTCCCTTCATGAAATATAGCAATTTGAATAACAGTGAATAACACAGAGTTTCATTTTGATCGACCTCCGTTAACCTTGTCTAACTGGTGCTCAATAGTCAATAGCGGATGGCGTCCATGTTTTTTGAGATACACAAATGTCCTCATAAATCCTAATGGAGCATTACACAAAGACACTGCATACAAACTTTCAGGTGAGGACATTTTAATTATTTTCTTGTTTAGCCATCAAGTGGCAAAGCTATGCAATTTTTGGTATTTGATCAAGGAATGAGGTCCTAGACAAGTCTTTAGACAAGGTCCTAGACAAGACCAAAGGTCCTAGACAAGATCTTTGGTGAAGATATCTCATTGCGTGCACGAGTTAAAGTCATTTTTGTCAAAGTTATATCCACTATTAATTTTTTCTTTGTTTAGCGCCACCAAGTGGCAAAGCTACACAATTTTTTGGATTTGACCAAGGATCATGGACAAATAGTTCTAGTTTAATGAATATATCTAATTCCGTTCAGGAGTTATAGCCATTTTTGTCAATGTGGCCCCGCCTACTTTGAACTTTTAGTTGATTGTTTGTGATGGTGAGTCGAAATTTTCATGTTTTTTGATAATTATTGATAAACTTTGTCTATTGAACATTTCTACACTGGTTTGTTGTGATGGTGCAAAAAACTAGTTCGCAAAAAAGTAGGTTTTTAATATAAACAATTTGTATGAAAAAAGCTAACTCTGCAAATCAAAACTGTTGATGAGGATTTTCTTTGTTTTCACCCAAAGATTCCATAAATATAAAAGTTTTGAATGTACGATACATTTTTTTATGAGCTATGACTAAAATTGTGTTAAATTTGGAGTGTATCTCTCCCCCTTTGTCCAACTGGGTTTCAAGTCTCTAGGACTTTTTCTGCACAAGCAGATTTATGGGGAACAATAATAATAATAATAAAATATATAGCTGCAAGCAGCAATATCAATTTGAATAACAGTGAATGAACATTTTGGTGATACATTGAACAGTGAGTAGGAAATGCAAGGTTTTGTTGTTCATTTTTGAGAAGCACTGTTTACCAAACATTTCTTTTCTTTTGAGGTTTTTTGAAAAACTGTGCAATCTACACTCCTCTGTGTACTTGAAAAACTTGATATTGGCCCCTAGTGTCAGATTTTGTTTAGATTTATTACCGACCTTCAGAGCTATGGTTCGAACTTGACTACCGAATTTCATTTTGAACGGCCTCCGTGAACCTTGTCTAACTGGTGACAATAGTCAATAGTGGATGGCGGGCATGTTTTTTTCATCCTTGAATGCTCCTAACAGGAAAACAACCTACAGAATAAAAATATTTACAGCAGCCTGTATTTAAGTTCTCCACCAGCTTTGCGTTGGCGTTTCCTGTCATTGTGGGTGGCCATGTTTTGTGTTTTTTTTTTTTTTAACAGAGAGTACCAGGAAACCATCTCAGACGGGTGATCTGGCTCGTATCAGTCGATACCTCCAAGGAGTGGATTCCAGACACTCCTAAAAAAAAACACAAACAGGGGATGGCCAGGGGGAGGAAGACAGGTACGCTCACAACAGGGCCATGGAGGGAAAGGCTGGGCGGAAGATCAGGGCGGAGCCTGAAGGGGCTCTGGGACGGGAGCAGGCGGACTAGGATCCAGGGAGGAGCTGGAATGGGCTTCAGGACAGGAGCAGACGGGATTAGGGACCCAGTGGGACTAGCGACCAGGCCGGAGCCTGCCTAACTAGGGACCAGAGCGGGGCCGGCGGGACAGGACAGGCTTGAGTAGGGACCCGGACGGAACAGACTTGATTAGGAGCTTGTGCTTGGCGGGCCTCTTGGAAGTGCCTTCGAGGCTCGGCGGCACCCTCGAACATGTCTTCGGACTCAGAGGCCATCTCATCTGGCGTGGAGGCCATCTCGCACGGGTGGGTGGTCTGGCTCGGAAGCCATTTCGGATGGGTTATTTGGCTCGGAGGCCATCTCGGATGGGTGATCTGGCTCGGAAGCCATTTCGGACGGGTGATCTGGCTTGGAGGCCATCTCGGACGGATGATCTGGCTCAGATCAGTAGATATCACCAAGCACTAGTAACAACAGAGCACAAGTTTAAAACAGAGCACCACTTACCCTTACTGTGTGTTTCACCAGTTTCTATCCACAAATAAATAAAAAGGAATGATGGATTCAATAGTAAAAGAGATATGATTATGAAAAGGAGTGAAGTAAATGTCTATCCAAATGTTAATACTTCAGTAAAGTACAGAAGTACAGGTGAAAAAGTACACTAACAAATTTAATTTACTTCTGTTCATGGCTTCGGTGAACCTCATTGGTTGAACTGGCAGTTGATTAGTTTTCATTCATGTCTTAGCATGAATGAAAAATTAGCATTTCAATGTACTATTTAGGCCCCGCCCACAGATGTTCTGATGTGCACTTGTGGCTCAAAATTTCACTACGACCACAAGGAGCATCCTGGGTTGTTCCGAACAGGAAAACGACCTACAGAGAGCGGCGTATATAAAAATATTCGCAGAAGCCTATATTTAAGTTCACCACCAGCTTTGGGTTGGTGTTTCCTGTCATTGTGGGTGTTTTTTAACAGAGAGTAACAGATATGTTAGAGAGTGGCCAGTTATTGCTGTTGTCATATTTAAATTTGTTGGTAAAATATGCTTTTGCCTGATTTGGAGTCTGCATGGAGGTTTTATTAATGTTAGTAAAGTTAAATTTGTACATGGCTCTGATAGTGTTACGGAATGGACTGTCCAGACAAGAGTCCAACAGTTTTTATTTAGAATATCACACGTAAGCACAGGGAGCAGAGAGCGCATAAGGGCACTTGGAGAGCGAAGGAGAGGAAACAGGATCTGGGAACGCAGAGCAGGGCTGGAAACAGGGACCAGAGAGAGCTTTAATGCACACAAAGCTATCGTAAACAGGAGGTTTAGTCCATATCGAGGTACGTAGTACGTGGTACGAATGAGATCGGACCCAGAGTGTTGTGAGGAGAGAGCTTATGATGGGAATCTGAGTGAGGAGGAGTAATCGGGAGCAGGTGCAGCTGATTTGGATTGGGAGGAGGTTGGCTTGGCAGAGACGTGACAGAGTCGTAGAAACAGGAATGTGAACCAAAAATAAACATATTTGTAAATGAACATTAAGGGTAATGTCTTAAGGACCCTGAACAACCTGCTACTGAAAGTCTGGAGGCTCACATGCGAACTGAACACAATAATAATTATAGCAATGTAGAATTTCACTTAGGAAAGTAGGGACTCACAACAGTTTCACAACAGTTTCAGTTGGGTCATGTTGTGACTTTCAGTCAGCACTACCCCAAGTCCAATCACGTCCACCCTGAGTGTACAATATAAGGAAATGTACATGGTTAACCATGACCTTCTATCCTCCTGCTCAAACCCTCCTGGTGTTCAGTTCTCCTGTAGTAAACCCTTAACGCACTTTCATTTTCTCTGGGAAAAACACACAGTGTCGCACGGCTGGAATTTCACAACAGTGGAAGATCCAAGGATTGCAGTCACTCACGTAACTCATGTTTGTTTAGGAAAAAAAGGTCACCATAGACTAAAGAGAAAGCAAGTAATAAGTAGGGGTGGAGTTAGTGAGGAATAAAACCCTTGGGGGAGTGCAGTTGGAGGAAAATAATGCGTAAGGGAATGGTGTTCTGAATTGAGCGTGATGTTAACTGCCATTTTGCACTGGACTATATTATGTTGTAAAGAATGGCAAGGTACATTGAACGCTGTGCTGCATCCATGAACCATTTTTATTCTCCGCAGCTCCAGCTCCATTCATCAGCATGAGTAGTAGTGTAACCATCTGCAATCACTTTCGCTCATGTAAATTATTTCTTGTTTTTCAGCAGAGGTTTAATATACAGTAAATGTTCACATACTTGAATGCAGAACATTTTGCAATGATTATTCAGTATGTATTAAACATTTTAATATTAAATACAGTAAATGTTTAATATGTAAAGTTGTTAACGATTTATAAGGTGTAGAAGTGGATCTTCGTGATGGGAGGGAGGAGTAATGTGGGTTGGAGGCAACATGAATGGCTCTGAGCAAATATAACCACACATCCCCTCCCCACCTCTAGAATAGCCTTTATTTGCCACAGATACAGCACAGTGAAATCCTTTTCTTCACATATCCCAGCTTGTTGTCGGTAGCTGAAGGGTCACGGTGGCTTAGTGGTTAGCACGTTCGCCTCACACCGCCAGGGTCCGGGTTCGATTCCTGTCTCGGCCATGTGTGTGTGGAGTTTGCATGTTCTCCCCGTGCCTTAGGGTGTTTTTCTCCGGGTTCTCCGGTTTCCTCCCGGTCCAAAAACATGCACGGTAGGTTGATTGGCACCTTGGAAAATTGTCCCTAGTGTGTGAATGTGTGTGTGTGAGTATGTGTGCCCTGCGATGGGTTGGCATTCCATCCAGGGTGTATCCTGCCTTAATGCCCATAGACGCCTGAGATAGGCACAGACTCCCCGTGACCCGAGGGAAAATCGGATATAGCGGTAGAAGATGAATGAATGAATGAAGCTGGGGTCAAAGCACAGGGTCAGCCATGATACGGCATCCCTGGAGCACAGAGGGTTAAGAGTCTTGCTCAAGGAGCCAAGGCTGGCAGCTTTGGTTGGATACTCCCTCCATACACGTTTCATAAACACCACCTTAAAGTTATATATCATTGTATAACTGTGAATGAGCTATTGCTATAGAAACCATACACTATTCTATCCAGGGTGTTCATATAAACCGGTAAATCCCAAATGCTGTTACTGGAAAGGAATCACCTTCTGATTCATCTGAAGAGTAATGTGGTGTAACAGGCATTAAACCTGTAGCAACAATCAGGTGGTTATTTAGTTATTTATTTTATAAAAATCACCAGGGGAAAAAAATAAACCGTTTAAGCTGTGTATAATGAAGATCAGAAGTGTCAGGTTGAAGTCAGAGCTCCAGCTGATAAGCTGCTTGTAACAGTAGGGCCTTTACATTTTGAAAACACCAGTTTGCTTCTTTTGCATCATTTCCTCAATGATGCTCTATTTATCCCAGTATAATCACTACTCATCAGCCACCTCACCAGGCTGTAATAACAGTATTCCTGTATATGTGTGTGTAGGCTCGCCAACAGGGATTCCGGAGAAGGATGTCGCCCCCTCTCAACATGAACCATTACGCTAATAAGAAGAGCGCGGCAGAGAGCATGCTGGACGTAGCGCTGCTGATGGCTAACGCTTCGCAGCTGAAGGCCGTGCTGGAGCAGGGCACAGACTTCACCTTCTATACACCACTCATCACACTCATCAGCCTCTCACTCATCCTGCAGATCATCGTCGGAGTTCTGCTCATTTTCATCGGTGAGACACACACACAAACTCACACACACACACACACACACACACACACACACACACACACACGGACACACACACACACGGACAGTAGATACCTTTCCATACTTTATTTCCTTGTGCTTTCTGACACTAATCTGAGAAGTGAGAAAAGCTTCTTACTGTAATACATGGCGAAGGGAACTGTGAAATTTCTAAGTTATTTTCTTCTTATTTATTATTATTATTCTTGTCATTGTTGTTGCGTAGTAAAGTGGAATCTAAATGACGAAAGTCGACACTACCAGCTGAACATTCTGGAAAACATCTCCACGGCCCTCGTCTTCATCATCGTCGTCGTGAACGTCTTCATCACGGCATTCGGCGTGCAGAGACCCAACAACGGCTCGTGAGCCACACACAGATTACACACGTCAGGTACGCCCCCCTAACACACACACATCCAAATCAGACTTCTATTGGATCAGGGGGAATCTTTCCCTCTGCTGAGCTTGTTTTGTATCCTTATTAAGATTATGTGATGATGATGATAGCGGACTTTCTCAGCAGCCCAAGGAACAGGCACAAACTGTAGGCATGGATTTTTGCAGATTTTCCTGCAAAATCAACTATTTGGTGACAATAGGCAAAATATCTGTATTTGTGGATCAATGTTGGTTTACCGAACAGTATAAAATACATGAACAAAGTGAAAGGTCCTGTGAGTCTGCCTCCAACATGAAACGCCTTCTCGGGTCTGTGGCTGTAAAGACGCCTTGAGTGTGATCACCAGATCTGCTGATGTTCTCCTTGGCTGAGTGTGTGTGTGTGTGTGTGTGTGTGTGTGTGTGTGTGTGAGTGAGTGCGTGATTTAGCTCCAACTGCCAGAGAAAACAAGCAGGACTGTCATTAAGGGCTGTTTATATTTCTTGAGTCGGATTTGAGCCACTCAATCAACTAATGTTCACGTTTGTGTTGCAGATTCCTGACCATCACCAAATCTACAGCAGAAAGAGAACACCGTATACCTGCTTCCATGAAATATGCCCATGTTAGGCCAGAGCTGAGTGCAGTTGAGGCGATAGAGTGTGATTTTCTCAACGCTGCTGAGCGATACCCAAAATCAACAAAACAAAAAGACTCTTCTTATTGATCACACTGGTGTAGAAAGGCAGTTGTGTAAATAATGAAACAGTATTCCTGAGTCATTTTTGAACACATCCCTCGATTTATGGAGCATATTTCAGAACACACACACATATAACAGGGTTTACGAGGCGGTATCAAAACATTTGGAGACTAGTGGTGTAAGTGGTGATATTCCGGCCACTTGCGTTACCACATTTGCGATTTCATCAGACAGCAAGTTAGAACAATGTGTTTGCCATACGGCGAGGCTGCGATGTGTCCAAGAAAAACCATTTAAATCATTCCGCAACTCGTGCATGATTATCGTCAAACATGAACTGAACAGAAGGTGCTTGACATGCTTCGAAAAGAAGACTTCCAGGACACGTTCCGGAACACTGCGAGCCCTGTACTGCTGTGTAAGGGGACTTTTTTGAAGGCGGTTGTGTGCAAATGTAGATAATTAAAGTACTTTCTTTTAAACAGAGCCAGTCTCCAAACCTTTTGATATCACTTTGTATGTGACACACAGGCAGTGCATCTGCATTCTTGGGACACTATACAGTAGGGCACAACTATCAGTGACAGCAGTTACTAGCGGGGTGCTAATTAGAAGATTTAGAGTATTCCAGGACTTGTATATTTATTAGGAATTTATTATTAATTCCTAAGAAATAGGAAAAGGAATTATGATAAAAGGAAAGAATTCATCATTGTAATGAAGGCATGGGGAGCTACTTCGTGTGTAAATAGATACCGATCTGAGCTGTATTGCTCTCAGTAGATAGAGTTGAAAGTTGAAATTAGAATCCCACCTAGTGGTCAGGAGCTTTATTACACATTACATATTATTGCACGCTAACACACACACACACACACACACACACACACACACACACACACACACACACACACACACACACACACACACACACACACACATACTGCCTTCGTTTCTATGCAAACGTTTGTTTTATCAATTTTTAATGTAAACACACAATCACGATGTCATTATAAATAGAAAAAATAATTGAGATTGTTATTACTGTAATAATGATTATTTCTGTTTTTAGACAAAAAAAAGAGAAAACAATGAATTAAAAATTATATTGTGTTTTTAAACCGTCTGATGCTTTATTTCTTCGAAATTGGTACAAAAAAACAAGGTAAGGCCACCATGAGTGCTGTGTAATTATAGCAGTTCATTATAATGTGTTACAATCTTTCATTTCAAATATTCTTTTCTGTAAAATAGTCCAGACAGCTGTTTATTCCTTTTTCATGTTATAACCTGTTAATTCTTGTATTGTAATGCAGAACAGGAAGAAGCAGGTAGTTTATCTCGCACATCATTGGCTCCTGTGTCTATACAGTCACTTCCCCTGATACTTTAATGCTGCTGTCTGAAAAAAAAGTGCACAGAATTTAATCTAATCTTTAATCTAATGCTAATGCTGTGAAGACGATGATGATGCTACAGAATGCCCGTGATTGGCTGACAACACATCCGATCTTTATTCAGATGATCGGATCGAAATGCTGACAATGCCAGATGTTGGCGTAGCTGCTGCTTTCGTGTACAACTGTGGTCACCGGATCATCTTTTAGAAGAACCCTGTATTCACTAACCCTAACCCTGCATTCAGTGGAACAAAGAACAGACAGTGATGTAGATGTAGCTTTTAATACTACTCATACTACTGACTCCTGAATTCAAGGAGTTGTGTAGCCCAGTGGAGGTGTGTAGCCCAGTGGTTAAGGTGTTGGACTCTGGACCTGAAGATCACAGGTTCAAACCCCACCATCACCAAACTGCCACTAGTGGAGCAAGGCCCTTAACCCTCAATTGCTCAGTTGTAAGTCGCTCTGGATAAGGGCGTCTGCCAAATGCTGCAAATGTAAATGTAAGATCTTCTCAAATCTTTTTAAATGTGTCTGCAAGGCCTGTAATCACGATAGCTGATTCGATTCTAGTGTTTTCTCACTAGTTACAATTTCTCCCCTTCACCAAACCTGTTCATGACCAATTCTTTCTTTTGGGTCTCCATTGGGGTTCTCGGTTTAACAGCATTGTGCTGTTTTCTGATTGGGCCACAATAACACTTTAATCATGTTCTTTAGCCTTAAAAACCATTACATGGTTTTTCATGTGTTTTTTTTGTGGAGATTTTGTTCCAAAATTGCTTTACCTCCATGTGTTTCTGGATAATTTCTATGACTTTTCTGCTTCTTACTGGCTTTTTCCATAAAGTCCCCATAAACACACAAGCTCCATCTCCGTTCCATTTCTGATTGGTCCGGTCCCCGGTGTTTCCGAGTTTTACAGTAACTCACAGTCCCTTTTGGTGAGTATGTCGTTTACATTCCGTCTCTGTACATAGCCCTTTAAAAATATATCCTCATAAGGCACTTTACACCAGCACTCTTCTCCCAGGCACTAATAATAATAATAATAATAATAATGCATAGTGTTAAAGTAAAAATGTTAAAATACGGAGTGTTTGTATGGTTATCTCCTCAGACCGTCTTCCGTGTACCATATCAGAACCTCTCGGACCTTCCTGCCAAACCCCATTGCGGCAAAGCCCATCGCTCCACTCGAACCCGACACAGCCTTTATATCTACACACACACATATGAGAAATTAAAGATTATTGTTCAATGATAACATATAATGTATGTGTTTTTGTAGATCCCAGTGTATTGTACTGTGAATTTATACCCTGTGCTTAGGCAGTAATAAAGGTACATGTGTGTGTGTTATAGAGATAAGGAAGTTGTTGTGTGGTGGTGTTTATTAATGCTCGGACCTCCGTAATAATACAACAACGCCGCTCCTGCAATCGCACTGAAACAGCTGAGGAAGAACAGAGGACCTGTAGAGACAGAAAGACAGCAGAGGATCAATGTACAAATAATATACACACACTTACAGAGACAGAAGGGGAATGTGGTTTTACCCTGTTCATGCAGCACGTGTCTTTCCGTGGGTCCGAAGACGGCTCTCTGCACCGGATCCACAGACTCTACAACAATCACAACATTCACTCGTAAATACCTCACAGTGTGAAACACAGCATTAAATCTTCCTGTTCCAAAAAAAATACATGAATTCATGATTTTAATGTTGTAGGAAATGGTAACATTGTTTTTTTTTCTCAGATATTTTGTACCGATATGTGTCTGGTGTAAAAATGAAAATTTGTCAAAATGAATAATAAGAGCTTGATTTAATTGTAAATCTAAATCTAATCTAAAAAGAAGACAATTTAATTGTCTTTATATATCTATTGTAGAAGATGTTACCACAACTATAACATTAATAGCCTATTGGGCACCCTGAGTTCCATAGCCTAAATATCTCGTTTTCTGTTATCCTAACCATGGCCTATGCGACGCTACACATTTACATTTCCAGTTTTAATTTACAGTACAGTGTAAATGAAGGCACAAAAACATTCGTTTATTTTTTACTCAAATCAACAGTATAATAGATCATTTAATAATTGTAATAGAAGTATTACATAAAGTCTACTGCAACACAGTAATAATCAGATAAATCCATAAGTCCAGAGTCGCCATGAGGACCTTTTAAGATTCTGTAGCCTATGTATGTGACATGACGATAGTTTTACTCAGATTAAATGGAAAATGCTCATGAAGTGATTCTGAGAGCAGTTCTGGGGATGTTGTTCATGTATTTATGTCCTCATTTAGTGAGACGGCAGATGCTGAAAACACCGTGAGACACGCAAAACATGCTGCATTCATATTTAAATAGTCCATTTGCGGCTTAATGTTAACTCCCAACAAATCAGATGCGGGGTGGCCAGAGTGAGCTCTAGGTGAGCTGTGAGCTCTGACAGGCTGCATCGGAGCCAAATACCGCATTCATTCATTCATTCATTCATCTTCTACCGCTATATCCAATCTTCCCTCGGGTCACGGAGAGCCTGTGCCTATCCTAGGCGTCTATGTGCATTAAGGCAGGATACACCCTGGATGGAATGCCAACCCATCACAGGACACACACTCACATTCACACACACATACACTAGGGACAATTTTCCAAGGTGCCAATCAACCTACCGTGCACCCGGAGAAAAACCCCCTGAGGCACGGGGAGAACATGCAAACTACATACACATGGCCAAGAAGGGAATCGAACCCGGACCCTGGCGGTGTGACTTGCTAACCACGAAACCACCATGCCCCAAATACCGCATTTGAAAATTAAATTATTTTAACAGCAAATCGGTTTTGAAAATAACCGATTGCGATAATCATAAGAATGCTTAATATCGGCGTCGATAATCAGTCGGGCCCCTATTAGTTACTCCGCAACACTGTACATTATACATGTTAGAAGAGAGAGATCAGTGTTACAGGTGACTGGACAAACAGGACAGGGCGTGGCCTAATAACGCAATGTGGTTCATTAGCGTTTACGTGTAATGCAAATTACGAGGAAAGCTTTATAAGGCTGGCAGTGGGATTGATTTCTGTGTGATGTTTTCTTTCTACGTAGGTACACTCGTTAATTTATTATATTTATTTTTTTACGGTATTTTCTGTAAACCGTATGAGCGACGTGATTTGGGCACAGTTAAGTGTTTTGATTTTAAAAAGTGGTTTCAGCAGGTGCTAATGTGTGTGTCTGTGTGTGTGTGTGTGTGTGTGTGTGTGTGTGTGTGTGTGTGTGTCTGACCCCGGCGGCGGAGGCGTGTAGGGAGACTGTAGTACACCTCCTCCACGTGCAGGTGAAGCGCCCTGTAAAACTCTCGACACGCTTCCTCTCCTTTCTCCTGCAGGTGTGTGAGCAGCTCACCCACTCTCACACACGTGGGGACGTCCAGATCCCGAAACTGTACAACCAACACACACACACACACACACACACACACACACACACACACACACACACACACACACACAGACTGAGAGACACGCCCTCAGTAGGCATCGTTTATCCCGCTTGGGCTGTGTAGGTAGGACAGAAGCAGCAAGTGTTTCTGAACGTGTCTTGTCTCACCCTGGTGGCCTCCTTGTCACTGAGGACCTGAGGGTAAATTCTGTTCAGCTGCAGGATGATTTTATCCACCAGCTCTGTGTCCAGGCGCCGGTTAGACTTCAGGAACCAGCTGTCCGTCTTTAACTGCTCATGGAAGCTGTCTGATATTTATATGAGGAAGAAGATTAGTTGGAATAAAGCGTTTTCACTGAACACAATCCTACATCGCAGTGCTAAAGGAGATCCACCAGGCAACTGGAGGCAAAGCGTTCGCTAAGAGACTCCTCCGTACTGCACCGATTAAATCACCAAGCAGAGGATTTAATTAACAGCAAGCGGGAAGTAATACAGTCAAGATTAACGCATTTAATAGTTTCGTTAAATCAGACCTTACTGTTCAATTAATTTAATAGTTCTAATTAATCAGGTCATTATAATCGGATTAACAGTTCACGATGAATAAAACCCCATCCATTTAAATGTATCACACACACACACACACACACACACACACACACACACACACACACACACACACACACACACACACACACACACACACAATACAGTATACGGAAAACAAATACATAAAACAGGACAATTCTAGCACCTAGCCACTAGAGGGCGCATTATGAATGTAACAGCATAAATAAGCAGACTGATAAGTTTAGAACTAAAAATAAATCCCGGTTTAAGTGCGGATCTAAATAATATTTATGATGAATTACAACTAAATGTTGTTAAACATCTATTACCCTTCAATCAGGTGAAAAAGACAACTTTTAGTCAGCTCTGACATGTCAATGCATTATAATAGCGACTTTTCAAGTCACCCTGCATTGACTTTTATGCCATTAGTAATAACTTAATAGTAATAACAAAACGAGCGGATCTATAATGTATTTTATGACAGATCTGTAATACATAAGAATGTGAACTCGACTGCTGTAAAATGTAGATGTCATTGAGTGTCAATCTCCTGCGTGCATCATTGTTCGCTCAGCTCTATAAGAGGGATCCTGAAAGGTATTATTAATCACGGAAGTGTATAAAAGTCTGTATAAATCCTTTTAGACACGGAGAAAGTGGAATGATTTGGGTTAAAAGTGTTCGGAGGGTTCTTACCTCCCATTGTCGCTCCCGTGTGTCCTGCCCTTTGTTTTGGCACGCCCCTGACATTCCAGTGAAGGGGGCGTTACCGATTGACGTTACACAGGAAAAGGCGGGCGTTATGCTTTATAAACCGTATCTGTCGTCTCGGTGTTCGTAGCGCCGATGGAGAATAAATTAATGCTAAAACAAAAATATGTCCGAATATTTTACCAAAAGAACACAAAGTCGCTTTTATATACGGATTTTTTTGTCTATTGGCGCTACTTCCGGGTGTGCTACCCAGCCGTTGCGGGGGAAATATTGATTTTGAGCACGAGATTTAACACGTTATTCGATTATGGATTTGGACTTTACTTATTGTTTACTGAATAACCTCGTAGTTGTAGTGCCATTTATAACGTTGGAATATAAATGTAAATATATCGGCTTCATATACCGGAAGTGCACCGAAAAATGACGCCCCACATACCGGAATTTAAGCAAATAAATAAATAACGCGTCGTAGTATAAAATATTCATGTAATTAATTTCCGTTTAGAGATGGCAAGTAACAAAATATGTAAACAAAACTGTCACCTGTGTGACTCTAAAAATCCTCTTTGCCCTATAACAGTTGTAATGACGTCACGTTCCCCAATAAAAATGCCTTCTAATACCCCCCCCCCCCCCTCTCTCTCTCTCTCTCTATATATATATATATATATACACACACACACATATACACACACATGATAGAATGTTTAAAATGGTCACATCCATCCTCAAAAAGCTTAAGGAAGGGAATAAATGGCACAGAAATCGCACACTGTATTTTAGACATTTTTTTATGAGAAAGCAAAAATTAGGACACAATAAATGGACTCTACAGCACAGGTGTGTGGGAATCATTGAACCACCTTTAATAGCGAGTTAGAACTGCTTTGGATATAAAAAAAGGAACTTAAAGAGGCTCTGTAGTTCTGGTGGTAGTAATAAAAAAAAAGGCACAAATGTGTACAAGTGAAAACACTGCCGTCTCCTGGATTTGAACCCGAGCGCCGTGTTTTAGTCCAGCTCTTGGACAAGTCCCTGTCGACATCTCTTCATGGTGTGGAGTGTGGGGAAGCGCATTTCAGGTCTTTCACATAAACACAGAAGGCCAACTTTCGCTCTCTCTTTCAATCCATCAATTATTCCTTCTTTTTATATTCAGAAACACTTGAATGGGAAACTCTTTTCAGCATCTGAGCTGACTGTTGGCACAGGTTTGAGTATATTAGTCAAAGCCATTTGGGAAATGAGATGACGGAAAATCGACATGGGTGTCCTGAAAGCAGCATTAAATCGAGAAGCCGGCACGCTGAGGAGTCGAGACGCAAAGGCAATCTGATTTGGTTTTCACACATATTAAAGCCATAGCTTTTTTTTCTGACCCTGCTGATGTATTGTTTAGTTCTCTACAATGCTGGTACGCTTCGTTCTATTCATCAACCTCCACAAATATATCTAAATTTATCTTCCCTGTATTGCTTCTGAACAAAGCAAGCAAAATAACTATATTTAAAAAAAGAAAGCCTTATATTATTATTTGTGTTAAATACATCAAAAGTAACTAAGAGGTAGCTGACAAAAGGTGTTGAAAATACATGGATTTTTAAAAAAAAGTTGCGGTGTGGACATTTTGACCATTTCTGTAACTAGAACACAGTCAACTTTTTTCCAAATCCTTCTGCCAACATTTCTCACGTCGACCTGCCCTGCGGTGTATCATCACACACTTGTCGCGTATGGATCTGTTCCACCACAAGACATTCTTTATACTAGAATCATTTTAAAATAACAAAATAAATTAAGACCTAAAGGCAAAACAGCCATAAAACAACGTAAATTCTGAACTGCCTTTTGCCGTCCTGAAATACATCACATACAATACATGCGTGTTTCCATTTGACTTTCACTGAGGCTTTCACTGAAATGTGCTGCGGTACATACCAAATATTTGGAATAAAAAAAATATAGATAAAACAAATCAGAAAACAAATATCTGAAGGATCTGATTAATGTGAAGCCTGCAGTCAAGCAAAGAGGCATCCTATAGTGTGTCTCTGTGTGTGTGTGCGTGTGTGTGTGTGTGTGTGTGTGTAAGGCGAGACATCTGCAGTCAGGGATTAAGTCACTTTGAGGGAGATTCTCCTTGGCAAATACAATTACTGTGAATCATTAAAAATACATCATTATTAGAATCAACATCATAACACATCGCTCATTATAATATATTTAACCATATAACTAACCACGTACACGCGTACAAATGAATACACATGAAGAAATAAACAGAGCACATTTTTGTTAACATGCACACAACTTTTCCTTGGCACAAGTGAGCTAAGGCATGCTGTTTTTAACCGGGAAAATGCAATGACCCAAAGCTACACACCCCAAAAGACATGCACACAAATATCACCCACTATTAGGCTTTAATAGTGTCCTTCCTGCATTGTCTCTGGACAGCGATGTAAAGAACTTCATTTTCTCTTTCAGACCTGCGGATGGTCATTGATGTAAGTTCCTGGCATAGCTGCACTAAGAATGCTAAGAATGGACGTTTAATGTGATGAGGCACAAAACCTTTTACAGACGCTGTGTAATGTCTACACCAGGGGTGGGCAAACTACGGCCCGGGGGCCACATCCGGCCCCTTGGTCCTTTTAATCCGGCCCGCTGAACTGCTTCGGCTTCTTTGCCGCACCAGAAGAAAGTATAACCGCACAGCAGTGCTGACATGCTGTGCGTGAGAAAAATAAAGGAAAAATACAGTGATTTTTTTTGTTTATTTTCCTTAAATAGAATATCCTTATTCTTTGGTAGCATAATGAACATATCATTTACCGCTCTTTACAAGTGGAAAAAATTCATATTGAACATAAGTTACGTTCAACGTTATTGTTGGTTCGGCCCACGAACACACCTCAGGTTTCTCATGTGGCCCTTTGGAAAATATAATTGCCCACCCCTGGTCTACACAATACGATACTATACTATAATATATTGCACTGGTTTAAAGCAGGAGAGCTTTTGGGTGTTGAGTCCGAATCTTTTATAGTTACAAATCAAGATGGTGGTGATGAAGGCGCAGACATGGAAAGTAAAGAACTACTTTTAGTCGCGTTACTGTTATTGAATAATATTTGTGTACTTAAACTCATAGTGGTTTTCTTTATAAAATCAGTAACTTTAGTTAAGTATGTTTTGTTCGAAGTATTATACTTTATTTAGACCTTATTTGTGAAATATAAATAATGCAAAGGGGGGGGGGGCTTTTACAGATTGAATTTTGATGGGTGGAGAATAAATGCGCTAAACTCACAAGAAATAATGATGGACATAGTGTTGATGCAGATCCAGCTAAAAAGCAAACACGCTGACAAATCGAAAGCTTCCCTCGTTATCATAAATGACGGGTCGAATCAGAGAATTTATAACCGGAGAATTTTCGTTTTGCTGGGAAAGCACATAACTTGCTCAACTCAAGGAATTTAGGGTTTGTTTATGTATTTATTTCAGGCGTTCCTATAATTTAACAGCTAGTTTTTTTCCGATTTATATTTTGTTTGTACTTTTTGAACTACGCATGAATCCCTTCCCCACTCGCTGTTAAAAAAAGTATTACTTTTACATCGGTAGATTTATAGACTGGTAGCTCTACTTTTACTTAAGTATCATTTCACTGAAGTAACTTTTACTCGAGTAGAATATTTTATTCCTCTTTCCACCTCTATGAAAGGTTAGCGTTTGCTAACTGTTCGCTAACTGCGTTCGCGTTTGCTAACTGGCTACAGAGAAGCACCGTGATTGATCATCTGCCAAGTAATTAAGTGACGCTTTATTCATAAGAGACTCAAATTATGTTTCACTGAACCTTATTATTTCATTTGAAAAACTATTTACTAAACTAAAACAGAATTGCAAACTCAACTCTAAAAGCGCAGAATGCTGACGAAGATTAAGCACAGTTACTGAAGCGATGCAAGACTCCACGGTAACTTGGCCGTCGGTTCATCGCGGCGAGCTGCGGCGGTGTTAGTGCAGGCGCAGAGTCTGGGTTAATGATGGATACGGTGATGACGGAGATGAAGGTTAATTGGGGTGGCGAATGAAGTGCTTCACGTGCAGAACGCTACACGACTACCCACCATGCCGTTGGGCGCAAGGCGGCCTTTGCGGGACACGGTGCGACTTACGTGCAGGTTCTTGCTCTTTGAAAAGGGCCCTTTGGCTCGGCCCGAGGCGGCGGCTGCAGCACTTCCCCTCCGCTCCTGCTCGTTGTGGAACTCCAGGTCCTCGAGGCGCTGCGTGAGTGCCAGCTTCTGCTGGATGGCCATGCGCAACAACGAGTTCAGGGTCTTCTTCTCATCCTCAGCAGCTGCCAGCTGCCTCTGCATGTCGTCCAGCTGAGTCACATATTCGTCACACCTGCAGAGAGAGACGCAGAGAGACTTCAGCACACGGGAGATTGCAGAGAATAAACACTTTATCTCTATGAGATAAAGGACCAAATACGTTAGTTTTACTATGTTACTCATACGTTGGCGTGTGTGTGTGTGCGTGTGTGTGTGGGTGGGGCACATGCCTTGTAGCGAACATCGCTCTGAGCGAGGAAAACGTGGCTGCATCCTCTTTTAAGGCCTTCAACTCGTTCCTGAGCTTCAGCATAGTCTCTGTCACAATGGTCTTCTCGTTCTCATACTTACTCTTCAGGTTGGCAAGAGCGACCTCGGCCGTCTGTAACAGGTGATAAATAAATACTAAATAAGTAATAAACAAAGTAATAACATAGACATAGAGGGGTTTTGGGGACCTCGAACCTGTTTGTTGGCCTTGAGGACGGCCCTGAGCGTGGCGATTTGTTCCCGTTTGGTGCTCAGCAGTGACCTGAGTTTGAGGATCTCCTCCATACAGGCTGCCTGCTCTTTATCAGACACGCTTGTGAGATCCAGCGGTGCTAACCTCTGCCTCGCCAGCTGGGTGCCTCGCTCCACTGCCTGCTGCAGGTGCCGCATCTGCTCCCGAATCATCGCCGCCAGAACACACACGTCCATTGGTCCTTTCCTAGACCTTGACTCGTGGCCGGCGGAGGAGACGGTCGAGCCTGCGTTGTCCGTTTTCTCCTCTTTCCTAATTTTGTCCTCTTTGTTGTCTTTCCCTTCTCGGTAGAAGTCGAGTGTGACGCGGCTGGGCGTCTCGTTGTTGCACACGCAAACGTGATGGTAGAGGTTAGCGAGCTCCTCGCTGAAGGATGCCAGCTCGTCCTGCGCCACCCCGAGCGTCCGGCGCGTCTCGCCGGCAGCCGCATTCACGTCATCCAGCTCCCTTTGCAGCCGCGCCATCTGCGCCCGCTCTGCTCGCCCGTCGCTCTCCAGCGAGCAAACCTGAGACGAGAAATCACGCACCTGGCTCTCCAGCCGTCCCCGTACCTCCTCGTGCGCCACTGTAACCTGATTATAAACGAGAAAGAAATATCACAATCGTTCGGCTTTTTTTAGGACGCCAACAAATGTACTTTGTCGTCTACAGTAACCCCGCCTCACCTCCTCAAGCTCCGCCTTAACCAACTTAAGCTCCTCCCTCAGCTCGCCAGCCTCAGCCACCGACGCCTCATACTTGCAGCGAAGGATCTCAGGGCCGTCGATGTCCAGCTCATAATAGTCCACATTTCCGTCCTCGCCACTTTCCTTCTCACCTTTCTCCCTATCCTTCGAATCCTGGACACGTCGCATTGCCCCAAAATCGTCGGTCAGGCGCGCCAGCGCTCCACGTGTTTGAACTAACTGCTTCTGAGACTCCTGGAGGGAGGAGAGTAGCGCCACCTTCTCTCGCTCCACCTGAGACGGAGAAAAAGCACTCTGTGGCCAGAGAAGATAAAGCGATAAAGTGTTCGCCATATGGCGCAACTCACCTGGTGCAGCTGCTGCTTGAGCTTCTGGATCTCGCAGATGTTCAGCTCGCTCAGTAGATCATCCACCAGGCTCTTCTTCGGCATGGACACGACGTTGTCATCGTCGCTGTCGCCCGCCATCTTGGCGAGCCCGTTTTCGAAGGCCCGCATTGCCTCGTCGTTATTCGGCTCGTTCGACTCGCCGAGCCTGAGTCCGTCCAAGAGAGAGTCTCCCAGGGTCATGTGGTGCGTGAGCTCTTTGCGCAGTGCTGCTTTCTGCTCCCGTTCACTCTTCACCGTCTCCAGCGCCTCTGTCAGCTGACGCTCGCCGATCTCGCGCAGACGCACGACTTCCTCCAGCTGGCTGTTCAGGTATTGCACTTCCTCTTCCAGCCTCCTGATCTCGTGCTTCAGGCCCTCGAACTCCACCTGGTGCAACGCGAGGGGAAGAAAATCACGCACATATAGCGGCATTTCCCCACCCATCACACACATATAGCGGCATCCCCCCCATCACACCTGGCCCTCTTTGAGCGTGGACACTTGTTTCTGCAGGCTGATGTTCTCCTCCTCCAGCTCACTGTAGTCCTGTAGCAGCCGAGACTCTCGCACTTTATACTCCCTGATCTCATCGCGCAGACGGGTGCGCTGCAGCTCCAACAACTCAGAGTTCTGTCGGAGTTAACAAGGTTACGGAAGACAGGGTTAGAATAACCTACGACTTTCGCTTCGTGGTCAGGATGTGACGGCGCAGGTTCCTATATTTCTCACCTACCTCCCTCATCTCAAGTGCGAGGCTGCTCAGTCGCTCATTCTCACTCTGTGTGCTGGTGAGAGAAGTCCTGGCCTGCCTCAGCTCGGCCTGGAGCTCCAGGACCTTCTGCTCATAGAACGCCTCCTTAGACGCCGACTCCAGGATGAGGGTCTCCTCACGACTCTCGCCGTCCTCTGCAACCTTCCTCTGGGCGAAGTGGGCCTGACCATACGCCTGCATGCGGGACCACAGAGAGACCATTAGCATATGCATGGACATTTGACCATGAAGTGGGGTTTGATATCCACCTGGACTACATGGTGGCAGGATGTTCCTCAATCCTTTTAAATGACTCACACAAAATCCCTTTCTAACCAATCAATTGATCACCAATGATCCCATCCACCAATTACTGATCACCATTGATAAACAGAGTTGAGAAATAGAAAATGTCTACAAAATGTCCGTAAATACGGCCAGAATTCTCCAAACACGTCAGCTGGAGGAAAGGAAAAGAGCCAGTTTGAAACCATAAACACACATCTGGATTACTGTGGCATGCAACTGGACCTTCTCAGCATGAAACGAAATCTCCGTCACATCCAGCGAACTTCAGAGAGCTTAAAATATCCTCTAAGAATTTATGTCTAAAGCGAGCAAAGCCCTCAAACATCTGCACACGTTCTTTAAATAGACTCGAGGGGGGTTGCAATACTCACATCTGTCCAGCTGTGAACCCTATTTGGACAATTTTCCAGCATTATGTTGCTCGTCTGAAAACTGTTAGCACAAATGCTTTGATTGAACAAGAAGACCTAAACGTGTTCCGGCATGACAATGCCCTTGTGGACAAAGCCAGCTCAGTGAAAGTGGATCTCCTTGTATAGACCTGACTGCACCCCAGGTCTACTCACCTCACCTCCATCAGTACCTAATGCACAGGTGGATGAATTGTTGGGCATAAAGGGTATATTCCAGACCCTGGATTACGTAGATGTGCGTCGTTTAAATGGTGCATCCAAACTGATCTGAGGTCATGGACGGTGGATTTGCACGCTGTGTGAAATGGTGAGGAAATGATAAGCGCTGTCTGGAGATGTTTGTTCAGTCATCAGGAAATCACCAGGATGACTTGTTTTGATGCAGGTCATCCTGAGTAAAGTTGATCGTGTTCTCTTTAAACCCGAAGTGTGTTTGAAAGCTCCCTGGTTTTGGTTTCTCAGCTGCCCAGAGCCAGAATCAATGGGTTCAAAAGTACATGGCAAACAGAATTAAGGTGTTCAGGTCTCACACTGTAATCTGTGGCCAAGCGCTCTGCTAATCAGCGAGTGCAGCTACAGCACCAGGGCTTTTTATAGCCTCGTTTCACCACAGATCCTCTTTCAGCCTTCACAAATTCCTCCATTTCATTTACACACAGCTCTGATTAGAGAGAACTGAAGACAGAACAATGGTATCTCTCTCCGAGAGAGAGAGAGAGAGAGCGCCATTACACAATTAATATTCATTTCATTTACTTCTATCTCATTTGATATCTCATTTGCTGGATTTGTATGGTTTATGTCCTACACTGGCACCTTTGGATTTCTGTCTAATATATATATATTTTATTTTACTTATTAGTATTTTTAGTTTTGTTTTCTTGTTTTTTTTATGTGTGGATTATCTGTTCTGCTATTGTATATTTATTTATTCATGTATTTGTTCTTTTTGTATTCTTTAGTATATGCACCGTGCCATTGAGAGGATACGAAAACTGAAATTACTACAGAAAGTGGAAGAAAAAAAAAAGACGGCCAGACTTGAATATAGAGAGATAGATAGAGAGAAGGAGAGAAATAGCTACAAAGACACCTATGGAGCAAAAAAAAGATGAGAGACAGAGAGAGAGAGAGAGAGAGAGAGAGAGATAAGATTAGAATTAGGAAAGAGAAAGAGGAGAGAGTAAGAATGAGAGAGAGAGAGAGAGAGAGATTGGGTAAAACAGCTAGAGAGAGGACACAAAGACAGATTATATAATGAGGAGTAAAATAAAAGGACGTCCTCAGTGGTATAATTCATGTTCCAGACAGTTCTGAAGATCACATTTCACTCCCACTCCATTAATACATGAATGTGAACCTCCTGCTTTTCCCCATAAACACACCGGAAGGAAGTCATGTGACCTGTATCTTAAAGCCTATTGTGACAGAAAAGCTGCAGAGAGACTGTCTGATTACTCCATGAACCTCCAGGACTTTTAGTCTGTCTTCAAGAATCGCGCCTGTGTTTGAGTCTGCCATGTTTGTGTGTGTGTGTGTGTATGTGTGTGTGTGTGTGTGTGTGTGAGCGAGAGAAAGAGAGAGAGAGAGAGTCTGCTATAGATATGTACCAGATCAGGAGTTACATCATTATAATATTTAATTTTTGTTGCTTGTGGGTTTAATCAAGTACAATTTTGTAAACGTGGCCTGTGGCATGTCCACTCATACACCGTGTTTGTGTGTGCGTGTTTGTGTGTGTGTGTGCGCGTGTGTGACAGACATGTAATAAAAGGGAACTGAAATCAGAGCCTCCTGGTGATCTCATTGTTGTGCAGTACGAGAGCATTTCATTTGGAACACTTCAGCACAGACTGGAAATGATATAATCTACAATTAAGTAAATCACCATAATTATTTTATGAAAATCTTATGCCGAGCCTCCTCCAGGTCACACATTTTATTGTTATCCCTCACTCTACACTCCATCTTAATCAAAGTTGGGGTTAATGAGTTAAAGCCCAGGGACTGATTTCTCTCCTGGACTCTTCTAAAGGTTTATTGGCAAATTAAAAATTGACTTACTTCCAGAATATTTTCTCTGTGTTAGACTTGATTCGTCATTTTGGATGTAAGTGAAGCCGATCTTATCCTGAAACTAAAGGTTACTCTAATTAAAATCACATCTCTGTCTCTCTGCTTCCTCGTGCATAAACTATACGTAGTTTTACTGACGTGTTATAAAATATAATCGGATCGCATCACCAACCTTAAACAGACTGTATCAAATCTATTCTGACTCATTTATATGGTATCAGATTCAATCCAGTGTATAAAGTGAATTGTTGTATCTCACTATGAGATTGTTTCAGATATTACAGGATTGTATGAGACTATAATAGACTGCATCTAATTATATCAGACTGTGTTGATGCTTTTTTGGATCAAACCGTATCAGATTGTATGGGACTGAATGAAATTGTATTATATTATGAGATGAGATTATGTGAGTTTGTATCAGACTGGATTGTATTGTATTTGAATGTATCAGACTGTATCATATTGTAACAGATTGTATCACACTGTCTCAGATTGAAGCTGATTGTGTCGCAGTAAATCAGGTAGAATCAGACTGTATCGGATCATATAAGACTGTATTGGATTGTATCAGATTGTATCGCACTGTATCAGATTGTATCAGACCGTCTCGGATTGTATCAGATTGTATCAGCCTGTGCCACAGTGTAGCAGTTTCTGCCACACTGCACCATATCGTATCAGATTTTATTGCACTGTATCGGATAGTATAAGAATGTATTAGATTGTTTTGCACTATATCGGATTGTATCAGGTTATATTAGAGTGTATCGAACTGTATCGGATTTTATCAGATTGTATCGCACTATTGTAGATTGCAGCAGACTGAATTGTATTGAATCGGATTGTACAGATTGTACTGTATCGGACTTTACTGTACTGTATTAGACTTTATAGCACTCCATCTGGTTGTATCAGATTGTGTCACATTGTATAGGATCGTATTAGACTGCATCAGATCATAAAAGACTTTAGACTGTATAGGACTGAATCTAACTGTATCGGATTGTATCGCACTGTATCTCGCTTTATCGGACTGTATCTCTCTGTATCGGACTGTATCTCACTGTACCGGATTGTATCGAACCTCCTCAACCCTGAACACTTGGACTAGGGCTGTGTTCCTCCCGGTTGTCTCTCACCTCTTTGAGCTGGTCCAGTTCATGTCTCAGAGCTTCGTGTTCACTCTCCAGCTCTTCATGGCGCTGCTGGAGCTGCTGTTTCTCCTCCAGCACCGCGAGTCCGTACTCCGCAGCGCGGATCTTATCCCGGCTTGTCTCACTCAGCTCCCGGGACAGGCGCTCGAGCTCGGCCCTGAGACCATCCACCCCGGCCTCCGCGATCAGTTCTGTCCCGAGACAAGTGTCCTGTTCCATCCCGGACATGTCTCACTCTAACGGAGTCCACAATACACTGTAACGGACCCAGCCCGTTATACGCCTTTTCTCACTCATTAAACATCTCCAAACTCACACACACACTCACACACACCTCTAACAAAATCCTGAGCACAGCTTTGTTCTCCAGCTAACACATCCGCTTTCCTTTAACACACCCATAATGAATATAACATTAATAAATATTCTATGATGATTCTTTATTTTCCTTCCTCTTGTCTAGTCGCTATCAGGGGGAAGGGAAAAGGGGGAGACCCCGAAGCTGAGCTCATCCTGCTGGGAGGATAAAAGACGTGATTCCTTAAAGATGTGTCTCCTCACCCCTGGGACATGTAGTTCTCTCTGCTATCACTCCTGTCCAAGCGACTTCCAAGTGTACTACATTACCCGACATGCTGTGCGTTTCTTTGTGCGAGGGCGTTTCCGTGCGGGTTCCTAAACCCTACGTCATTCGTTTTCTATTATTCGAGAATCTCAGAAGCGCGCAGGTACTCACTAAATCCAGTAAAAACCATATTTCCAGTACAATCTAATAGAAACTAAGGCTCTTTATTAAATTAAGCACCGTGATCATTATCTCTTAATATTAAGATTATGATTCACTCACATTAAAAATCAGTCAATACCTTCCAGACCAGTCTGATTACATCCTAGGTTACTCAATCCGATCTAATTACATTTGAAACAATCGAAAAGCAATCTTATTTGATAAGACAGACCTGTCCATCAAACGATGCTAACTGTTTTGCTCATTGTTCCCAAATGTGTCGTTCATGAATAATTCATTCATTCATTCATTCATTCATTCATTCATCTTCTACCGCTTTATCTGATCTTCCCTCGGGTCACGGGGAGCCTGTGCCTATCTCAGGCGTCTATGGGCATTAAGGCAGGATACACCCTGGATGGAATGCCAACCCATTGCAGGGAACACACACTCTCTCTCACACACACACACACACACACACACACACACACACACACACACACACATTCATAAACTAGGGACAATTTTCCAAGGTGCCAATCAACTTACCGTGCATGTTTTTGGACCAGGAGGAAATTGGAGAACCCTGAGAAAAACCCCCTGAGGCACGGGGAGAACATGCAAACTCCACACACACATGGCCGAGACGGGAATCGAACACGGACCCTGGCGGTGTGAGGTGAACGTGCTAACCACTAAGCCACCGTGCTCCCTCATAAATAATTCTTTCATTTTAAATTAGGCTTTATTGTGACTCATCAGCGATTTGTTTATTTTATTTTGGACGCCCATGAGCAAAGCATCGCAAGATCTTGTGGGTTATGTACAGGAAACAGAATTGAGTAATTTAACTCTCCTAATGCAAACTCCTCATTCTGTCCATCACAATTTGTCCTATTTTTATTATTGGAACTATAGTCACAGTTGGCGTATGTTGACATGTTGAAGGATCTGCTTATTGACAAGTGAACATTTTTCTGATTCACCACGAGACGCATGTTTTTGCTGAATCTCCTAACAAGAAGCTGAAAGGACACATGAAAACCTCAAGTAACACCATTGTGTTTGAGAAATGGGAGGAGCGTTTGAGGAGATAAATGGTTCAATGTTGTTGTACTTCATCTACTTGACCACTAGGGGTCTACTTTTTGGGCCTAAATGAGACTAAGGCACTAATATATTAGGTACAGCATTTCATTTTTTAATCAGATGAATTTGAGACCTCTGAGGTGATGAGGTTCATTTCAGCCAGACAGTGTAAAAATGTTTAAGGTTTTACACATTATTAATATTTTATACCTGTATATACTTGTGGAAAAAACAAACAAACACACACACATACATACATACACACACACATACGCTTGGTGTTTTTTCCCTTACGGAGTGCCGTCTGTTTGTTTTTGGTTTGCTATATGATTCAGACTGATTGAAACAACACGTTCGGAGATAAATAAAACGAAACCTTAACAACATGAAAGTGAAATCGCTGCCTGGGGATTTCCGCTGTTTATTTTTCTGTCAACTTTTTAATCACGTCTCAAAGAAGACGCTTACATCTCCATGGGCATCTCAACAACAAAGCCGGTGTGAAACTGAAGAGTTCACATGGGTGAACGCAGCATGCTGGATTTGTACAAGCACTGTAAGTGTTCTTTAATATTTCTATAAGTGGAAATCATTTCTAACATGTCCGTGGATCTTTTTTTTTTTTTCATTCCAGATAAGTTTTATCACTTCTTCTCTATCTGCTTTGGCCTGGGCTGCGGGATGTGTGGCTACAGACCCTTCTACCGTGAGTTCGCATTATAGCTAGAATGAAATAAAATAGTGTGCCAGGAGAATTATTAAATCTTAACCAGAATAAAAAATCTAATTATGAAAATTCTATAATATTATTTAAAATTTATAGAATCTATAAATCTACACACATACTGTATAAAATACTATACTACTTACTATAGCATCTATACACATTTATGTATGTATGTATTTGTTTGTTTCTGTAGCCAAACTAAAAAACATCGATGTAAATCTTTCATCAGATCATTTTTGCTTATCTTTTCATATTTATTTCATACTGATTGCTTACTTTTGAAGCTAATTATATATTATATGCTGAGGTATCTTTTTATTTTTTGTCAACCAGTCAACCAGTTGACATTTTTTTTGCCTTCTGTTTCTCTTTGCGATTCTAGAATATCCTGTTTCTCACATGATTAACCAAAGCTTGAGTCTCATTGTTGGTCCAAAGGAAAAAAAAACACTTTACTTTCATTTTGAAAAAACAGGAAAATAACCAAATCCATTCATTGCTGTTACAATACAATTCAGGAATTTCCCTTTGGGTTGGAAATTGTGTTGGAAAGTCTTCTCTTGTCTTTACAGCGCTGGCGATTCCCGTCATCGTCACTGTGTTTTGCATGTTTATTTTCGAAGCTGTGGGCTGTTGCTTTGGTGAGATTCTTCACAATCATTTATAACAATGTTCTAAATAACGCAGGTGTATTCATTAAATCTATCTGGTGTGTAGATTTGTGTCTAACTGATTTAGAATAGATTCCAGTAGGTTTTATGGATGAGTGCTGGTAGGTACAGGAGTACGCCGATGAATTTGAGGTGTAGTCAAGTCAAGTCAAGAGGTTTTATTGTCATTTCAACCACATATCGCTGACGCAGTACACAGTGAAATGAGACAACGTTTCTCCAGGACCCCGGTGCTACACAGAACAACATATAACACGAACACAAGAACACAATGCTGAGGACGAGACTAAGTTTGTCCTAGCTACATAAAGTGCATCGTGTGCAACCTGGTGCAAACAGCGCAAAGACAGAACACGACTGTGTTCACAACACAAGACAGTGCATACAAACAACTAACACAATATAATAAAATAAAAAAAACACAACAACAACAACCTAGTGCAAAGTATTCCAAAGTATTCCAGTTTGGCTAGTGTGCAAAGGAACAATTAGAGCAGCAGTGATAAAAGGTAGATGTGCAAAATGTCCATGTAAACAGTAACACTGTCAGTGAGAGCAGTATATACAATACAATATATATTGTGTATAGAAGCGTATCTGTTGTATCTGGTGTAAGTCGCTCTGGATAAGGGCGTCTGCTAAATGCCATTAATGTAAATGTAATGCAAATGTGTGAGGGTGAGGTGTGAGGTGTGTAGATGTTCAGGTGGAGTCTGGGTTATGTTTAGGTGTCGTTTTAAAGGTTTGACAACACATATTTGTGTGCGTCCAGATGTGGACACATTCAAACATATTGCTGGGCATACAGCTGAGGTCAGATGTGTAGTTAGAATAGGCTAGAATAGAAGCCTGCACTTCAATATTGAGGTTTGTTCAGGTGTATCCAGATGTGCCCAGCTATAACCAGGTGTTTATTGTGTCCAGATGTGTGTGTATGAGTGCATATATATATATATGTATGATGCATGTGCATTTATGTGCTATGAGAGGTTTTCAGGTGTGTTAAGCTATATCTATTGGCATTTGGATGGCATACTAGTAGTAATAATAATAATGATAATAATAATAATAATAATAAATTTTATTTAGAGGTTTTTTTCTCAACAGGCACCTCACAACAAGTACAACATGGACACGACACAATAAGTTAGAAAACAAAGCATGAGAGAATAAAAACAACTCTAAAAGGCTGAATGCGAGTGTGACAGGATTTATGTCGAATAGGCAATCTTACACAGGTCTAGATTTAAAATCAAGATATAAATATAGACAGAGAGCTTCGAATTTCTGGAGGTAAAGAGTTCCGTGCCAGGGAACAAAGCAACAGAATGAGTCACGGGGCGAGACGAGTGTAAGGAACAGAAAGATAAAGAGACAAGGCAGATCTGAGAGAATGAGCGGGAACACAAATACGGTGAAGATCAGACAAGTAAAAAGGGTCGAGGCTCTGAATAGCCTTAAAAGGGAGAAGAAGGATTTTTTTTAACGTCAGTATGAAACGTGACCCGGAAGCTGCTGCAAAACCGGAATGACGCAGTGAAATGTTTTGTGATGATGCGAATGCTTTTAAGGTGTCTTTCTCTGTGTACTGCGTGTGTTCCAGGTTTGCCTGCACACACCAAACGGTGCAAAGGTCCACCTTACCACTGGAGAGGTACACCACCACACTTTTACAAAAACCATTTACCTGACACAAAAACCCTCCCTTTAATCACTCGTCTCTCATTTTCAACCAGATGCATTATGGGGCTTTGTTTGTGCTCTGCTGGTAGCGGCTCTATATATCCACTCTTACCACGGTGGGAATCTATCCGTCTTTCTGACACACTCATGCTCACATATACCTTCTTTATATATAAATCGAAGTGCCCAAGTGTGTGGTGTGTAGATATGGTTTCTGTGTTTTTTCTGATGTGCATAGGTGTTCTGAGAGCCCCACATAACTGTTTATATGCCCATGTATGTGTAGGCAGATGTAGGAGGTAGATATGTGCATTAAAGAATATTCATGTATATAGACAGGAGGCTTTTATACAGAGCTTCTTACAGGAAGGAGGAGGTAAAGTAGTCTGTGATGATTCGTCATGGAGGACTAGAGACTAATCTGGTATAATGTATGAGACTTTTAATGGTCAATAAAATGTTCTCTAAATGTTGGTCTTTTATCACTCTGCAGTCTACACCCTGTCGTATGGCAGTGGCATCACCGTGTTCGCTCTCCGAGGAGCTAAGCGAAAGTGCAGCACTCTGTGGCAAGTGATGCTTCATTAATCTTAATTAAAATGGACTGTTACATGCATGACACCAAGAGCGCTACCTTTATGTAAACTAGAAATGTTAGATATGAGATCCAGTAGTGGACAGAAACCCTGCTGAGACTCTTGCTAGTGTTTCATTGGTCAGTTTAGCTGCACTGTAATTTCAATGTTTTAACTCGGAATGACAGGAAAGAAAACACTCTCTTCACAACCTGGTCCGAAGGCAGCGCTTTCTTCTCTGAAGACATGAGAAACAGAGGCCAGGCTTACTTCTCTAGAACAAACGGGAACAGTGGTTCCACCAACTTTACTAGAACAAACACAAACAGAGGTCACGCCTTCTTCACTGGACCAACCGGGACTGGAGGCCACACCCCCTTCACTGGGAACAGAAGCTATGCTTACTTCACTAATGGGGACAGAAGCCACACCTACTTCACTAGAAGTCAGGGGAGCACAGGCCACGCCTACTTCACTAGAAGTCAGGGGAGAAAAGGCCATGCCTCCTCTACAGGAACTTACTGAGCCAGTGCAGTGGACTTATTCAATCGTTATGCACTTTATTTTAATGGAACAAATTTGAAATGATATAAAACTGTGAAGATGATGATATTGATGATGATGATGGTGGTGGTGGTGAACTGGATTTGTGTAGTAATTTATAAAAGGACCCAGCTTTAAAGAGTCATGATATGAATCTAAGATGTTTCCCAGAGGTGATGGTGCTGATTTTGCCTTTATAAATAAACCCCTTTGAATAAATGTGTGCTGTCATTTATTACAGTGTAAACAAGAAGGAGTGATTGCTGATGTTATGGAACTTTCTCTGATGGAGGGTTCTGATTAATTGCAGTTATGAAGCGATGGATTCTCCACAGTGATGTCATGGATCTGTAGGCAGTACATGTGGAGCTATCTTCAGTGGTCAGAACTACAACGAGATGAATGGATCAGATCAGGTCCAGCGAGCAGAATGGACCAGGATCTACTGGGATCTCAGAGAGATAGAGATAGAGATAGATAGATAGATAGATAGATAGATAGATAGATAGATAGATAGATAGATAGATAGATAGATAGAGAGAGATTTTTAGTTAATTATGGCAGTGATGGCCATGAAGTTGGTGGTGATGATTAAAATGAAATACTGAAAAGTAATAAGAAAGTGATGTGTGTGGGTGCGCGCGTGCGTGTAGACACCTGGACAGAGTGGCTACACAATGTGCAGTCATGGTGTAATGTGAGACTTTAGTGGAAAATGTGCAAAACAGAAGGAAGAGCTGCCCTCTGGTGGGGAAAGGGATAAACTACATCCCGCGCATGCGCAAAAACGACAACAGGTTAAAAGTAATTGTGTGTTAATATTTTTTTTGTTTGTTAAAATACACAGTACATGGGATGTTTTTGCACATTATGACGTCGCGCAGCTCGTTTCTGGGAGCACAAACAGAGAGCTGAGTGTAAAATATCCTCATTATGAGTGAAATGAAGGAGCCAGAAATACAAAGCAGGACTCAAAAGGATGAGGGAGCGTTTGTGCCCTGCAGGCTGAATCTGCCCTAATTCCACCATCTAATGTCACTCAGCAGGGGCCGAGACAATTCCCACTGTCTGTTGTTTAAAAGGATCTGCAGTATAATGGAAATTTCTTGGATATTAAGAATTTGATGTGCCCCTAATATTTTCTCTGTGATGCCTGGAAAGCATCAGTGACCCGCTGTGGCCCTGCTATAATTGCAGTACTGTATGTATTACCTCTGTGTGTGTGTGTGCGTGTGTGTGTGCGTGCGTGTGTGCGTGCGTGTGTGTCAAGCTCAAGGCTGCCACATGGACGTTTTTCCACTATGACAACTATTTATTGGTATGAATCGGAGCGATCCAGCATTCTGTGCTGTGGAGGGGGGTGGAGGGGGTGGAGTTGGTGAAGTGGGGGTGGTGGGGGTGGAGTTGGTGGGATTTGTCCTTCTGCGTCTTTGGGAGGAAGAGCGAGATCATTTTTAGAAACGATAATGTGTGGGTGGGGAAGTGGAAGAGAAACAGATTCTTTCGCATGCACTCTCAAAGAGCAAAGTCTTTTACACACACACACACACACACACACACACACACATACACACACGCACATTCTGTATTCTATGTCCATGTTTAATATGAATACACCTAGTCATGCTAAGCTGCACTTACTGCTAATGAATAGAGGTGTGTGTGTGTGTGTGTGTGTGTGTGTGTGTGTGTGTGTGTTTGTGTCTGAAAACATGAGTTGTAGGGACAAAGCCAGAATGTCACCTTGGATTGTTCATACACACTGTCGCCACCAGATGTCAGTAAATCACATTAAAAGGAGCAGTTTGAAGAACACCGGGCTGCCAGATTGGGTTTTTGATTCTTGTTACCTCTAAAGAGAAAGCTTGTTTTATTTTTTTCCTTTAATAAAATGAATGATGCAGTGAGTTTACATTCTCTATACATTTTCTAGAAAGAAAACTAGATTATGGTGCTGTCCTTGTCTCACTTCTCTCTAGCGAAGCCTTGTAGATGTGTTAAAAATGTGGACTAATGTATATTTAATGTAACACACACTCGGGGAGATGTTTGATATTTGTGTATTGCAGTGCTTTTGTCCTGATTTTCCTTCATTACCTGCTTGAGATGTGTTTGGTTTTTTTTTGGGTTGGAAAACCTCCTGAAACAGCTCCCTTCATTCATATTCAGAAAATAATTCATTAAAAATGTGAATCGATTTATTCAGTGAGTGAATTTTTGAGGAAACGGAGGTGTTCAGACAGGTGAAGGTCAGTGTTTTTTCCGCTTTCACTCAAATGTGACCGATGAGTGACTATGTGATTTAATGTGTAACTCTTTGTTGGAAATGAGTAGCAGCTTGATGAATAAAAGTGAGCGTGAATGCTGCTCATTGTCCAGAGGGAGAATTGTATTCCATCTTAGAATTACACATTTACCTTCTACCATCATTACATGCTTCTACCTCTGTCTCTCTCTCTCTCTTTCTCTCTCTCTCTCTCAGTCCTGGCACATGTCCATGCCTCAGAGGCGGCTGTGATGTCACGTTCGTCCCGTTCTGGCAGAAGGACAGAGCGATGATGTCATGACGAACAGGCAAGCAGGAGGACGGCGCGCGCAGTGCTGAAGAACCTTGAAATCTCCTCCATGCACCCGCAGGAATTCCAGAAAGAACTCATGCTGAGATGGAAAAATGCTGGATGATTGCAGTCGGTTTACACCTGAGTCATGATTACATTAAATCCTCCTGAGAGTCAGAAGGAGAGCCAAGCTTTTATACCCTGCTGTACCCTGCCCTACACTGTAGTATATTGCCCTACCATGCACTGCCATACACTGTAGTACATGGCCCTACCAAGCATTGCCCTACACTGTAGTATACAGCGCTACCATGCACTGCCCTACGCTGTAGTATACAGCCCTACCATGCACTGCCCTACACTGTAGTATACGACCCTACCATGCACTGCCCTACACTGTAGTACACACCCCTAATCTGCAGTGAACTGCCCTACACTGTAATACATTGCCCTATTCTGTAGTACACGACATTAATCTGCAGTGCACTTCCTTACACTGTAGTACACAGTCCTAATTTAGTGTACTGCTTTACACTGTAATACACTGCCCTTATCTGCAGTGCATTGCCCTACACTGTAGTACACAACCCTAATCTATAGTGTACTGCCCTACACTGTAATACACTGCCCTTATCTGCAGTGCATTGCCCTACACTGTAGTACACAACCCTAATCTATAGTGTACTGCCCTACACTGTAGTACACTGCCCTAATCTGAAGTTTACTGCCCTCCCTACACTGTAGTACACAACCTTAATCTACAGTGTACTGCCGTACACTGTAATACACTGCCCTACTCTTTAGTGCACTTCTCTACTCTGTAGCACACTGCCCTAATCTGAAGTTCATTGCCCTCCCTACACTGTAGTACGTGGCACTAATCTGAGGTAGTGCAGAGTGCAATGCAGTACACTGCCCTACCCTGCCTTGCCCAGTTGTATCCTGTTTGTACCCTGTCGTATTCAATTCAATTAATTTTTTATTTGTATAATACTTTTAACAATGGACAATGTCTCAAAGCAACTTTACACAGATTATTTCTGTACCCTCAGGTAGCCCTCTATAAACCGTCACATTACACACACCATTAATATTCAACTTCAGCTTCACCACATGTGCCATGTTCACCTTCAAACATCGCTGAGTATTCTAGGTATTCTGCACACACACAGCAGACTGGGGTTTTCATGTCGTAACAGAATCCTGTGTTCTGATTGGTCAGAAGGGGTTGATTAATTTTCTAGTTGTATTTTAGTTGTGCATCTATTTTATAACATAACGTGTTATTGTAGCTATGGTAACAGCTCTTTCCTTGACTGCACACGCACCTCACAAACAGATCACACGTGACCATGTGCACTTCTGACTGGTAACGATTTCGTTAACATATTGTTCCTACATGTTTATGTAACGTGTCTGAAGGAGTCAGTGCTCAATAACAGTCAGAGGTGCAGCTGTTTTCTTACAGAGAATTTTACACTTTGCAATTTCTCTGTTCCTCTACAAGCTGAAGCGTATTAGCTTTAAGAAAGATAAAAGCAAAGAGACTAGATATGGAGCAAGTGTTTAAAGCTCCTGTAACATAAGTGAGAATGGAAACTCACTTTGTGGACGTTTATATGTAACTACAAAATACCCTTATATAAAAACTATATAAAAACCCTTTTATATGGTGGTGCATTATGAGACGAGTGCAAAATTGTCCATGACTGAGACAAGAATTAGTATATATATATATATATATATAGTATAGTTAATTTAGGAGCACGGCTTAGTGGTTAGCTCGTTCGCCTCACACTGCCAGGGGTCCCGGTTCGATTCCTGTCTCGGCCGTGTGTGTGTGAAGTTTGCATATTCTCCCTGTGCCTGAGAGGTTTTTTCTCCGGGTTCTCCGGTTTCCCCCGGTCCAAAAACATGCATGGTAGGTTGATTGGCACCTTGGAAAATTGTCCCTAGTGTGTGAATGTGTGTGTGAGTGTATGTGTGTGTGCCCTGCGATGGGTTGTCATTCCATCGAAGGTGTATCCTGCCTTAATGCCCATAGACGCCTGAGATAGGCACAGGCTACCCGTGACCCGAGGGAAGATCAGATATAGTGATAGAAGATGAATGAATGAATGAATGAATGCAGTTAATTTTTGTATATTTTATTTAAAATACTGCCTCTGATGATGAACAGATGAGGATTTGCAGATTGTCATTTGTCAGCGATTGGAAACGAGATATATTTGTATATTGTATAGCGTATCAGTATATACACACAATCTGGGACAGGGCTGAACCCTGCAGGAAAGTGGATCTGTGCGCGGGTTGGGCCGCTGTCTCTCAGGGTGCTGTGTGGTATCTCTGAGGATTTCATATACAATGTTCTAATAATTAATACGAGCTATAGATAGCACGGCATGTGGCGAGAACAAGGAATTTGTACGACGTGTAACTTTAAAAATGCCTCATTGTGGGTGTTGGAGTCAGCATTAGAGCTGTGGTGCAGTCATCTATTACTCTCTCTCTCTCTCTGTCTCTCTTTCTGTCTGTCCCCTGGGCTTTCTAACCCCGTCAGAAAGGCTTCTTTTCAAAATGCTCCGAAATGCGGTACCCAATCCCGGCCTGCGAACACGCTCGCACTTAACGCCTCTCGTCCAATCACAGGAGCTCACGTCTTGCTAACTTCTACAAAGCGAAGCTCGTTCCGAGGGTTTCTATTTTTGTTCCTCGGGCCCGAGATGCAGCTCCAGGTCCGCCTTGACAGAGTGGCCCGTCACACGGTGAGTGCTGAGGATTTGGGTTCAATTCGCAAAAGGAAGAGTGGAAGAGAGGGAGGCGACTGCGTCAGCAAGAACCTTCCTCTCACACACACACACACACACACACACACACACACACACGCACACACTTGCACATACAAGGACTCACAGCCTTCTTAATCCACAAGATCCTTGAGGTTGCTCTGACCCTGTTGCATCATTATGAAGCTGTTATTATTTTACCTCGTACTCCATATTTCCTATTGTAGAGCTCATGTATAGAAATGGCCTTACACCCCCCCCCCCCAAATATTAATTGAATTTAACTTGAACACACTATGGTAATGATGTACTGATGTATATAAGCTACTGTGTTTTGTAATTTGTGGTCGTGTGTCTCCACCAAACTTCACCGCCATCTCCACTACACAGAGTGAAAGCACTCTTCCTGTACGGTGTAGGTTATATTCTTGGGGAAAGTTACCACAGTGTTTTTTGAAGGAGGGAATTTGGGTCACAAAGACCAGATAGGCAGAGACGAACGAGAGACCGACGTGATCAAAGCAGACAAGGAAGTTCTCAGAGCGGGCCTCGTTGCTGAGAGCGAGTGAGGCTGTCGCTCCAGAGCCCGTGTCTCGTCTCTGACTCGAGGACAGATCATCTGTCTTACTCACTTACGCAATAATTTGCTTATTATTAGAGGGGAAAAAAACTGTCCATCGTGGAGTTTCACGAACTAAAGTTCAAATTCAGTTAATTAGGACGAGAATTCATTGGAATAACCACACGGTTTGTGCTCCCTCCCCAGATCCATGACAAAAGGTTAAACGTGAAAATTTAATATCTGCCAACTCGCACTGCACTCGGGCTCGCTCCGATTGGCTCGCAGGTGCTCAATAATTCAGGTGCATTCTGGGAGGAGGTGCCACACCTGGCCTGAAAGGTAAGTGGACACCGGCGGATCCCAGTGCTCAATGTAACTCCGTCTTTCTTCACAAAGTCGCAGTGAAGTGAGGTCAAGCCAATAACATGGACAGGTAAGAAATCGTCGCGTGTACAGTCATTTCTCTAAACGGTCTTATTTACATAGAGGATTTGTATGTAAATTAAAGTCTTCCTCATGTTGATGGACCTCATGGTCTCATTTCTGTACCATTGTGTAATATCGTGTATTATAGGGGCTAATGCTAATATAGCCTGAATATACGGTATACAACATGTATTTACTTTTTAAATCATTTTTCGCCTTTATATCATTTGAAATGAAACGATTCGGATTAAATTGGGACAGCCCGTCTCTTCTGGTTTTTCCTCAGCTCTCCCTCTATCTCTCTCTCTCTCTCTCTCTTTTTTTTTCTCAAGCCGAGTGCAGAGAGGTGGCGATGAGAGAATATTCCAGAGACGGCTGTAAGATGAGAGACGGCTCAAGTGTGAAAGTGGATCAGGTGGAGGGTGTTGGCTTACCATACAGTAGCCGGCCTAAAAAGAGCAAACCGTTGAAGCGTTAAAGCTAGCCGGCAGTTTGACCAGCCTCCAGAGGAGGTTTTTTTTTTCTAAGAGAGAGAGAGAAAGAGGTGCTGATGTGCTGACTGAGGCAAAAATGCCAGGATGACACTTGAGAATCTGGTCAGCGTGGAGCAGAGCCAGGTCTAAAGACTTCCATTAATTAGTCAAGGGTCCCTCGCGCACATCCAGTGTTGGGGAGTAACTAGTTACATGTAGCGGCGTTACGTAATTTAATTACAAAATAAAAGTAGCAGTAATCCGTTACAGTTACAGTGAAAAAACAGGTAATTAATTTACAGTTACTTTTTTAAATCTTGAAGATTACAAATGCCAAAGACCACCGGTCGACAAAAATATGATTCTAAAGCAGCTCAGTTCCGAAAATATATCACACTTTTTCCGAGTGCCACCTGGTGGACCAATGAAAATAATCAAAAAGTAATCAAATGTAATCAATTTACTTTTATGAAGTAATTGAAAAGTTACAACACTTAATACATTTTGAATAGGGTCATTTATAATTTGTAACCTATTGCATTTCCAAAGTAACCTTCCCAACACTGCGCACATCACCATAGTCATATCATCGTAAAAAGCTTCTTTCATTTAATTGATAACATTATAACTTATATTATAATATATATATATTATATTATAACAGACTGCTGTTACATGACTAGCCATTTCAGTTACATTGTCCAAAAATTTTTAAACTGTCACATTTGTTAATCGATATGAACGCTTCACAAACGTGTTATGATCATTCATAACACCCTCACGGCCTGTGGCATAAAGCGTTCTGCTAAATGATAATAAACAGACGTTATTGAATGTACTTAGCATCAGCTAGCCCGAATATTGCTTTATATATTAAAGCTACCTACAGGTAATCTTGTATGATACGAAGCCGAGCAGTGGTCTTGTTTCACGTCCTATCACTACACAGCTGATATAAACGGTCATCACGGAAGCTAAGATTAGCAAACACCACTAGCTGTTTGTTGCCCATAGTTACTTAGACAAGCGAACACCGGTGCCTATAGGATTATCCAAGAACAACGTTAAAGTGCTGAACTGGATGGTTAGATGACGATCAGTTCATTCCGAGACCAATTACCTGGTCGTGTCTTAAAAGGGTTGCGTTTCTGAGGCTCTGTCACATGAAACGGCTTGAAAATGTTAGGTATAATATGTCTCAGTTACAGCGCTTATTCTCTATTCATGATCCACCTCAACCCTTTGTGAGGAATTTAGACCTCGTGGTTATGATGTAACAAGGCTCATTAGATCGCCTCAGATCGTCTCAGGAAGAAATACAACTCCAGATTTATAATTAAGCTGACAATTTTGTGACGTCAAAATTTAGCCAGACCTCCATTATCGTGCTTTTCTACTCCCTGGCTTTTTCACACTTGGATGTTCCTCCTCTTGTCTGATCCTTGCTGATCGGATGACTGGAGTGAGATCTTTCCGTGTTTGCACCGCAACTCCCATCTCCAACCATGTCAGGTTTTACTTTTTGAGTGTGGGATCTCTTTCTGCTTGACCAAATAATTCGGCTCTAGTGTTGCACAAATGCTGATTTTTGTTGTCACACGCACACACACACACACACACACACACACACACACACACACACACACACACACACACACACACACACACACACACACACACACACACACACAGAGCCACCCACCCCCTCTATTGCCTGCGGTTGTTCATCCTAATCTCTGTGCATAATATTTACAATTCGACTGCTTTGCTTTTTATGTCGCATTTATTTCCTCTATGTCTTGATCAGAGTGGTCTCTCTCTCTCTCTCTGTCTCTCTTTCTATCTCTCTGTTTTAAGGGAAATTCTCTCCTCACCCCTAATTAAGTAAAAAAAGTTCCGAGTGACTGAGGTAAATTAGGAATAAAAGACACGGTGATGTTCTGTTACAGTAATTTAATCTGCACTGGGATGGAGGGATGAAGGGAGGAACTGTCGTCCCATAAAGCTTACCTGTACTAAGTGCAATTACGTCTTCCTCTGACAATTTTACATCTGACTGACACTGGAGACTCCTTCCGTCAAAGTTGCGTAAACGTTTCCTTCTAGAAACTTATGCCAGTCATAAGGAGGAGGAGCCATGAAGATTCTACAGGAGATGTGATGTTGCTCTATCAGCGACCCCGGGTTTTCTTTACGATGCCCTTATATGGCGATGGATGTTCAATGTAATGATGTCAGAGAGAGCGAACTAAAAAGATGGCATTGGATTTCTATGCCCATCATTTCTTGTGTCGTTAGTTTGGTTGTTGGGATGTTCGTTGTTACTATAGCAACACATCATCCCGTCTATGTTTAGAAGGCCCGTTATCTATACGTGCACCGTGTTGCGCTTCGGAAAACACCCAGATGTGGGCGCTCTTTAACGCGTCTTTATTTGTTTGTTTGATTGTTAATGATGAACGATGAGCAACAGACTCGCGCCCTGCTGGCGTTAAAATAAAAGCGCCTCGCACGTGCGAGTGGGATTGGACCAGGGCTCGTGCGCTCGTTCCGTTTAGTAGAAGAGAAAGAAAAAGAAGCAGAAAGAGAGATAGAGAGAGAGAGACAGAACACCCAGCGCGAGAAGCTATCGCGTGCGTGAAAGAGGGAGTGCGCGTTTCCACGCACGCGCACACGCACACGCGCACTCGGCTCGGAGGATGCTCTCGTGCGCACCGGCGCCCTCCACGGCTCTCGCGCTTCCAGCTTTTCGGAACATGGAGCGTCACGGCTGTTCTGGCGCACGCGTGCGCGAGCGTCCGCGCGTCTCCCGCGCCTCGAGCTCATGAGTGTGAGCGCGCGGTCGGAGGCCGGAGCTGAGCGCTTTTGGTCGCGGAGGAGCTTTCACTACCGGTCCGAGCGGAGCGCGAGGCGTGACGGAAAGCTTTCAGAGAAGGTAAGCGCATCCTCGCACGACTTGTCAGCACGCGCCCGCGGTCACGAGCGGACTCCGGGTGCATGCGCGAGCGCGCGCGCGCCTCATGTTTTCATCGGTTTGGGAGATGAAAGGTAACGCTCTCATCGTAGCTGCGGCGTCGAAATGCGTTGGGGAACAAACAAACAAACAAACTAGACATGCAAACAAACAAACAACCCTTTTGTCCTTCATTTGTTTTTCGGTCCCGTGAGACGCGTGACGCTGTCAATTTTCGTCATATCCGATTGAAGATGTCTTTTAAGGGAAGGGGGGCGCGCGAGAAGCGCAAATAAATCAACGCACAACCAAATAATGATAAATAATAATAATAATACTAGTAATAATCCTAAACAGAGGCAGAAAGGGACCGGGGAAGGTGTCGTATAACCGGAATGTCACCTGGCGGTAACGGTAACCTATGGTAACGTCTCGCGCTGTGGCCGTAACTAAGCAGCTGTGAGCTCGCGCATCACCTGATAGCCGCTTAGCGGAGACCTTGAGCAGCCTGATATACTGTTCACTTCTCCTGCTGGTCCCTGTTCCTGCTGTTCACTACCGCACAGCTCACTTTTTCCTGCTGTTCCCTGCTCCCCGCTGCCTGCTAGGACACAGTTCACCGTTCCCTTCTGTGCCGGCTGTTCCCGGGGTTCCTGCTGTTCACTAGGAACAGTTTGCTTTTCCCCGCTCTTCACTTCGTCCACTTTTTCCCGCTGTTCCCTGCTCCTGCTGTTCACTAGGCACAGTTCACTTTTTCCTGCTGTTCCCGCTCTTCACTAGGCACGGTTCACGGTTCCCTTCTGGTCCTGCTGATCATACATCACCGTCATGCATACATCATCATCATCATCATCATACACTGATCTCACAATGATCATACACTGATCCGACACTTTTCATACACTGATCTCACACTCATCCTACACTGCTCACACGCTGTTCATACACTGATCTCACACTGATACCGCGCTGACGTTGATGACATATTCAGAGCACACACTGATCTCACAATAATCTCACACTGATCTCACTGATCTCTTACTGAGCACACACTGATCTCACAGTGTTCGCACACTGATCTCTTAATGAGCACGCACAGTGATTTCTTACTGGGCACACACTGATGCCACGTTGATCTCACAGTGATCACACGTTGATTTTACTCTGATCTCATGCTGATCTCATTCTGATCACACACTGTTCTCACACTGCTCACACCTTGATTTCACACACACACACACACACACACACACACACACACACACACACACACACACACACACACACACACACACACACACACACACACTAAATTCATTGTATTTGTAATTATTTTATAAGTACTGCGACACAAGATGTTGAACATTAGAGGAAAGAGCCACAAAACACACTCTATATCCTGTTAATGCTTGAAAGGTGATACTAAAGCTCTTAAACATTTAAAAGATTGATATATACACTCCATTTGAAACCAAGAACCGAATCCCACACTCCTTGCTGCTCCCTAGTTATTCAATGTCAGCTCTAATTTATCATTTATATGCTCCTTCGGGAGCATCAGGGATCCCGAACAACAATAGAGATGCTAAGATTATAAACCATAAAGCCTAGTGAACGCACATGTTAAGAGTGTGCTGATGACCTTTAAGGAATGAACAGCATGACCCCTTTGATGCCCTTTATTTTTTTCCCCCTCTGCCGTTCCCATGAGGCCTAACGGGGTCAAGGACCTGACAGGGCTGATTTATAACATGCCGTGGTTTTGGTGCTTGTTTTTTTTTGGACTCGTTATCCCCGTGCTTTATTAGGTGTCAATCCTGGAAGCGTTCCACACTCTACGTCTCCTGCCGTTCAGGAGACGCTTTCGGAAGTCGCCGTCCTTCAGTGGGTCACCCGCGCTGGGATTTTAATCAGATCATTTATTCACTACAGTCTCGAGTGACGCAGACGGATCAAATACGAACTCATTTTGTCTGATTGATTCCCGTTTTTTTTTCTTGAATTAAACTTGTATTACACAGGGTTTATCATGCAGGAGACTCTCTCGGGAGTGAGCCGGGAACGTGTTATTGGGTAGCGTGTATGTTTTCCGAAGGTCTAATCAAATTTATACTGGAACATTACTATTAATACCATTAATATCATGGGTTTTCAAACTGGGGTTTGTGATTCCCAAGGGGGTTTACCATGGTACTGGTACAATTTATTGTTTAAAAAAAAAGAAACATGGGTTTAAAATAAACATGAACAGGAGTAAATAACATGGTTACAAAAATCAAATATTTATGTTAAAAAATATTGTATTATATTAAAGTTCTATTCAAATTTAAGATAAGATGTATGTATATATATATATATATATATATATATATATATATATATATATATATATATATATATAAATGTACACCTGACAGTAAATGGAAAATGTATGAAACAATTATTAAAGACAAAAATTTGAATTGCAAAATAGGTTTGTTACAATAAAATATTTTACAATATATGAAAGGATTCAGATTGTTATGTTATTATTTTTAATTGTTTTAACATAATATAATAATTATATGATTACATTAATATAATAGTAATATGATTGGTTTCTATTAATATCAGTGGTTTGACCTCAAAAACATATAATATTCATACTGGAGTTAATATTGTTATAATAGTCTTTCAGTTTTTGTGAATCAGAATTCCGTATTTTAGTTTATTTTACGTTTAAAAATAACATTTTGCTTCTGTGATAATGCATAATCTAATTAACCGCCTTAACGTTGCTTTTGTGAGTTCAGGACAACACTACATCTACACTGCCAGCTTTTTGTGAGCTGACCCTAATGAAACTCACGGTGACTAGTTTTCCAGCTCCATTGCCTGTCCCACCAAACACCGGTTTAATCACGTCTAGCCATCAATACTGAGCGTCTTATCTATCCTACTGTTCGTGGGAAAGGTGTAAGACTGAGGTAGTGATAACAGACTCTCGCGTGGCATTTCGGCGTATAAAGGCCGTTTGCTGCGCAAGCCACAGCCTGCTATTTTTTTCATTAAAGGTTAATTGAACCTCAGACCCACGTTCACATACGATCTGAGAGGAGGAAAGGCGATCCGGGATGTGTTGAGCGATTACATACATAATAAACGGTGCGGCAATCCGATACTGGAATGGAGCCGAAAATTCCAGAAGTCGGATTATTCTGTATTAGGATTTGTCGCTTTTTCTTGTGAAACTGTGAAAGAGGAATTGAATGTGTGAGTGAGATACTGGCCTATGGATGATAAGGAAAGCAAAAAGCCTTAATGAGGTTTTTTAAGTGGGTAAGGTGATTAATTAAAGGTTAAACGGTTGCTATATGTTGCTTGGTCTTCGGGAATCTCAAACCTTCAGATGTTTTGGATGCGTTATGACCCGGATTTGGCTCATCAGGGAATAGCCAGCTTTATAGAGCTTTACAGACATTTACAAAGGTCTATAGATTTCCACAGGACTTCAGAAAGCTGCACATAGCCTTACTGAGCTTCATAGAGCATCACAGAGCCTTACCTTGCCTTACATAGATTTACTTCCAAAGCTTCACTGGGCATCAAAGAGCCTTACAGGACTTCACATAGCCTTACAGTTCAGTATAGAGCTTTATAGAGTGTCACATAGCCTTACATTGCCTTACAGAGCTGCACAGAGCCTTACAAAACTTCACAGCCTCTTGCAGTGTCTTACAGAGCTTTACATAGCCTGACATTTACTCACAGAGCTTCACGAAGAGTAAAAGTGTCCTTACAAAACTTCTCAGAGCCTTACATTTAAATACAAGGCTTCACAGAGCGCCATACAACCTTACACTGCCTTCAAGAGCTTCACAGAGCCATACCAAACTTCACAGAGCCTTAGACACTGTCACAGAGCTTTAAACAATTTAGCACTACACTTCCTTACAGAGCTTTACAATGCCTCACATTTACTTTCAGAGGGTGTCAAGGAGCCTCACACAACTTCACAGAGCCGCACATTTCCTTACCGAGCTTCACAGAGAGATATTGAGGCGTCTAATCTGAGCTCCTGCGTCGTAGGGAAAAAGGAGAAACGATCTTCACGTACAACCTGCGCGCCTTCCTCTGTTAGTTCGCTTTAATTGTGCGCCTCATGTGCATGTTTTGATTGAAAAGTGTGTTTGTCTATATAAGTGTGTATGTGTGTGGTGGGAGCCTTTAGACCCCCAGCATTCAGCGTGTCAGATTTTTTTTTTGACTGAACACCCACGATATTGCATAATGCAGTGGAAATCATCACACGGCCTCCCACACACACACACACACACACACACACACACACACACACACACACACGTACATTCAATGTCTTTTTGCCTTCCACATTCAAACACAGACTAAATCTCCTTCTCTGTTTTTTTCCAGAGGCAAATTATGCCAGCAGTACCAGCGTCCCTGTTCCTGGTGACGTGCCAGTGTGTTGGTGAGAAAGCCCCGCTCCTTCACCCCAGGCCCCGCCCTCTACCTCTCTCCTGCCCTTCTCCCCTCTCCCCCAGGAGGCTCGTGCTGTTGGATGCCCTGCTCCGGCCAAAGCCTGCACCATGAGTGTCAACGGCCCTGTCCCGCCTCCTTCCCCGCCTGCAGACGATGTGGACGATGTCGAGCTTCCGGCCGCCAAGCCAGTGCTCCCCGTGGGCGCTCTGGCACAGAAAAAGAGGCTCCAGTACTCCAAGAGTAAAAGCACCTCGGGTAGCACGAGGCCACCGAGAGCGCTCTTCTGCCTGAAACTCAACAACCCATTTCGTCAGGCCTGCATCAGCATCGTGGAATGGAAATATCCTTTACAATCAGCATGGCTTTCACATTCCAAAACGTGTTTCATCTTCCATAGTTCGTGGCCCTTCAGGGAATATTTAGCGATTTCTTCCCTCTGACACACCTGACAAGACTCGATAATGTTCTGTTGGTCAGAACACTTGCCACGTAGTCAGCATCGTAATGCCATTCTTTTAGGGTTATACACTCAATTCAAATATTGACCTGTAATTAATCGCATATTTGTATCTGTTCTAAACATAGCATAAACGAATCCTTTTCAAGTGTTTAATACTGCTATGATTATTATTAGTGAAACAATCTCAACATGAAGATAAAATATTCTTGTAAATGTTTTAAAGAAATTATGTTTTTTTTTTTAATTATGCAAACAACGAGACACCAAAAGCAGTCTTTTGCCATGTTCTGCTATCCAGGACCAGCAGCGTCTCACAGAGAAGGTCGAGTCTGAGAGAATGCTCCCTTCATCTGAGTGAGCGTTTCAGCCCAGAGCAGTGTGCACATTAATCTCACACAGGGATAGGTGTGATTTTTATAATAGCTAGGTATGTGTGTGTGTGTGTGTGTGTGTGTGTGTGTTTGGCCTAGTTTTGAGCTGTGGCGCTTTCTCTGCGGTTTAGCAAGAAGGCTAGCGGAGCTGCTGTGACTCAGCGAGAGAGTGTATGAACTGTACAGCAACCCTGTGTGTCTCAACTACTGTGTGTGTGTGTGTGTTTGTGTGTTTAAGTGAAACACATGAAGACTGAGTAGTACTGGAAATGAAATTGGTATAGACGGTGTTCTTAAACAGAACATTTAAATTACATTTAAGTGTAATTTTGTGTGTTTTTTTTGTAAGAAGTAGAGGAGAGCTTAAGTCACACCACTTCTTTACGTTTTATGGCAGAACGATTTCTGAGAAGAATTTCCATACATTAGTGTTTCAATTTAACGACTCGGTATGTCTGATGGATTTCTAGGGCAGGAACTGTGCGAGATCAAGTCGAAGAATCATGGAGGCTTTAGGAAGGAACTCCATGTGTCCAGCATCAGATTGTACTATTAGCAGGTGGTGAGGAATCCACTGTGTAGGATAGAATAATAATAAACATGATAAAAAGCTTTGATGAAACATGTTGTGGGATCCTGCCTGCTTTTACAGTGTAGTGTGAGGTGAAAAGCAGACGCTAACACGCTTACGCTATTTTAAACACAAACACAAACACACACACACACACACACACGGAATTAGGATGCGTTGATATAGAGGAGTGTGATAAACTGGCAGATTTGTTTGTTAAGTGGTGCTCAGACTCCAGCTATCGATGCTGTGATGAGCAACGTGTGTGAAACAGACAGCAGCGGATATTCGATCCAGCTCGATTTGCGTTATTAGCTTTCTCTGAGTAAATACAAGGTTCTGTTACTGTTCCCGTTACTGTTCATCTTCTGGATTATAAAGCTACGTTATGTTCCCTAACCGATACTCTTGCAGGCCATTCGATATCTTTATACTGATCGCTATTTTTGCCAACTGCATGGCCTTAGCCGTCTACATCCCGTTCCCCGAAGACGATTCCAACTCGACCAACCACGACCTGGTGAGTACACTACCACCTTCACCTTTCTAATCCCCCTGTATTTATACCCTAGTCCCTGATTCAGCTCCGAGCAGTAAAAGGTATCACGTCGGATATCATAAATGATCAATTGTAATTTCGTCCTGATTTGGGCAGGACTGAGTGACGTTCTCATTTCCATTGCATTCTGTTGGCTCGGGATTTGTTAAGGAAGCTGAATGAGTCAGACTGGAGTCCCTCTGGTGTAGAACAGAATTGTCAGAATCAGTACATGATGTACAGTCAGAGATTTGCTTTAAAGCAGCAGTTTGCAATTTTTTCTGATGTATAAACAGGCTGTAATATATAACACTGTGCTTTGTAATGTTTAAAGAAGCGGTTTGTACATATTTAAAGCAGCAGTTTTTGTCTAAGGAAACAGTTTTTAAAGTGGTGGTTTGTAATATTTAAAGCAGCAGTTTGTGCATATTTAAAGCAGCGATTTATACATGATATAAGCAGAAATTTGTCATTTTTAAAGCAGTTTTTTGTACAAGTTTAAAGCAGCAGTTTGTACATATTTAAAGCAGCGATTTATACATGATATAAGCAGAAATTTGTCATTTTAAAGCAGCTTTTTGTACAAGTTTAAAGCAGCAGTTTGTAAATGTCAGAATTTTCAATGTTTAAAGAAGAAATTTATACATGGTTAAAGCAGCAGTTTGTGGTCTTTAAAGCAGCAATTTTGCACATTCTTATATATTTAAAGCAGCAAGCTATAAAGGCAGAAATTTCCATTGTTGGAATGGTAACTGTTGGAAGCTCAGTGCGTTAGTTAGCTAATCACTGTGTGTTGATGTGGAACATTTGATGTTAAACGCTGCGTCACTCTTCCTCCCAGTTTTCTGTAAATTTCACTACGTTTGTGAAATGATTTTTCTCACTTCTCTCTGCTCCTCTTTCGACTGTCACCTCTCTATGAATAGAATGAGGAGATTTCCTTCTCATACAGACACATGATGCTGATTTGTCAGTAGGACTGTAGAAGCCAGCTGTCCTCATCTTGTCCTTCTGAATGAGACAGATTTTATTTGATCTCCGGAGCTCAGACATGAGACGGCCTCGTCCCAACCCTCCCAAAAGGCCTGGCGTCGCTTGATGTGCGGTGTTCAATCTGGAAAGACGTTCTGTCCCTGTCCCATCACGGCTGAGTGACGTGTGGCGGTCCGAGCTCCGGACGTCTGTCCCTTTACGAGCACGTCTCTTCTCCTTTTGTACGACCTCATGCATACGAGTTGAATAGCTGTGATTGTGTGGCTTGGTGGTGGCATATTTAGGGAAGCGGTGTGTGTGCGTGTGTGAACAGTAGCTGGTGATTCAGCAGTGACGTTGTGTGTGTGTGTGTGTGTGTGTGTGTGTGTGTGTGTGTGTGTGTGTGTGTGTCTCTGAATGCGAGGCGAGACGAGGCAGCTGTTCAGTCTCCCATTAGGACAAAGACCAAGCTCGGGGAGTGAAAGAGCTCTCGAGTCAGCACACACTTCCCTCTCTCAGAGAAGGAGCACACCCCTCCCCTCTCGCTTTCTCTCACACACACACACACACACACACACACACACAAACAAGTCCTTATTTATTTAATTTATTTAGGTGAAGTAAAGACCTTTTCAGCACCCAGAAGATGATTATTTTGGCTCTAAAATCACACAACCCTGAGTGTTTTATTCGGCTAATACTAATAC
>JACRUU010000013.1:1954171-1986671 GCA_030449085.1 Kryptopterus vitreolus
CTGGTTATAAATAGAGACATGCTATTGAAGGCTTTGCTAGGAAACATTGAAACACAAAACTTGGTGTGTCTTTGAACGCTGCACACCTCAGCCCCTCCATGGAGCCGATGTTAGGTTGGGAGTTGTGTCTTGATGTTTGGCAGGCTTGTCGGACCTCCTGATTTCATCCCAGGGTTTTCGGTGCCTCGCTGCAAATAAGGGGGCGTGGCTTATTGTGTATCATTTGAAAGTGCTAGCGACGTTGTATTGTTTTATTCTCCAGCGACTTGACTTTTTGATTCTGGATCTTTAACCTTTCCATCAGCGTGTAACTAGTGTTGCATGATCATGTGACAGTCATAGCACATTTATGTTCTATAATATGTCCATATGTCCTATAATTGGAATCTCTGTTTTTTTTTTTATTCAATTTTCGATATAGTTCGAAAATGTGTCCGCTATTTTTAGCTGGTGTGTTCGTTGGGGCTGCCAACGTCATGTTTATCCTGCAGCGCCATGCACACCTCCCATTCAACAAAATGTTTCTGCTTGCTGTGCTGGAATAAATGAGTCTTGCTGTTACCATTAGTTGCCACAAATTTTAAACAGATTTTAAAGCAAGTTTAAATGCTTTAATTTTAAAGCTTGTTCAATGTCTGAAGTCGCAAACTCGAACCATTTCCATACGACTGATGAAACAGCGCCCCTCTTTCAAACAAGCTTCTCGTATTCGCCATGTAATTTCGTATTTCTCAAGTGTAATGTGGGGCGGGAGGCGGAGAACGACGGAAGCTTGCCATGCCAAACAGAAGTGAAATTGGATAATCGATTTTAATTTTTCAACATCAACATAAACCATGAACTTGAATTAATCGGTAATAACTATTAATTGCCCCCCCCCCCCCCCCCCCCCTTCCTTCAATTGTTGAGACCTATGAGACCTATGAGTCTCAACACCAACGGGTGAGATTTTTCAATCGGTAGTCATTTGGGACAAAAAAACATGAACGAGTCCATGGAACATACAGCTCGTATTTTTCTAATCCACTCAGTGACGCATCTCTAACACCATCACTCCAGTTATATTTGATCCAGAATTATAGTTGAGATAAAGTGAGCCTTATATTCTTTCATATCTGAGCCTGTTCCAGCAAAGTTCCAGTAACTGATACTGTGTTTTTTTTTTTTTATACAAGTGCACCCACTACCTCCTGTAGCGCCACCAGAGATCCTATGGGACACACTGTACGTTAATAGATGTACAGTACTAGAGCCCCTTAAGTACCCTGGCTAACAGAACTGCATCTGGGCCTGAATCTCTCATTCTGATAATAACTATGACCTGTGAAGTGGGAAGTTTACAGGATTGATGAAATCGACTGTCTCTCTCACACACAAACTCACACACTCACACAGACACACACACACACATACACACAGGACACTGCGTTTCTCAGTACACATACTGTACCTGAGACCAGTCCAGACTCCAAATACCAGCAAGAGGACTTTAGTTTTTTGTATTAGCGTCTTGATATACACGTGATATATCATTGTGAGGCACGTTAGCCCGCTGCTCAACGCCGCGTCTAGGCGTGTCTGCGTTGTGTTATTAATCTCGGTGTGTGACAGCAAGCACCAAACAAGAACACTCCACCACCACATGGGCTTTGATTAAAGGCCTGGAGGTGAGCTGTGTTTACCCCCCGAGGTGCTCGTACATCACAGAAAAGTCTCCCAGCGCTGATTAGTCCATGGAGCCTTAATACTGGGCTGATTCCATGAGAAAAATGGGAACTGGTGTGTGTGTGTGTGTGTGTGTGTCAGTGAGTAATGGATGGTTTAATAGTAAATTCATTAGCTAGCTGCAATGTGTTGCTCAGTCCCAGAACTTAAACAGAACTTAGCCCTAAATTTTTGATGACTTCTAATGTAGCGATTCCTGTGGAGGAGAGACGCACTGTATCCTCCAGGTCTTCGTCTTCGCACTAATCACCTGTATAGGTTATACACTATATAAGAGTTAAACCCTCACTAACTGTAAAATAATTAATCATGCATAGAAGCACAAGGCGACGCTACAAGTCGATTATTGATTATTCATTTGCTTCTTTTCTAACCGCACTCCCCATAGTGTTTCCTTCCTCCGATTCCCTCCCGCACACCGTTCCCCGTTTCACACCACTTAGCCTTGTGAACGTCCCCGCCATTGAACACACAAATCACTGTGCCCCAGACACCGCAGCCGAACATCTCCGCTCCACTGGCAGCACTTTTAATATATTAAAAGGCACAATACGGACCAAGATGGCCGCCACCGAGTGAAACCTAATCAATATACGGAGCAATTTATTTACGTTCTATAACTCCGGTATCCGTGCGGCCAACAACCTTACTGTGCAGTTTAGGTGCCAAGGAGGACCCTCTTTTGCCCAGTCATCACTCAGTTTAGTGTGTGTGTGTGTGTGTGTGTATGTGTGTGTGTGTGTGGGATGGTGTAGATGAAATGTTGAGTCAGGTTACAGTACAGATCATTTTTGGCTGGAAGTTGTGCTTCCTGAGTGGATGCTTTGTGTGTGTGTGTGCGTCAAGCAGTTTTGTTGGAATGAAATAGCTTAATAATATATTACCGTCTGTGTGTGAGAGAGAAAAAGAATATGTACTATAAGTCTTTGGAGCATAAATAAACTGTGATGAGTCAGAGATATTTCTGGGCTGCTCCGCCCCCTCACTCACTCCCTCAGTGCTGATGTATGAATAAAACAGATGGGTGAAGGGCTAGATGTCCGTTTTCTCTCTCTCTGTCTCTCTCTTTCCCTCTGGCTGTCAGCGGTGATGGTGAAGGCAGAAAATCTTTAGAGTGACAGACAGGCCAGCGAGTGAGATATAGCCTGAATGATTTCTTTCTCTTACACACCAGCAGTTTAGAAATGATTACATGTTTATTACAGATGTTTGTGTATTCTTGTGTGTGGACCAAAGTGAGTTTCTGTTCTTGTTTTGCTACAGCAGGAGTACCATTACCCTTTTTTTTTTTTGTATAGCGCTTTAACAATAAACATTGGCTCAAAGACGCAGAAAGACTGGCACAGAAAGACTCCCTGAAACTCCAGGACACATATAACCAATGCAGCTCGTCATGTTACAGAGAAACTCCTCTGTACTGAAAAGCTACTGCTTCATCTCTTGCACTGCAAAATCCTTCCATCATTGTTCATAAACGAAAACGTTCCCATAGAGAAAACATGATGACACCATGAATGAGATGTGTCTGAGGAAATTATGATGTAATAAACAGAGACGACAGACAAGTGCAATAATAGTAATATATGGACAAAAGTATTGGGACACCTGACATTTCCTGTCATATGTCGTTCTTCTCTGAACTGTTACCACAAAACTGGCGGCACACAATTGTATTCTTATTCTATGGTTCCAGTTTGAATAAATGATAATAATCTTTTAATAAAAAAGTATAATTTAATCATCTTTAATAAAAGATCTGCTTTACATGGGCTGGAGGGGAAGATCTCCCGACCTCTTTACATCACCAGTATCAGTTCCTGACTTTACTAACTAGCTTTGTGCCTGATTTCTACAAGTACACTCCAGAATTTTTTGAAACATCTTTATTTGAAGGAATTATAAGAGCAGATTGGGACTACATGTGGAATGTGATGCTCAAAAAGCACCTACGTACGTATGATAAGGTGTCTACAAACGCTTGACAATATAGTGTGTATATAGAGACACACACACACACACACACACACACACACACACACACACACACACACACACACACACACACACACACACACACACATACAGTATATATATATATATATACATATATATATATATATATATATATATATATATATATATATATATATATATATATATATATATATATATATATATATATATTATATATATATTCATTCATTCATTCATCTTATGAATCTTATATTCATCTGCTATATCCAATCTTCCCTCGGGTCACGGGGAGCCTGTGCCTATCTCAGGTGTCTATGGACATTAAGGCAGGATACACCCTGGATGGAATGCCAACCCATCGCAGGGCACACACACTTACATTCACACACACATTCATACACTAGGGACAATTTTCCAAGGTGCCAATCAACCTACCGTGCATGTTTTTGGACCGGGGAGGAAACCGGAGAACCCGGAGAAAAAAACCCCCTGAGGCACGGGGAGAATATGCAAACTCCACACACACATGGTTGAGACGGGAATCGAACCTGGACCCTGGCCATGTGAGGCGAACATGCTAACCACTAAGCCACACTCCCCCTTATATATATATATATATATATATATATATACATACAGTGGCAAGAAAAAGTATGTGTGAACCTTTTGGAATTTCATGGTTTTCTGAATAAATTTGTCATAAAATGTTATCTGATCTTCATCTAATTCATTGGTATTGACAAACACAATGTGTCTAAAAATAATAACACACAAAAAAATCCAATCTTTCTTGTCTTTATTGAACACAATCATTCAACATTCAAAATGGCAGTGGAAAAAAGTAAGTGAAACCTTAGAATGAATAATAACTGGTTGACCCCCCCTGGCAGCAATAACCTCAACCAGGCGCTTCCTGTAGCTGTGGATCAGACCTGCACATCGCTGAGGAGGAATTTTAGCCCATTCTTCCTGGCAGAACTGCTTTAGCTCTGTCATATTCTTTGGACGTCTCATGTGTACGGCCCTCTTCAAGTCAATCCATAGCATCTCTATTGGGTTGAGGTCTGGGCTCTGACTTGGCCACTCCAAAAGGCGGATTTTGTTTTTCTGAAGCCATTCTGTTGTGGACTTGCTCCGGTGTTTTGGGTCGTTGTCCTGTTGCATCACCCACTTTCTACACAGTTTCAGCTGATGTACAGACATTCTCACATTATCCTGAAGAATTGTCTGATATACTTGGGAATTCATCTTCCGCTCAATGATTGCAAGCTGGCCAGGCCCTGATGCAGCAAAGCAGGCCCAAATCATGATGCTTCCTCCACCATACTTTACAGTTGGGATGATGTTTTCATGACGATATGCCGTGCCCTTTCTACGCCAGATGTAGTGCTGTGTGTTTTTTCCAAATAGTTCAATCTTAGTTTCATCAGTCCACAAAACATTTTGCCAATACCGCTGTGGAGTGTCAATGTGCTCTTTTGCAAACTTAAGGCGTGCAGCAATGTTCTTTTTAGTAAGCAGCGGCTTCCTTCGCGGTGTCCTGCCGTGGATACCCTGCTTGTTCAGTGTTTTACGTATTGTAGACTCATGAACAGATATGTTAGTAAGTTCCAATGATGCCTTCAAATCTTTGGCTGTCATTCGGGGTTGTTTCTTTACCTCATTGATGAGTGTTCGTTGTGCTCTTGGTGTCATTTTGACGGGGCCCACTTCTAGGTCGAGTAGCAACAGTCCCAAATTGTCTCCATTTGTAGATTGTTTGCCGAACTGTAGACTGGTGAATTTCTAAAGTCTTTGAAATAACTTTGTAACCCTCGCCAGCTTCATGTAAATCAACAATTCCTGATCGTAGGTCCTCTGAAAGCTCTTTTTGGCGAGGCATGGCTCACATAATCATGTTCTTCCTGTGCAGAGCAAACTCCAAAGGTTTGAAGGTTTTTTATCAGTCAAAGTAGCTGTAGTCCACACCTCCAAACTTATTATCTTAACAAGACTCCATGTGTGCTAAAACCAATTAGCTCCAATTAGCTTTTTTGAGGTCATTAACTCAAGGTTTCACTTACTTTTTCCACTGCCATTTTGAATGTTGAATGATTGTGTTCAATAAAGACAAGAAAGATGGGATTTTTTTGGTGTTATTATTTTTAGACACATTGTGTTTGTCGATACCAATGAATTAGATGAAGATCAGATAACATTTTATGACAAATTTATTCAGAAAACCATGAAATTCCAAAAGGTTCACATATATATAAATATGTAGATGGATGAAGAGCGCTAGAGAGGACTCATTTACATAATGCGTTAAATCACACCTCTCGCCTGTGCAGATGTTTGCATAGGAACACTGAGCCACAGCTGGAGCAGCATATGCAGCAATAGTTCAGCAGATTTCTCTGTCCACACACTTTCCAGCAAGAAATCGTGTCCTCACTCTACAACTGATAAACCTGGTTTATTATTGCTTTTAAAACAAATTTCCCCATTACCTGCATCCTTTATCCAAAAGTATTTGGACACCCAGGGATTAGAAGATCCAGTTCCATACCAATGGCAGAGCTAGGGATTTTTCATAGGTGTGTCCAGGCAGGGGCTTGCAGTCACTCTGGCACATTTATCCGAATGCAATTAAATATGGCACTCGTTCAAGCTTAAAATACTACAGTTTCAAAGTATTGTAGCTACCCGAATGACAATGATGTAAAATGTGCAATTTCTACAATATTTAAATTATAATTAATATAGATTATAATTTTACTATACATTTTTTATGGTACAAAGATAACTTCATGAATTTCCCAAAACCCATTGATAACAATAGGTCTAAGCATCTCAGTCAGTGAAAGTAAAGCTGACTGCTTCCTAACTTCTGTCGACACAGAACAGTGATAGAACTGCACTAAACTGACACTTTTCTATAAAACAAATCCAAATAATATTTTTACAGATTTTATAATTCTGTAAATCACTAAGATGATCCGGTCACTGAGGTTCCTGTTTTAGGAAACTTTCCCAGTGAATGTTGCGAGAGTTTTGCGGTCCAAACCTTATTTGTATAGAGATGAACAACGTTCTCCTGGATCAAACTTTGATAATTTGTTATACCATTGTCAATTACCAGCCTGCTCTGGACAGCAGATCCAACCCCCACCCCCCACCGGCCCACGGTTCGCCCTGTTCCAAACCCCCTCTATATTCATATTAATCTGTTCCCCTTTAATGCGATCATCTCTTTGAGAAGGTATCAGTGATCGTTCAGCTACAAAGGCATTAGTGATTTTGAAGGACATGAGGTGCTTCCACATGTGTTCACTGGGGTTGAGGAGATCTGTGCAGGAACAGCAACAACCTTGGAGCATAGGTGTGTGTGTATGCACAAGGGTGTGTGATTATCAAGTGTCTGTAGCATTTTGGTTGTTGTTGTAATATACGTTGTGTATGTTAAATAAAAACACAAAACAAACATACACTGATATATATATATATATATATATATATATATATATATATATATATATATATATATATATATATATATATATATATATATATATATATATACACATTAGTAGATGTATTTTGTTTTTTTCTATCTATTTCTCGAGTCCGTTCTCTGAGCACCACTGCTGCTCCATCATTACATCCTTACTTACGCCCTGTGGACTGAATGTGACCCGCCACATCACTTTACGTGGCTTAAAATGTGTAAGATTGTCTTAAAATAAGGCTGTGCTGCTTTAAAGCGTGCATTGACAATAAACTACAGCTCCCACATTGCATGCGACTATGTTACCTGCGAAGTGGTCCGCCACTATATCCCACATCACAAGCTTTCCAACAAATGGAATTGAGAAATTACTACAAATAAAGATGCTTCAAGCATCAAGCATGCTTTTTGGGTCAAGGAGGCGGGGATTTAACCCTCGACCCTGTAGGTGTGAGGCGAATGTGCTAACCACTAAGCCACCGTGCCCCACCATCAAAGAATATATACTCTCTTATAGTTACAACTGGCCTTTCGAGGGCAAAACGAATAGTGATGTGTCCCACAGTGACAATGAGTGCAACACCGCTGCTGTAGATTAAAAAGGCAGGGGTAGAGTTGGAGACAGAGCATGAAAAGAATGCCTGGTTTTATGTCATTTTCACTACAAATGCGTGTTTGTGAAAGGGCTATGTGGCAGAAGTCAGAAGGTACTTAGTAAATGAATGATTTGCTGTCTGCCTGAACAAAAGAAGTAAGTGAACTCTGTGTACTATTATTTAATCGCATTTGGTTTGAATCGAATGGAAATCTGATCGCACTGCATTGTAAGAGGGGTGAATCGTATCGTATCGCATCAGTAGCTGCTTCAGATGTATCTTTTATGTGGTTTCGCTGGCTGGAATTGCACCCGCTTTAGTTACAGAGATGAGGCAGCATTCGAGCTCTACGTTTCTCGTTCTCCCGGCTGACTAGTGTCTCAAAATCATCTACAGACTCGTGTAGCGTGATGGACTGTTATTGAGTACTGACAGTAGCTGAATAATGCTCTGGTACATAAATACAATCGGGACCTGACAGACGGCAGACTGGTTACGAGTGACGGAGCTCATCAGCACGTTTAACATTGCTGTGCATGAAAGAGCCAGATGTACATAAAACGCTTAAGCGAGTGTGTAAACAGAGCTGATTGTGTACGCACTGCTCCAGTATACACCAGGCTTTAAACACTGAAGGCACTATAATCTGCTCTCCAGTAAAAAAAAAAAAAAAGCATGATCAATTACTGAAATGAATTCTATCACACACAAACACGAAGACACATTCTTCTAAGGAAAGCATGGTATCTGATTTGATATCTGAAGGTCCAGAGGATCTCCTGTGAACAATGTTTTTCTTCTCACCACATGCTTGAACACTAGCTTTAAACAGCTAGCATTTTATTTCTCCTTTACTCTCATGTCCACATCTCCAGAAGCAGCAGTCTGTAGTCCAGTCTTGGCTTTTATTCTGTTAACAAAAGTGCCCGTCTCTCTTACTCTGGGATAAGTGCTCCACTCAGCTGTCAGTAAATTGTTGGCAAAACAAGGCCTGAAGCAACCAAAGGGCTACAAACACACACACCATGATAAAGAAGAAGTGGAGCCCACAACACAAACTGAGGAATGACTTTTAGGTACAGCTAGCTAATTAGCCTGCAAACTCAATCGTGCATCTCTATAGACCTACTGAGAGGTTGGCCACGGTGTGGACCTCAGAGGTCTTTTGCTACAGCTGCTCATGTTTTCATGCGAGTGAACAGAGCAGCATGGGTTCCGTGCCGGTTTGCTGGTCTGTGAATTTCTTCCAGGTCAGTCTCCAGATATCTCCAGGATACAAGTAAGAGGTGAGCTAAGATGACATGAGCAGGTTTCCCAGGCTTTCTGTTGGTTGCAGACGGAAAAGATCTGACGTCTCAGTGGGTTGAACTTTAGCTGTTGGCATTGAGGGTTTTGTTGACGAGTACATGTTTGGCAGGAAATCCAGAACTAAACGTTAACAACCATTTGGGATTTATAGCAAAAAAATAAAAAAATAAACTCCTGAGGAAAAGCAGTAGAAGGTTCACTGCTCCCTTCACAAAACCAGTGTTTCAGGGGAGTACAGAAATTCTGTACAGAGTCATTTGTTCCTGTAGTTAAGTTTTTTTGTGTATACTTTATATACTTTACAGAAATGTTTCCTTTTGGGTAGACTTGTACTTTAGTTTATTTCAAGATAAAGTCAAATCTCTCACTTTTTAGGTCATTTATTCACCTTCTACCGCTTTATAAGTTACATGTTTCTTCTTCAAGTGTTATGGGGCAGCGTCGCTCATCAAAGACTATTCATTCATTCATTAATTAATGTTCTACGGAGCCTGTGCGGGAAGCCCTGGAATACACCCTGTATGGGGTGCCAACCCATCGCAGGGCACACATACACTCACATTCACACACTAAGGACAATTTTCTAAGGTGCCAATCAACTTGCTGTGCGTGTTTTTGGACCGGGGGGGAAACCGGAGATCCCGGAGAAAAACCCCCTGAGGCACGGGGAGAACATGCAAACTCCACACACGACGGAGGCCGGAATCCTACCCTCCACTCTGGAGGTGTGAGGCGAACATGCTAACCACTAATCCACCGTGCACCCGCACATTTATTTGTGGATAAAAGTTGCTGAAACTAAAGAAGACACCAATCAGCGCAGGTGGCTTTGTAATTTGAACTTGTTACTGATCACCAACATACAGTTCAACATCAGGTATAACATTTAGAGAGGAATACATTTTTTTAATTACATGAAAAAATAAATAAACAAAGTATAGCCAAGAGAAGAGCTGTTTCTCTTGTTTCTCCTATTTTTTTATTATTATTATTACTATTATTTTTATTAGTAATTTTATTAGTATTAGTTTATTTTTTTATTTTATTTGCTTATTTTGATATGGTAGGTCCCAGTTTGAAAAACATAAGGCGGCAGATGATGACGGTTCTTTGTGTGGGACTTTGTGGTGTTTCGTAGGGCTGTGACAACCGCGTCGTCTATTTCCACCGGCGGTAGTGTGTGTGACGTCACACACAATGTTAACACACAAATTTCTGTTACATTGACGTTTATGGCTTTTCCGTTATACTGGTGAGTTTCGTCACGATTCAGCCATGGATCTCGTCGGAAAACCAAAAGGCTTTGTTGCAAAAATAAAGGCTGTATTGTGTTGTTACATTGACGGGAGTTCGTAAATATACACGCAAGTTTGTACAGATGTTTTAGCATCACTTCTTTGTTTTTGCTATTGTTTTATTTTTTTTATACACATAAAAATGCGATCTTTTCTCCCTTAGTTGAGAGGTACAGTGAAGTCGGACTTTCTACAGTGAAGTCGGACTTTCTATGTTTCATGTCATACACACTTTTACCGGTTCCGGTTTTACAGTTGCGCATCAGGAAATTGCGTTTAGTGAAACCATAAAAGAAATTCTTATTCTGTCACGGATTATTTTAAGGCACCAGCACCATTGAATGCTTCTGTCATGATCGATTGAATAATACGTTCTAGAGATCACCATTTGTTTTTGTTACCCCCCCCCCCCCATTTTGAACACAAAATTTCCTCTGTTCAAATAAATATCTTATACCACCAGACCACACATGGATACAAGTTTTTTTGTGAATAAAACACACTAGGAGCCAAAAGAGGTCGGTTCATTGCCCTTAAATAATTATAACTGGGCATTTAAGAAAATAAATATTACATGGACAACAATGAAGTCATTGATGGTGCACTTCATTAATTCATTCATTCATCTTCTACCGCTATATCCGATCTTCCCTCGGGTCTTGGGGAGTCTGTGTCTATCTCAGGCGTCTATGGGCATTAAGGCAGAATACACCCTGGATGGAATGCCAACCCATCACACACACACACTCACATTCACACACACATTCATACACTAGGGACAATTTTCCAAGGTGCCAATCAACCGACTGTGCATGTTTGGACCGGGAGGAAACCAGAGAACCCGGAGAAAAAAAAAATTAAGTAACAAAGTACAATTAGATGGCTTCTCTATGGTTTAAACCTGAAATCTCCAGTCATATTACTTTTACATATTATTTTAACATATTATTTTTAACCACCAGACCAGAGAAAGATGGGACCAAACATGGGGACTAGTTACAGAGCTTTGATCCTTTTCGCGGAGAAATGATTGCACTGCCTTTTGGATCGTCACTGTATAAATAAATAAATATTATAAATAGAGGGACACATCAATGGTTGTCAAATTAACTGTAGTAAATTATTAATTTGTGCACAATTATTGGAAAATGCCAAAGCTGGATTTGAAACCTTAACCCCAGGCACTAAAGCACTACCAACGTGAATATGGCAGGACACCTGAGACACGTCAATATAACACATTAGGAGATAGTTGAGGGAAATAATAGCCAGGAAACCAAAGAACTGGTGAGAAAATAGTGAGCCCAGTGGTTAAGGTGGGTCCTTGAGCAAGGGTCCTTAACCCTTAGTTGCTCAGTTGTAAGTCACTCTGGATAAGGACGTCTGCCAAATGCTGTAAATATAAATATAAATGTAAAATAAAGAGATGGAGAAAACAGGGTTCGAATCTCCAAATGTAAGTAGTAATGCTTTAACCGTGGGACCACAGAACATGATGTGATTGCTTTAAATAAAAGATATTAGAAGACAGAACTGTCAACAGAAAAAAAAGAGAAAAGGTGGTAGATAAAGAAGAGGAAGAGAACCAGTGCAAAAGTACATCACAAAACGTTAAGAGCCAGACCACAGAAGAACAATGGTCAATGGTAAATAAAACAAATTAAGAGACACATGACAACCGGACGCTAAGAAAAGTGATGAACTAGTGACATATAAAAAAGTAAAGGAACCCATGATTACTTACTTGGAAAAAGCAGAGATATAACCACTAATACTTCTATAACCACTCAAGACTACTGGGTTTTAGTGAATATAACAGATTAGGAGCCCACCGGACTACAGAAGGACAGCAAGGGATTGTAAATAAAACACATCTGAGAAAAGAAACCCATGAGAAAAGAATAACATGCGGTATTAAGCATTACCAATAGAACATAGGGATTTGAACCCATGATCACCACCTGCAACCACCACCAGAGATAAGCACTATGTCTTTAATCACAAGAGACAAAGCGGTCCAGCTAAATAAAACACTTTAGGACAAAAAAAAAACAGCAAATAAAAAGCCACCCACAAGAACTGGAGGCAGCTAAAGATGTAGTTCTGCCAAAAGGACACCCAGAAATCCCAAGCCCTGGTGGTATATAAAGAAGAGACAGATGGAGGGGTGGAACATGTGACATCTTAACTCGAGAACTAGCAGACAACTGAAGCATACATGTAGAACTTCTGTGTCGGAAGGACAATAACGCATTATGTGTATGAGAAGCTGCTTTCAGCACTCAAAATTTCATTGGTCAGAGCACCTTATCCATCATCAGGAACTCATACAGGAACGCTGGCAGGGTATAGAATGTTTTAATTTAGAATGTCAGTCAAAAAAAAGAAAATAAAAAGTCAGAATAAGAAGTTTGAATCAGGGATGTGCGATAGCAGAGGGAACCACTCAAACCATTACACCATTCCAGTCCAGACAGATGAGGGACTTTTACTCTCCTAATGCAACCCAAACTCCATAACACTGCAGTTTTAGGTGTAGTGATGATGCTAAATGTGATGATGCCGCTGAAATACCAAAATTGCTGCCATACGGTGGTGATTTAACCACCCTGCTATTTAAGCAGGTCTGTTGATAGAGGAAGGATAATTCACCCTTAGCTGGTGCTTCCTCTACAGCCAGGTGACGCATATATAAACAAACACAACAAAAAAAACCTCTCGCCCCTGTTTTCTCACGGCAGCTCCGGCTCGACTGTCCTATAAATAAAAACGGCTGCTGCTATTATTTATTTATTATTATTTTTTTACCTGCCCTCGTGTATCCCGGGTGGAAAAGGTACCCGATGATTTGGGCCACATCTTCCAGATTCTGAAAAGGCTCAGCTCTTTACTTCATGCTGAATCACATGAATCCTCACGTTTGCAAAAATGGCAGGAAATGTTTTTCTTCGGCTCTGGTTGCAATCTGGATTTTGGGCTTTCCCATTACCCACAATGCTGACAGGGCTTGCACTCTGTCCTGGTCTCTCCTCTCCTGCACTCTCTAGTTCAGCCAGTTTAACATGACTCCGGAACTTCACAAGTCCACCCCAAGCCCAGGGGTTTCTCCCTAAGATCATATTAAGCGTCAGTGGAAAACGTGCAGTGAGCAAAGTCCATGCTGTTCTCATACGCTAAGCGTGAACCCTGACCTATCACTATATATATATATATATATATATATATATATATATATATATATATATATATAAATGGATTGTCACAGTATTGCTGCTGATTGAACCATTGGGCATCCATATTGATTTTTCCCCCCTTTAGCAGATCCAGAGCAGTTCCAAGAACATTTTTTTTTTAATTCGATGCAATAATAGGATATGTAATCAGGATTGTTACAGGAGTGAAGCAGGTCCACTAGGAGTTCTTTAATTTAAGGTTGTGTGGTTTGAGCAGATGGTCACAGAATTCCTCCCTAAGGGGAAGGCGTGTGTGTGTGTGTGTGTGTGTGTGTGCGTGTGTGTGTGAGATTGTGCATGCATGCATTCATGCGTACATGTAAATGCCATTCTTGAGGTTGTGCACAGGCTTCTTTTTTGCCGTGTCTCACTTATACACAAGATTTACAAATCACACACACACACACACACACACACACACACACACACACACACACACACACACACACACACACACTCTCTCTCTCTTAGTAACAAGAGAAAGCAGAAACCACTGTATTCACTCTGACTTCTACACAAAGTTTCACTTTGGGTTGGATCCAGCGGCAGCACCAGCCTGGTTTACAACTCGACCATTTTCCTGTAGCGTCACATGCATTCGTTTTTCAAATCACAGTCTGTAAAATAAAGAGTTAATTCTAATAAGTAAATTAATGCAACACAATAAAAAAAGGATAACAAAAAGAAATTAATAAAATCACTCTTGCCATCCGAGAAGTGATTGTTCCTGTATCTGCATGCCATACACAGGATTACAACACAGCATATATATATATATATATATATATATATATAGAGAGAGAGAGAGAGAGAGAGAGAGAGAGAGACAGTCCTATAAGGGAATTTCAGGATTGATCAGGATACCTTGTCATGTTGTGCTGGAGGTACATTGGAATTCTGTTTAAACCTCGACACCTCGATATTTTGTGAAAAATATTGTTCCACAGTGATCTCCTCGAGTACACAATCTGCAACAAGGTGTGACATTTTTACATTCTTTTTTAATGTGTTATTTTAAAAAAAATCTCTCTCTCTCTATTCCAGGAAACAGTTGAATATGCCTTCCTTATCATCTTTACGATTGAGACCTTCCTAAAGATCATAGCGTATGGATTAGCCATGCATCCGGGTGCCTACGTGAGGAACGGCTGGAACATGCTGGACTTTATCATCGTGGTCATTGGGTAAGTGTGTCCAGAGGAACGCTGGTTACTGTTTTCCCTTCATTCTCCCTGCACTCTCCTTTTCCATTCTTTATCCTCCATTCCTGCTCCATTTTCCTTCTACTGTCTCCATTCTCCCGTTATCCTCTCCTCATTCTTCATCTAGTCCCTCTGTTCTCTCTTCATTCTCCCTTCATTCTTCCTCCTTGCTCTACTTCCATTCTCTCTATCCTCTCTCTCCATTATCTCTCTGTTCACCTTTCATTCTCCCCCAAATTCTCCCTCCGTATTTCTTCGATTCTCCCTTCATTTTCACGATGATCACTGTTATAATAGAACAGCCTCTTTTTCCGGAACAAAACCAATCGCATAGAAATGGAAATGCTAAAATATCCCATTTCCAAAATGTAAGATCCACCTCAGAGGTCTGCGCCAAGCGAAGCGATCACGCCTCAGGAAATAATGAAATATAACATTTCCACATGCAAGGCAGCAAAGACCAGCAAAGGTGGTGAGGGTCGTTTAAACTGCAGCCACCCACTCAGTTTTCTCCGATGCTCAGGTTGTTCTTGCATTTCGGAGGCCATGCGACTGTTCCTCTGCTCCTGCTCGCGTAGAAGCGCCTGCACTGCTGCAATACGTAGATGTGCTCCATTTCTGCGAACACACACCGAAGAGGTTTAAACATAAAACACCACTGATCCAAAAGGTGACTAGATGTGTATGCGTCATATATATATAGCGTGGAGATATCAGGAGCGGGATTATTTGCAGGTGGAGACGGGCATGTGGCGGCCTCGGGAGGTCCGAGCCGCATTTTAGTGACGTTAGAGTGAAACTAGACCAGCTCCTCCCGATACGCTCATATTGTGCTGCGTCCTCGTGTGACCTCCAGCGAGCGCCTCATCAGTCACTCAGATTCGCCAAAGTGAAGGTTGGAGCACTGAGCTGCGCTCCAGAATTCAGGGTAATGACAGCTGCGCTGCGGCTTTCCCACCACGACCACGGGGTGTGATCTTTCTCTAGATATAATTCACACTCAACATCAGGTCTGGTGAATCATATAAACATGGAGTTTTTCTGAAGGTCAAATGTGTGTGTGTGTGTGTGTGTGGTGATGTCATGCAGGTCCTTGCTGTGCCAGGAGTGAATCTGTCAGCTTTATCGATAGTCTACTCCTGCTCTCAGAATCTGACGCATTAATTCCACACCGTCACGTGTTCCCTCGTCTTTCTTCTTCCCAAAGATATTCAGTTCTCTCTGTCTTTCTGAACTCCTCCTCCTCCTCTCCCCGAGTGCACACACACACACACACACACACACACACACACACACACACACTTACGCACATACACACGCATGCGCGCGCACACACACATATATACAGAGCTCTTCAAGCAGCTATATGCCCCAGAAAAGACAGGAGGAATATCATCAAGTATCCTGGCTCATGGAATGACTCACCATCCTTCCATACTCGCCATTTTCGGAACTATAATCCATTCCTCCTTCCTCGCTGTCTTTCTTTCCCTCTTCCGCATTCATTCTCCCTCTTAACACTAATTGTTTTGTCAAGATATATCCTATCCTTCTTTTCTCATTCTTGGTGTTTTGCCCTCCTCAATACATACTTTCCTTTCTTCCCTCTTTTCTTTTTTTTACTCTCTGATGCACAAGTGTCTCATTGTTTTTGTCTCAAACAGCTACAGGCTCAGCATCTAACGGTCAGATTATTAACAACAGTTTACATGACACACGAGTAACTCAAGTATTTAGTATGCAAAAAATATATATATATATATGTGTGTGCAAGCCACTATAGTCCATTTAACTAAGCACCGTGTACCGTGTTTCCCAATGGAACATTATTGCCGACACACACACACAACACAAATGGAAGGAAGAGGGTTTTGTGTCTATAAGCAAAAATGAAAAAGTGAGTCATTCTGATTGAACCGAATCATTTCATTGTTGATAGTGTTGATATTTTTTATTTGCTTCCAAATTGTCCAAAACAAATGTATTATTCAAATTGACTGATTAAAATGTAAGATTTTGACTCAAGCTCTTCCGCATTTTCTGAAAAAAAATGGTTATATCGAGGTCAAAAATGGTCAAAGAAGGTTAAAAAAAAATCAATTAAACCTTATTGGAAATAAATAATCTGTGTCACTGTTGTGAACTGGCCACCACACAGAATATGAAAAATGTACAATAACACACAAAATATTGACTGATTGACTGTCACGTAAATCTGTAAAATAAATGGGAATAAAAACCTCCTGTACCAAAAAAAAAGGGCAAATTTTACTACAGCACATGTAGCTAATCTTAGCTAAGAGCACAAATTTCGCCAGTGGCTAATTTAGATCAGCTAGCCACAGGAAACACTGTTATGCTAGCTCTATTTTAGCCTTTTAGATGCCAGAAAGGTGAATAACATCATTTCCACTGAGTGTTACTGCGACACACACATGGCAGATACCGAATGTCAGTAAATCTGTGTGGGACACAAAAAGAAATTTTGTATGTGAAATGTCCGTTGTGTGTCCGCAGACTGTTTAGTGTTACCCTAGAACTGCTGACCAAAGAAGAGGGCGGCAGGAAGGCGACAGGAAGCCCCTCCCCCGCCTCGCATGGAGGAAAACCCGGCGGCTTCGACGTCAAGGCGCTGCGAGCCTTCCGGGTGCTGCGACCCCTTCGTCTGGTCTCAGGAGTACCGAGTGAGTGACGATTGAAACGCTGTATGGCGAGAGTGAACACGGTGAACACCACATGACCATATGGCAGCTCTCACTCATTTCCCCAAGAGTGTTTCACTCTAAACAGGCTGTTCAACACACTGTGTGTGTGTGTGTGTGTGTGTGTGTGTGTGTGTGTGTGTGTGTGTGTGTTTGTGAGGAGGCCCTCGTGTGTGAATTCTCCTGAAAACATCTCTCTGCTCATATATACACACATTAGGGGTGTGGGGGGAAAACATCACATTTTTAATCGTTTAAAGAAGGTGGAGAAGAACAAGAATTCATTTCAAAGCAACATAAAGTCTGAGAAGAAAGATGTGGAGTTTATACTTGTCCACTAAGCTCATGTGTGTGTGTGCCTGCAGGTTTACAGGTAGTGTTGAACTCCATCATTAAAGCCATGGTTCCTCTTCTCCACATTGCCCTGCTGGTCCTCTTCGTCATCATCATCTATGCCATCATCGGCCTTGAGCTCTTCCTCGGCAAAATGCATTCAACCTGCTTCATTGCTGGGACAGGTCTGTTACGGATATATATATATATATATATATATTATATTTATGAAGTGTTTATGAAGGAACTCGGCTAGTAGGTTGTTCCATATTGGAGAAGTAACTACAGATCTTCTGTGGATGTAGACGTTCTGTCCTTCTGTCTCTTCATGTAAATCCCACACACACTCCATGATGTTGAGATCAGGGCTCTGTGGGGGTCGTGCCATCACTTCCACTACTTCTAGTTCTTCAAAAGTTACTCACACCAAAGATTGATTTGTTTTAAAATTTTCACGGTGGTTTCCAAATTTCACGGTGGTTTATAAAACCCCTAAACCTCATTCCGAGCAAGTATGTGTAACAAATTTCCATTCAAACGAAAGGGACAAATCGGATTGAAATGATGTCAGTTTACTGAAAAGAAATTCTCAGTGCTGTAATGTCTGTGTGAAAAATAAAGGCTAATCTTCTGTTCTACCAGGTATTCAGCGCTGACTGGGATTTGATGCACCTCAGTCTCAGAGAGGGCCGTCGTTTGTATTCATTTTCAAAAAGCTGGCTCTTTAAGTGTTTGGAATTTATTCGAGTTCTTTTGAGGCTGAAAATTAATGAGGAGAGCGGCGCTAAAAAGCAGTTCGCAGGTGGCAGATGTGGGAAGGGGAGAGTTGTTGATACTTAAAATGTAGTGAAGTAAAAAGATATTGAATCATAAATGTAGTTGAAAAAAAGTTGTGTATGATATTGTGGGTTTGTGTGTGTGTGTGTGTGTGTGTGTGTGTGTGTGTGTGTAGATGTGATAGCGGAGGATGAGCCGGTGCCGTGTTCGGTGGGCGGTAATGGCCGACTCTGCACACTGAACAACACAGTGTGCAAGGAAGGCTGGACCGGACCGAACAACGGCATCACCAACTTCGACAACTTCCTATTTGCCATGCTGACCGTGTTCCAGTGCATCACCATGGAGGGCTGGACGGACGTGCTGTACTGGGTCAGTCAAGCAGTCACGTCTTGCACTTTCACACTCGCAGCGTCATTTAGCGAGCGCTAGTAAAACATGCCGTGCCCCTTCCTCAGGAGATCCGGTAGTCTTGATGCCTTCATAACACTACCTGACAGTTTCTACACACAGGGTTCATGCTGTGATGTCACTGTGTCCAAAATGGAGACCGGAGTCTGAAAAAGCATCTTCTAAGCAAAAGACTTCATTTTTCAAAAGAGTAAATGGCATGTATGTGTGTGTATGTGTGTGTGTATGTGTGTGTGGGGGGGGCAGGAGGACAAAAACACAGAAAGAAAACATACTTTTCTTTTTTAACGCCTGTATGTGTGCGAGTAGGAACTAAGGCAGATAGATTCTCCACATTCCGATGCTGTGAAGTATCAGAATTTCCGACTAGATAGAGGAGATGGTGAGCTGGCTCACAGCCCACACACACACACCACACACACACACACACACACACACACACACACACACACACACACACACACACACACACTTACACACAAACAACCATACACACAGATTAGTGAAAAAGCCAAGCGAAAAAGAGAGACTCAAATCTCTCGCTCTCTTTCTCCCGCCCACCACTAACCTTGCTCCGGAGCTGCAGAGCACACCGGACCCTTCCTCCAGCGAGGCAGCGCTGAGCGTGTGGGTTCTCCACATCGCATTCTCCACATCGCTTTCTCCACACACATCAGAGATTCTATTTCAGGCCTGACATTTGTTGCACTGTATCTCACTCTGCTTGCAACTGTATTCCTCATTAACACACGCTGGGTTTCTTCAACTCGATATAGAGGCGCAGCATGTGTGGAATCCATTAACCCCCCCTCACCCCCCCCCCCCCCCCCCCCCCCCCCACCCGCCCAAAAAAAAATGAGTTTGCTGCAGCTGTCTGGTGTTTCGCCTGATCATCATCAGGTCGTGAATCCTGATGGTTCCACAGCCCTCGGAGAGACGCTTTAATCTGCCTCACTGTCAGTCAAAGCGATGTGCAGTCGGTCAGTAGACTGTTAGAGTCAGGAAAGTGGACATGATTATACCCAGGGGAGGATAAAAAGCCTAAATGAATACAGTGGAAGGAATGAAGCACAATGGCGTGTGATTGCAGAATTTACAAGACTGGAAACTTTTCGTGGGAATTAAGGGGGAAAAAACAGGGAATTTACAACATTGACAAAGGATTAAGAAAAATCTTTTTCAAGTCAAGAATCGTCACACAACACGACATAGAATTACATCACACAACACACTGCAGAGCTACACAACACAGCACAACAGAGAACTTCATCACACAACACAATATACTGTAGAGCTACATCACACAACATGACATAGAAGCTACATCACACAACACAACATAGAGCTACATCACACAACACAAAATAGAGCTACATCACACAACACGACATAGAGCTACATCACACAACACAACATACTGTAGAGCTACAGCACACAACACGATATAGAACTATATCACACAACACAACATACTATAGAACTTCATCACACAACACAACATACTGTAGAGCTACATCACACAACACGACATTGCAATGCTTGTTTGATAGTATATCAAATTTCTAATTAATATGTGTAAATTCCAGGAAAGTTTCCAACCTCATTCTTCACAAAGAAATGTTCCTTATAGAAATAAGATTAATCAACAACTTCTGACCAATCAGAATCCTAATAATTATTAATCACTGCTTGTTCTGACTTATGTCTAGATTTTCTCATGATTGACATTTTCCTCCTGCTCCTACATGTTTCTCTTCTCCAATTTCTCCCTGTTTTGTATTTTTCTCCATCGCCTTCCTTCTTTCTTTCTCTCTCTCTGTTGCTCTCAGATAAATGATGCAATCGGCTTGGAGATGCCATGGATCTACTTTGTCAGCTTGGTCATCTTCGGCTCTTTCTTCGTCCTGAACCTTGTTCTGGGAGTGTTGAGTGGGTGAGGGGTTCGCTTTCTTCACTTTCTACACGACTCCTGTCTCTTTCACACTGTCTGTACTTCACAAATTCTATCTGCCTGCCTCGGACGTGATCCCCGTTTCGTCATCGTTCACACTGTGGTCGTCGGTTGGGGGGGGGGGGATTCCTGTCTTCCACTCAGGAATTTCTCTGTATTTGAGGTAACACTAATGTTTACATTTCTGCAGATGAACAACTCTATGGGCTTTCAGCTGCCATGGAGCTACTTTGTTAGTCTGGTCGTTTTGGGCTCCTTTTTCATCATGAACCTTGTGTTGGGTGTCCTCAGTGGGTAAGACTAATGTACTGGGTGTGCTTAGATGGGAAGACGAATGATTTAAGTGGGCTACAGGTGTGTGTTTGGGGTTAGGTGTGTTATAGGGTTACAGATTTGTGTAACTGGGGTACATGTGTGTGTTGGAGGTCGGGTGTGTTATTGGGCTACTATTGGGTTACAGGTGTGTGTTATTGGGTAAAAGTTTGTGTTACTTTGATACTGGTGTGTGTTGTGTTTTGGGGTTAAAGGTGTGTGTTATTGTGGTATTTGGGGTTTAGGGGAATGATTGATTGATTGATTGATTGATTGATTAAATGATTGATTATAAGCTGATCAGTAGTCTCATAATGATTCAGTGTTCGTGTGCTCATCGGAGCTGGGAATTTTCTCACCTCAGCCTTGCCCAAATTCACTTTGAGTTCCAGACAAGGTCACGTTTAAAAGACAGACTCCAGGACGCATATGGAGACATTACGAGGAGACAAACATACTTTAGGCAGATGAAGGTCAGAGTGAATTAGCAGAGAATGAATTAGCAACGCTAAAAAACCTTCAATCTAAGAGAGAGAGAGAGATAAAGAGAAGAGTGTACTTTCTAACATCTTTAGGCGTGTGAACACAAAACCTGATTTCACACTTACGCAATTTTTTTTTTATAGATGTGAACAATTACATTGTTATTTTACAGCTTTAATCCTCTAATAACAAACTTTTAAAACACTTAAGGCGATTGTGATTGTAGGACTGTATATATAATTATAAGCTTGTGGTGTATATAGGTGTACTAGTGTATGAATGTAGGAGTATATGAGTGTAGGTGTATATGGGTGTAGGAGTATAAAAGTGTAGCTTAAAAGGGGTGTAGGAGTATATGGGTGTAGGTTTATATGAGTGTAGGTTAAAATGGGTGTAGGAGTATATAAGTGTAGGTTAAAATGGGTGTAGGAGTATATGGGTGTAGGTTTATGTGGGTCTAGGAGTATATGGGTGTAGGAGTATTTGGGTGTAGGTTTATATGGGTGTATGAGTATTTGGGTGTATGTTTATATGGGTGTAGGAGTATATGGGTGTAGGTTTATATGGGTGTAGGTTAATTTGGAGGAGTATATGTGTGTAGGTTTATATGGGTGTAGGTTAATTTGGAGGCGTATATGTGTGTAGGTTTATATTGTATATCAGTGTAAGACTCTATTGAAGAAACTTGCACATCACAACAATGCATTTTAGAAAACGCTGCTGTTTAATGCCATCCAGCAGATCAGCAGCACAAGCTAATCACAATGCATTTACGCAAAACAACCATGCATACTGTACATCATTCAACAATACAACACAACTAAGCACAACTAGCACTAGACAATGATACCCACACACTTAACAAAAAAAAAAAACAAAATCACCACACTGTATTTAATATCCAACCACACCACCCCACATCACACACACACACACACACACACACACACACACACACACACACACACACACACACTCGCGCACACACACACGCACCATTCACAAATGAAAATGAATCCAGCCTGGCCTTCAGTTCTCTCAGTCATTCCTCTCACCGTGGAGGGACTGCTCCTTCTCAAACACACACACACACACACACACACACACACACACACACACACACACACACACACACACACACACACACTCACAGTATGTGTATTATTATACATACACAGTAGTGTTTGTATAATCTATCTATCTATCTATCTATCTATCTATCTATCTACATATATATATATATATCTATAGATATATATATATATGAGAGAGAGGAGAGAGAGGGAGAGAGAGAGAGAGAGAGAGAGACCGGATTGGTATTTCTTCACCTTATTTTGTCTCATAAATAAGCATACTCCATCTGACTCGCCTCGCCTCGTCTCAGAGTGTGGCGCGCAGAGCGTCCGAGCCAGGCTGAAGGATGCTGAAGCCGTGCTCAGTGCATGACCTCTAGCGAGGTGGCTGTTGTTAGGACAAGGTGAGCACGCCACCTGCTGGTGGCAACCAGGAGTGAGCTAGCGCACAGTGCTGGAGCCGAGAGAACCACCACCTCACTGTCTGCTGTACAGAGGCACAGAGACGCAGCGTTATTGTTTCTGTCCCACAGGCTGGAAGACGGCATAAATTTCACCAGTAATGACCGAGCCAATATTTTATTCAAATATTAAATGAACACAGATATTTAATAAAGAGGTTGCTTTTCTTGTTATATTTGAATGATTCCAATATGTAATACATCTCGACCTGTTCGGAGCACGAGATAATAACTGCGTGCTTCTCTGTGCTTCATCTCAGTTTCTTGTTCAGATTGTTGACTGATTAATGATGTGCAGTGTGATGGATAAGAGAAATGCAGTGTGCTCATGCAATAAGTGCTATAAGGAACAAATTCTGTGTACATGCACGACCACACTCTGTGCCATGCACTCTGTGTGTTTTTGTACACTCCGCCACACTCTGTGTGTTTTTGTACGTGCGCTAATCACTGTGCATGTGCATATGTGCGTGTGTGTGTGAGCACAGTGAGTTCTCTAAGGAGCGAGCGAAGGCAAAGGCCCGTGGAGATTTCCAGAAGCTCCGTGAGAAGCAGCAGATGGAGGAGGACCTGCAGGGCTACCTGGACTGGCTCACACAGGCCGAGGACATCGACCCCGACAATGAGGACGATGAAGATGGGATTAAACACAACCGTGAGTCCGAAACCCACAACACACACACACACATGATTGTAATGCTGTTTTTCAACCTATTAATGTAGGTACATTTATCTGTCTGAAGCTTGAGATACCTGTTGATTAAGTCCCAGATGCAGCTCCACAGCAGCTGTGCTTCTGCTGTGCTCTGTGTGTGTGTGCGTGTGTGTGTGTGTGTGAGAGAGAGATAGAGAGAGAGAGAGAGAGAGAGAGAGAGAGAGAGATTGTTGGATCAGCATTTAAAGGGCACTTCAGGAGGAAGAGAACAGAGAACAAAAAAGTCCATCAATACACAAAAATCCTCAATACACAAACACTGTTTAGACTTGTACACAAACCCTCATATCACACAACACACAGACTCTTCACACAATACACAGAATCATCACACAACCCACAAATCCTTCACACATCACACAGACTCATCACAAGAGTCAAAGACTCATATACACAACCCAAAGACTCATCACACAACCGATAGACTCAAATACACAATCCAGACTCATCACACAACCCACAGACTCATCACACAGCCCACTGACTCATCACACAACCCACTGCCTCATATACACAACCCACAGACTCATTACACAACCCACAGACTCATCACACCACCCACAGACTCATATACGCAGCCCACAGACCCATTACACAATACACAGACTCATCACACAACACACAGACTCGGATATAAAACCCACAGACTCATATATACAACCCACAGACTAATATACATAGCCCACAGACCCATTACACAACCCACAGACTAATATACATAGCCCACAGACCCATTACACAACCCACAGACTCAGAACACATGTTTATTACAGTAAGTTATGCATGTGTGATTTTTGTTGTATTAAATGTCTCGTTTCTGACCTGAAGCGCCTCAGGCTGTGTCTACACTAATACAGATATATTTGAAAAACGATGTTTTTGTCTAAAAATCGCTCCATGTCCACATTTTTGTTTCCAATCGTTTACCAAAAATCACACATTCACGTTGAATTGTCAGCTCCCCAGCGATGGACGAAGTACACAAACCATTTACTTAATTTAAAATAGATGCACAGTCTATAAAAGATGACTCCCAAAGTAAAAATGCTCCCTTTACACGGTCACTTTAGTAAAAGTACAAAAGTATTTGCCTACAAATGCATCCAAAGGATTTCTATGTTTTATTACGGCTATAATGTTCCAATTATAATTTTTTATCGCAAGACTCTTTGCTTCATCAACTCAGTTTTTCTTGAAAGGACTCAAATACGACTCTTAACACACCAATCTTTTAATAGAATTATATTAATGATGCAAACACGGATTAATGTCTGTTACACGGACCTTCTTTTCAACTTCTTCAATAAAATGGTTTAATTAAGGTCACTAATTCGTCCTGCAAAAAAAGTAGAATATTTAGTGAAATAAAAGTCTCCCACTTCAATAAAGTACAGATACACAAATAAGATACTTAATCACAGGAACAAATTACATTTACTCCATTTCTCTCACACACTCATGTCCCTGTACGGTGCATGAGCAAAATGTATGTTTCTGTTGATTAAAATGTGTCTCAGTGTGGACTGGAGGCGAGAAGTCAAAAAACAAAAAACAAAGCACGTTCTCAAATGAAGTGATTTTAGTGTGGACAGAGCCTCAAAGTCAGGAAGCACAACACAAAACGTACGAGCGAGTCCCGAAACTCGCCATTCCGCGGAAAACCAGCGAGCGCTGCAGGTTTCCCATCAGCTAGCAGCCATTTCATTCCCCATTCCATTTCATGAGCGTTCAGTGGTGCTAGCGAACCTGAAACCTTCTCCTAATCTTACTTCCAACGGCCTGGCAATCCAACAGATTCCATTCACCGACGCGCAGACATTGGGAAAATGGAATGAATCTCTCGACCGGTGGTCAGTCTCACTTTTTCTGATGAGTCATCTTCAGGCTAACAGTAGAAAACGGCATCAGTACACCTCATGACATTTCTCGCATCATCGCACCCGCACGCCTCTGTTCCTTACCATCCTCAACCGGGACACAGCTTTTATTTCAGCATACCATTAATAATGTTTCCATCCAAATGTATTACAGAGCTTTGTCTACACACACACACACACACACACACACACATAGAGTACAATTTGAAAAGTTGATCCCATTTCTGTTCATCGCTCCTCTCTACACCTCCTTCAACTTGATTTTTTCCATTCAAATGTTTCAGAGATGGAAGTGTGTGTGTGTGTGTGTGTGTGTGTCCTTGCTGCATTACCGTACAAGCGCTGATTTCACGTGTGTGAGCGTGATAACGAGCATGCGGATGGAAACCACGTCAGCATTATCACATGTTACTAACCTTCATCTTCCTCCTCATCCCCATCCAGCACACCACACCACACCACACCACACCACACCACTCACGCATTGCTGGTGTTCCTTTGTTGTTGCTGTCCTTAATTATTTGTTATTGTTGTTGTTATTATTACTGTTAATGTCCTGTGATGCTTTGAAGCCACCGGTGCCCGGCCATGTCCTCTGTGCCAGTCCGCATTTCTGCCGGATTCCGTCTCCCGACTGCGCTCCACTGACGAGCTCTCAAACACCCGGAAGGACAAAAAACGCCCCGAAAAGTGGACCACAGTACAAAACCAGTTTTATTTGGTCCTTCTGTCTCTCTCTCTCTCTCTCTCTCTCTCTCTCTCTCCTCTCTCACTCTTTCTCTCTCACTCTCAAACTGTACAGGTTATAGATTTTCTGACAGGGTCTGTACAGAGTATAGAAACATTTCCGCAGGTCGTAGCTACACTTTTTCTTTTCTCTTTCTTTCTTTAGTTATTTATTTTTTCTCCACATACGAGGCGGCGTCCAAATCAAACCGGGACTTTTGAGTCGATGACGTTTGAATTTCTAAAAGTGGAAACTGCAGGGTTTTTTTTCCCCAGAACAACTGATGTGCACTATTTTCGCTCTCTCCAGCATGAGGTCAATCTTAAGCCGGACCTTATTGTATTCTGCTGAACCATCCTGGTACATCACTTGGTCATCAGTGCCATTTTAAAAGGTTCCCATGTATTCAAACCTCTTACTGCAGCTGCAGTATGCTGTTTTGATTTACGATCTCTGGCCCGCGACATCTAGCAGTAATAGAATATGCTAAACACGTACTCCTGAAGCCCAAGACTGGTTGTCCACTAAAGCTCAGCAGGGATGAGCCTGGTTAGTACCTGGTTTTATGGCCTCCTGGGAGGTGTTAGTGTGGCCAGCAGGGGGCACTTACCCTGTGGTCTGTGTGGTCCTAACACCCCAGTATAGTGACGGGGACATTATACTGTCAAAAAGCGCCATGTTTCAAATTAAACATTAAACCGAGGTCCTGATTCCCTGTGGTCAGTAATAATCCCAGGATGTGCTTCGTTAAAGAGTAGAGGGGTGTCCTCGGGATCCCTGCCAAAGTCGCCCATTAGCCACTGACCATCACAGCCTCCTAACCGTCCCCGTATCTACTGATTGGTTTCATCATTGTGTCTACTCTCCACCAGTAAGCTGGTGTATGGTGGGAGTTCTGGCGCACTATGGCTGCCGTCGCATCAACCAGCATCCATCCCTCTCACAATGTAAAACACTTTGAGTGTCCAGAAATACTGCCACAGGGGCACGAGTGGTTAGCACATTCGCCTCACACCGCCAGGGTCTGTGTAACATTCCCATCTCGACCATGTGTGTGGAGTTTGCATGTTCTCCCCGTGCCTCAGGGGGTTTTTCTCCAGGTACTCCAATAACATGCACGGTAGGTTGATTGGCACTTTGAAAAAATGTCCCTAGTGTATGAATGTGTGTGTGATTGTGTGAGTGTGTGGCCCTGTGATGGGTTGGCATTCCATCCAGGGTGTATCCTGCCTTAATGCCCATAGATGCCTGAGATAGGCACAGACTCCCCGTGACCCGAGGGAAGATCGGATATAGCGGTAGAAGATGAATGAATGAATACTGCCACGCTAGCATCCATTTTTATATCAGTGCACTTCTGATTAGATGCTGCATTTCGTTGCTTTGTATCATAAATTGTGCATAAGATGAATCCAATCAAATCTGAAAAGATTCCCGGTTTGACTTGAACTTCAATTTTTATCATTGTCTTCGTTTTAAATCAATCCAAAAAAAAGAAAACATTCAGAAACACACAAGAAGCTTTTGCCAGTAATATTAGCATTATTTGATGCGAAAAGTGTAACCCTGGCAACCCGTGGTTACAACTAATCAAGATCTACTCGAGGCTGGCCCTGGGTGGAAGTGGTAGCAGGTGCATCTGTTCTCCTCACCTCGGCGATGTGTATTCGGGAGCCGGAATGCTGGCGGACGCTGCAGTGGCACCCCGGAGGCGTGGCTGGGGACCGAACCGGAATCCAGCCTCATGACTTGCTCTTTCACTCTTGTGTCGCTGCTGCGTGTGTGTGAATCGGTGCGCTTCCCTGTTGTGTGGCGTGTGGCGGCGGCCGGCGCAGGGGTCACTCTGGCTGACCTCATGGCCAAGAAGAAGAAAAGGTTACAACTCTTCAGTCACTCTACTGACGCTCACGGTAAATCCACACACACTTCCCCCGAAAGCGGTGTGACTGTGTGACGCGTGAGTGCGTGCGTGTGTGAGAGCGCGTATGAGGAGGGAGTGTGTTTGGGATAACGCGAGTGTTTGTGTGTGACATTCAAATGTTCTAAAGTTTATAAGGGAGGAAAAAAAACAACACAGGAAGGAGAAGGTTGTGTGTGTGTGTGTGTGTGTGTGTAAGTGCATGTTTCTTGTTCGCCCTGTCCTATATCATTCTGCATGCTGTGGTCCTGTGTTTGGTGTGTGTCAGGTTCTGAGATGAACGTCCTCTCACTATATTCCCGATAATGGATGGAGAACTCCGGAAGCCGTTGACCTTGAAAAGGTCTTTTCTTTTAAGCAGCGTGTGTAGAGGACACAATGTTAAAGTCGTGTGATCAGTGTCGAGGTCCACGGGTCATGTTCATGCCACACCCTGACTCACCACTGTGTGTTGGTGTGTGTCCCTTTAGCTTTCTATGTGTGTGTGTGTGTGTGTGTGTGTGTGTGTGTGTGTTAATTTCAGACTGTGCTCAGAGCCACACTTCATCACACTCATCTTTTCTCACAACGCAACAGAAAAAGAAAAAGTTTGAAATGCGGACGAAACAGACAGCAGATGCTCGTAAGAGTATGAGAATGAGAGAGTGGGAGATAGAAATCGACTGGTAATGAAAGAGTGAGAAACGGAGTGAGAGAGTCAGAATGAGAGATGGAGAGAGTGAGAGAGAAGAGTGAGTGATAGACTGAGAATGAAAGGGTATGAGAGTGAGAATGAGAATTAGCAATAGAGAGAGTGAGAAATAGAGTGAGAGAGTTAGAGGAAGAAAAACACAAACAAAAGGAAATTCAATAAAAAAAAAGAGAGAAATGATTCAAGTGAGAGACGGAAGAAGAAAAAGGGGGAAATTAAAGTAAATGCATGCGTAATCCAAAAGGTGCATAGTGAAGAGGGAAAAAAAGAAGAAAGAAACACAAGATGAGGTAGGAGAGACAGAGTAGTGATTGGAGAAGGATTGACGGAGTGAGAGAGAGCAAGGAGGGATGGAGGAAGTGAGACAGGAGGAAATCTACAGATTCTCCAAAATGACTTATTGTCCTTTATTGTATATATGACGGGTCTCACACACACACACACACACACACACACACACACACACACACACACACACCCAGGACTACTTTTTATCTGAACCGTCCTCTGAAAACCTCCAAAATCAAATTCTAATAAACAAATAAGTAAACAAATAACAGATAATCGGATGCTTGGGCTGAAATGGTTTTCTGATGACGGCGTGATAGTGCATGCTGGGATATGTTTATTTATTTTTTGGTGCTGATGAGTGTACTGTATCCCAAACGCTAGTGTTCACAAGCAATTGCACAAACAAAAGTGACTTCCTAATTGTCTGTGTGTGTGTGTGTGTGTGTGTGTGTGTGTGGCTAGATTGATTGTAAATCCCCCCTCCTTGGAGGCGAGTGTATGATTGATGTTCACACACTGGCCTGTGGGATACAGGTGTTGGTCTGTAAGTAGAGGATGTGTGCAGCAGGTTTCCTCTCTGACACGCTGCTGCTGCTGAAACACGACCGGTGACCGGACTGTGAGTAACAGCTGTGTGTCAGAGGGAAAGCTGGGGTTACTGCTGCTTCCTGGTTAGAGATGTGACGGTGTAGATCAGAGGCCGCTGTACCCCATGACCCTCGGCTTCACCGGGGGAGGAGGCGCCAAATGAGACGGTGCTGGGCTCTTTCACTCTCGTCCGTGCGGGTTTTTTTTTTTTAATAAGCGTGTGTGACGAGATGTGTGTGACGTTGCAGCAAGAGGAGACCAGGGGAGCGACACCGAGTCGGTCAACACGGAGAAAGGGGAAGATAAATGCTGTGGAAATCTGTGGTAAACTGACAGACACACACACACACACTCAATACAGTGCAACTGTAAATATAAGACCTTCTGCTGTAATCAGGTATAATTAATAATCAGGTATAAACAACTCACTTATCCATGTTTCTGTTTCAGTAAGAGAATCTCCAAGTCGAGGTTATGGTGAGTTTCCCAATACCTTAACACACACACACACAGACACACTCACACACGCCAGCACTGTTACACAATATAGCACAAGAAACATTTATATAGCATCGATATAAACACATATCTATATGTGTGTATGTATATATATATATATATAAATATATATACACACACACACACACACACACACACACACACACACACACACACACACACACACACACACACACATATATACGTAAAATGTTAATTCCACACATTCCGCAATTAAAGGCATCTGTGTGGAAACGAAAGTTGTGTTTGGTGTGCTGATGATTTATGTAATTTAAAACACCATCATTAATGGCAAAGATTTACAAGAATATTTGGTCGTCATGCTCTATGGTGAGTTTGGTTACATTCATTTGTCCATGCGCATGCTGATAAGAGTATTAAACATTCGGAAGGTAGTCATTATTAAAGGTACATTTAGAACAGATACTAATGTATGATTAGGCTGCGATTAATCATGACTAAGCTTACATTAATCATGCGATTAATCCCAATGAAACATTTTAATTGACTGACAGCCATATATTGCCAATATATACAAACATGTATTCGCGTTTTTGTAAGCAACATATCTAATCTACAATCTACATAAAGTTTTCGCTTCCTAGACATTTTGGAATCATTTGTAGAAATTTCTCAATTCCACTTGTAGAAAAAGCGCAGGCTTCAATCGTCACTTCATGGTTGATATAGACGCGTGCAATGTGGGAAATGTGGGTAGTTTATTGTCAATGCGCGCTTTAAAGCAGCACAGCCTTATTTTAATACAATCATATGGCGTACGCACAGCCGTATACACATCATACATGCGTCGTACACATATAATCGTTCAAAAAATGTTGTGGTGAGCCAAATTCAAATTCAAATTTGAGCCACATTCGGGCCTCGAGTTTCTAGAGAATATTTTAGGTAAAAATGATTTTATGTGTGTGTGTTATTTCAGTGTGTGTGCTACGATACCGTTTTCTTGCTCTGACCTCCTTCTTCTTCTTCTTCATCTCGCGATCACGCTTCCTGGCGGTGGCAGTCGGCGCTGCCGTAGCTGGAACAGGTGTTTGCGCCGAAGATGTCGCCTGGCCGTGAAATCGGTCGCATTTTATTGGCTGGTAATCATCCTGGTGTTCCTCAACACGCTCACCATCTCATCCGAGCACTACAACCAACCCGACTGGCTGACAGACGTGCAGAGTGAGGAGAAGCGCACACACACACACACACACACACACACAAACACACACACACGATTGAGAACATTAGGATTTTGATATTCACCCTAATCCCTCTCTGTGATTGACTGTGTGTGTGTGTGTGTGTGTGTGTGTGTGTGTGTGTTCAGGGGTGGCGAATAAGGTGCTACTGGGGATGTTCACGATAGAGATGCTGGTGAAAATGTACAGTCTGGGAATGCAGGCCTACTTTGTGTCGCTCTTTAACCGTTTCGACTGCTTTGTCGTATGCGGCGGAATCATAGAGACGATCCTAGTGGAACTTGAGATCATGTCTCCACTCGGCATCTCCGTGCTCCGCTGTGTACGACTCATGAGGATCTTTAAAGTCACACGGTAAGATCTTACGCCGTTGCTAACAAACTGACTGGAATTAAAACCCACCACCATCAACATCATCATTATCTTGATCATCATCATCATCATCATCATCTGTTGAGCTGTAGTTAAGGGCTAAAATCGCTCCGTGTGTCGTGCTGTTCTAGCAGAACCGTCAGAACCAGGCTGGTGCGATGCAGAGCAGCTTCGTCTCTGACAATGGAGACTCCTTCCCTTAGATCTTGTAAAAAGTTGGCGGTGAGGCGTCGCTCTAACTTAACCTTCTGCTCTTGCTCCTCTTCTCCGTGTC
>JACRUU010000013.1:1991671-2056671 GCA_030449085.1 Kryptopterus vitreolus
GATCTACGTGAACATATATACTGCACATGAATTCAGCATGTCCTCCACACCCACAGGGGGCAGCATAGGACCTTGATTCCACTGCCCTAATGAATTAAAGGGCTCAGGTTTTTTCACTATAAAAAAATAATCCTTTGTTTAAGAAGGGAGCAAATGAAAATTTTTATGTTCAAACAAGCGAGCCCTACCAAAGGCACTCGTGCGTTAGTGGCGCGTAGATTCTATTAAAGGTAGAAGACACCCTTCGCTGTAAATGCACAGCTGGCCTCGCACTGTATTAGCAGAATCAACGAGAAGTTATTTGCGAGTTCAATAGTGGAGGGAAGAACTTGCACCGGAGGATACTGCAATGGCTTCTGGGTTAGCTTTGCACCTGAAACCTACAAAAGCCCCTTTGGAGTTCAGTGTAGATCTCAGACCATGCTCACAACTCTGCAGCATTGACTTTCTAAATGCACGTTGGACGGGTTTCGTCCTGTATCTCTTTCTCAGGTTTGTAGGAGACCCGGAGCTCACATGAATGTGATTGCAAGAGGACATTTTTTTTAAAACCTTCCTTCACTCCTTCCTTTGCTCCTAACAAACCACATGTTGTATGGCACATGCCTCCTTGCCTGGCACCTTTACAAACGAAACCTCTTGCTAACACATTCATGCTGTAAGTGTTTGCCTTTGGAGCATTAGCTTGTAGCATGACTGCACCATGCTCTCCATGTGTGTGTGCATGTAGCATGTACCATTTAATAATTAGTCTATGTATGTATGGGCTCTGTTTCTTGTGATGATAACGCAAATCCTGAAAATGTGCACTATATAGTCTTTATTCTTCCTTAGGTAATTATGTCAGGACTGTAAATCATTTACAGAAGAAAGTGATTTAGCCTTATGTTGTTTTTTTTTTTTTTATCCGAATTTCGATTGTATCGTTAAATGTGATTACAAAAGTAATTATGAGTGAATATTGTTATTTGTAGCAGATCAAACAGTCCTCGTCTTGCTGAGCCGAGACACAGTGACGGTTGTAGCACAGAAAATAGGATTTTGTTGCCTGCACATGAAATAGAGTCCTGAATGTGTTCTCTGTAAATGTTATGAGCCAGTGCATGTGTTCTACGACTCGTTCTCTCTGATGTTGGCATGTTCTAAACTCCTCCTCCTTGTCCTCGCCACACAGATGATGACGTTTGGAGCGTTTTGCCATAAGGGGGCTTTCTGCAGGAACTACTTCAACTTGCTGGACCTGCTGGTGGTGGGCGTGTCTCTGGTGTCATTTGGGATTGAGTGAGTCTTATACATTAATAGTCGTGTCTCACTTGCTTTAGTGTTTTAACGTGTTGGTTTTAACGGGGAGGTGATAGCCCAGTGGTTAAGGTGTTGGACTCTGGACCGAAAGATCATGGGTTCAAACCCCACCACCACTAAGCTGTCACTAGTGGGTCCTTGAGCAAGGCCCTTAACCCTGAATTGCTCAATTGTAAGTCGCTCTGGATAAGAGCGTCTGCCAAATGCTGCAAATGTAAATGTAATGTGCGTAACAGTGTTGTCTACATCCTTGGTGTTGGCGTGCATAAATGATCACGTGTGTTTATGGTGCAGATCCTCTGCGATCTCGGTGGTGAAGATCCTGCGTGTGCTGAGAGTTTTGAGGCCCCTCAGGGCCATTAATAGGGCCAAAGGACTAAAGGTGAAATGAACGTCAATGGGCAAACAAACCCCGAAAAAACATCCAGTGCTGTGAAGAGCGGTTTATATGTGAACATTTTGTTTCTCTGTACAGAATGTGGTTCAGTGTGTGTTTGTGGCCGTCAGGACCATCGGCAACATCATGATCGTCACGACGCTGCTCCAGTTCATGTTCGCATGTATCGGAGTGCAGCTCTTTAAGGTCAGTCGAGGCACATATTCACTTGCGTGTGGAAGTTGTTATCTGGGTAAATGAACAGAGGGTCAGGATTGCCAAGCTGCCACTTGTAGGGTCCTTAATCAAGGACATTAAACATGTCTGCTCCAGGGCCACATTATCGAGATAGAATATCACTGTGCTCTAATGTACAATGTCAAAACAGCTCCATGAGACTCCATGATTATACTAAAGAACATGGAGGTCTCGTGGAGGTGGAGCTTAGTGATTAAGACATTGGACTTTGCCTTTAAAGGTCATGCGTTCAAATGTCAGCCACAACAGACTATTGGGCCCCTGAACAAGGCCCTTAATCCCACAGCTGCTCAGCTGTACGCAAGATAAACTCGCTCTGGATAATCGAGTCTACCAAATGCCATCAGTGACTCCTTAAAGGTTTGTAAATTTAAAGTCCAGACTGCAATGTGCATGAGTTTTGACCTCTGCTGTGCTGTTTCCATAGGGGAAATTTTTCCGCTGCAGTGACATCTCCAGAACAACTCCCGATGACTGCAAGTCAGTGTCTTTAAAGAGTTTTTTCTAAGAACACACTTTCACGATGCCTTTCTAATGTCTCGATATACTTTAAATACTCTTTAATATATCTCTCTCTCTTTCACACACAGGGGGTCATTCATCTTTTACAAAGATGGAGACATGAGTCTTCCTAGTATCCAGAAACGTAACTGGTACAACAGTGACTTTAACTTCGACAATGTGCTCATGGCTATGATGGCGCTCTTCACCGTGTCCACGTTTGAAGGATGGCCTGCGTAAGACACACCTCTCTGTTTTTGTTTTTTGTTCATTATTAGTACAGCTGTGTAAGACACAAGCAGCTTGATGCAATGTAAAAACAATTCTGTCAGTTTTGGTTTTGTAGTTACTATATTTGCTTTCAAAAAAGAAGTATTTGTAGAGAGAAGTAGAATTGAGCCACATTCAGCACCCAGAACAACACCATAAAGTTATAACTACACACTTAAATGTAGTTTTGGAGAATTTATGCTATAAACAAACACAATGTATTGGATAATTGTGAAGTGGAATTCATTTATTCATCTTCTACCACTTTAACCGATCTTCCCTCGGGTCACAGGGAGCCTGTGCTCTCAGGCGTCTATGGGCATTAAGGCAAGATACACCCTGGATGGAATGCCAGCCCATCGCAGAGCACACACTCACATTCATACACTAGGGACAATTTTCCAAGGTGCCAATCAACCTACCGTGCATGTTTTTGGACCGGGACTGGAGAACCCGGAGAACATGGAGAGAACATGCAAACTCCAGACACACATGGCCAAGATGGGAATCGAACCCGGGCCCTGGAGGTGTGAGGCGAACGTGCTAATCACTAAGCCACCGTGCCCCTTTGGATGGAAAATGATACATGATAATGATTTTTTACTAACAGAAACCTGAAAAGTGTAGCATGCACATGTTTTTAAGCTCATTTACTCTCATATCCCTTAATAAAATCCAGTGCAATCAACAGGCTTTAGAAATCACCTAATTAATAAATAGAGTCTTCCCTTGTGTACTTACATCCCAGTTGCAATTACAATACAGTTACAGCTGTTTCTGTGAAGGCATCAGAGGTTTCTTAGAGAGCATTAGTCTGCATTTTGAAAAATAAGGTACACACCAGATTGGTCAGGAATAAAGTAGTTGAAAAGTTTGGAGCAAGGTTAGGTTATAAATATGTATCCCAAGCTTTGAACATCTCACAGAGCACTGTTCAAGCCATCATCCAATAAGGGAAAGAGTTTGGCACAACTGCTAACCGTCCATTTTAACTGACAGGCCGGTCAAGGAACTCTGGAGGAACGGTAGCGATCCACAGCTCAGGTGGAATAGTCTGTTTATAGGACAACTAATAGTTTTGGCTGTTATGGAAGAGTGACAAAAAGAAAGCCATTGTTGACAAAAAAGAATAAGAAATCCCATTTGCAGTTTGCCACAAGTCATTTAGGGGACACAGCAAACATGTGTAAGAAGGTGCTATGGGCAGATGAGAGCAAAATTGAACTTTTTGGCCTACATGCAAAACGTTAGGGCTGGCGGTAATCTAACACTACACATCAGCCTGAACCATTCGCACTGTGAAACATGGTAGTGTCAGCATCAGCTGTGCGGATGCTTTTGTTTGGCAGGGACAGGGAAGAGGTGATGGGAAGATGGATGGAGCTAAATAAAAGGCAATTCTAGAAGGAAACCTATTAAAGGCTGCAAAGGACTTAAGACTTCTTCAAAAGACTCACCTTCTAACAGGACAACAACCCTAATCATACAGCCAGAGCCACAATGAAATGATGGAGATCAAATTGCATTCATGGTTTAGAATGGCCCAAAGTCCAAGTCCAGACCTAAATTCTATTGAGAATCTTTGGCAAGAATGGGTCTGTTGGGGGTCAAGAGCTGCTTTGGGCAGTCTCTAGTTGTGCAAATCTGGTAGAGATCATTAAGTGACCAGCTGGGGCAGGGTTCTTCTTTGTGGAAAAGAAAGAAAGCTCAGTTTATAGACTATTGTGACCTCAGTGCCATTACTGACATGAATTGTTACCCCCTACCCCTTGTGCCCTCCTTATTCACCCTTCTCCGGTGGGCCAAGTTGGATCTCAGAAATGCCTACCACCTTGTTTGCATCAGTGAGGGGAGGAGTGGAAGACTGCTTTTAATACCCCCCTGGACATTACAAATACTTGGTGATGCCGTTCAGCCTGACCAACGCCCCTGCTATATTTGATGTCTTACAGGACATACTGAACCATTACATATTTGTTTACCTTGACTACACATGAACCTGAACACATCCTCCCACCTTCTATTACTGTTTCTGCTCTTTGCCTGGATATTGAAAGGGCATTGTGCCTGATCAACTGCACTCCCATGTGCTCCAGTGGTGCCACAACTCCAATGTTCTGCCACCCTGGCCTTGCTCTCACCCTAGCCCTGCTTAAACACCATTCATGCTGGCCCACTGCTCGAAAGGATTCTTGTAAGTTTGTCACCACCTTCCACAGCTGTGCTCAACATAACCTGATAAGACCCATCTGACCTAGCCTTGTTCCTGCATTGTCGATGAGGATGGAAGAAGGCCTGGGCCACCCTACTCAGATCCTCTCACAATTATGCCCGGGGGGGGGGGGGGGGGGGGGGGGGGGGCTAACCGCAAATGCCGTCCTGTGCCACTGTATCATGTTAGCCAGGTCTGGTGTCTACCTGAGGCCTCCCGCTCAATGGTGCCTGCAGGAAACTTGCCCCATGCATCATGGAACTGTTTCCCATTTCCAATGTCATCAATCCTGTTGCTGCCTGTCTCAAGCTCCAAAGATGACTTCTCTGTACTCTGCCAGAGATTCTCCAGCTCTGATCTTCCTCACACTTCTTTTTTCTTCTGTCCTGTTGCTCTGTATGGACTATTGTTTTGTTTCTACTATTGTGGATCTGTTTTTGGACTGTGTGTTTTCACCATTTTGGAACAATTTTTTTGGAACTGGTCCTTTGTGCTTCTTTGACATTTTTTTTTGCCATTTTTGTCCATCTTATTTTTGGTGTTTTGTTATTTCCATTAGGAATTCATTTTAGCCTTGGAGCATTTCTCCTCCTAAATGTCTTTTGTTGCTCCCTAATCCGATTTATCCTGAATTTGGATCCTCTCTGCCAGCCATTGTGACAGATTCTTTGTGTTGGTCTATCACATAAACTCCAAATAAAATACATTTAAATTTGTAGTTATAATATGACAAAATGTGGAAATACTCAAGGGGTATAAATAATTTTGCAATGCACTGAAGAAACGAGGAAACGTGACAATATTCTGATATCAGATAATGGCATAACTTCTTCATCAACACAGTAGTGAGAGAGACAATACCAAAGGTTACATCATATACACTAGAAATAAACATTGTGTGTGCTATCAGACTTTACTGATACAAAAATACACACTTTTTCGGGATGATAAGCATTTTAAGTGTGTGTGTATATGTGAGTTAAATAACAGCAGTTAAGCTGTAATAATGATAGTTCAGGACTGTAATTGCTGTTTTTGTTGCTGCTGTGTGTAAGGAAGGAGGTGAGCTGATGTGCAAAATAGCATGCTAGTAATTGCACTGATACAACCTCTTTATTACACACTCTCTAGGATATTTATACAGTACAGACACACACACACACTCACATACACTCACATACACACCACTGCACTTGTCTTGCACTCAGAAACCAAAGGGAACCACACATTACATGTCTTATGTGCAGAAAATATTGAATATGCAGGATTAATACCACATATTAATAAAAGCAAATCAGTGATGATTTTAATCAAATAGTTACAATACTTTTATAATTTCCATCCACAATGCACACCACTCCATCTCCCCTTCCTTCTCCTTCCCTCCCTCTCTCTCTCTCCCTCCACCTCTCTGTCTCCATTCTTCCAGTCCTCTCCTTTCCTCTCTTCTTTCCCCTCCTTCTCTCTGCCTCTCTCCATCGTTCTACTTTTCAATCTCCTTTCCAAGCCTTTCACTCCCTCCCTTTCTGTCAGCTATGGGCAAGGTCAGATGATTTTGTCAGGAAAAGGGAGGGTAGAACTCAAAAGTTGGATGCAGACAGGATCAAAAGCTAACAGTTTTTTTTATTTAAAAAGCATGGGAAAACAGAGTAGCACAAAAGACATAAAACAAAACACAGGCCAAGGATCACTGCCACCTTAGGGGTCTGGAAAGGCCAGACATATTGAAGGGTGAGCCCCTGTGCCCTAGACCTGTTCTCTTATAGGCACCCAGATAGGGGTCTGCAGCTTGGTGACGCGTTCTGGCTTAACAGACAACAACTAAGCAACTAAGACACCAGTCCAAAATATCAAGCATGGCAATAAGGGCAGAAAAAAAGACATAAAACAAAGCACAGTCAGACCAAGCAGACCAATATAGGGCAGGCAAAAATGGGTAGAACAAGGATCCGAGACAGGAACAAGAGAAGTCATCATGGCAAGAAATATTCTCAGGGACTTGGGATAACCAGTGAGATAATCTATCAGAGAGTGTCTTTGATGTCCTTAAATGTCGGGTGGTGCAGGGAAAAAAAGGCAAGATGGCCACCAAACCGGAAGTGCGCAGTGATTGTCGTGAAACCAAAATTCCGCGCGGCAGAAAATGCTGACTCTTTTTATACTTCTCTCCCTCGCTCCCTCTATCTCTCCCCCGTCTCAGAAAACAAAAAGCATAATATTCCTCAGTCAGATTTGTGTATAGAATTACTTCATAGATCGTGACGTCCCTTCTTCACGTTAAAGATTTACACTTGGTTGTCGATGTACAGTAGCTCACGTAGATCTACCCACTGTTTATAATCATGTTGACAAATTGACCTGTTGTCTCTGCGCTCTCAGTTCCAGCTCTAATTTTTTTTGCGGGGATGAGCGAGGCCTGTATAGCTGAGTAAGAGGTTTTGTGGTGTGAGTGTGTGTGTGTGCGTGAAGTGTAAAGCAGAACGTCAGCCGTTCCTGAGACAGTGATTAATGCACTACTGTAAACCATTATAAATAGAAGCTTAATGCACCCTTTAGATATCTATTTAAAAAAACAAATGCGTCTGCATCGTCTCTTTATGAAGGTCATTGCCATGTTCCTCTCCTGCTCCAGGCTCCTTTACAAGGCCATCGACTCGAACCGGGAGAACAACGGCCCCATCTTCAACCACCGCGTGGAGATCAGCATTTTCTTTATCATCTACATCATCATCATTGCCTTCTTCATGATGAACATCTTTGTGGGTTTCGTCATCGTGACATTTCAGGAGCAGGGTGAAAAGGAGTACCAGAACTGCGAACTGGACAAGAACCAGGTGTGTGTGTGTGTGTGTGTGTGTGTGTGTGTGTTTGTGTGTGTGATAAAGAGTGTATAATCATGTCGCCCCACAGCGGCAGTGTGTGGAGTACGCACTGAAAGCCCAACCTCTGCGGCGCTACATCCCTAAAAACCCCTATCAGTACAAGTTCTGGTATGTGGTGAACTCCACAGCCTTCGAGTACATCATGTTTGTCCTCATCATGCTCAACACGCTTTGCCTAGCTGTGCAGGTAAGTGTGCTCACCTGTTTTTTTTTTCCTGAATAAACCTGGGTGCTCTTATGGAACAGGATATCATTGCTCCTTAATCATTTCTGATTCTCAATGTAGTGCCTTCTTTTTTACAAACATTAAAATAATAAAACATTATATAACTGGAGATTCCACCTGCAATGCACACCAAAATGCATAGTGACACACTTTGTCAGTAAATTACACCGTTCAGCTATGACATTATAATCATAAAAGGTGAAGATAATATCACTGATTATTTCTAAACACATGTTAGTGTTTGGGATATTATTAGGCAGCAAATTTGAAGTGTTAGAAGATGGAAAAAAGAGGCATTGGTGCACCAAATTGTGATGTCTAGACGACTGGGTCTCCAGGACTAACACAATATTAGGTGGTCATAATGTTATGGCTGACCGGTGTACAGTATATATATATGACAATTGCTTAAGATCAATCCTGCGATGTTTCTACTCGTAACTATTTATGGTATGGTTCCTTTTCCTGTTTGATGTTTGTTTACATGCAGCACTACGGGCAGTCTAAAACATTTAACTACGTGATGGACATCCTGAACATGTTGTTTACCGCCGTCTTCACAGTCGAGATGGTCCTCAAAATCATCGCCTTCAAACCCAGGGTAGATCTCTATCTCTCCCTCTCTCTCTCCCTCTCTCTCTATTTTGCTCAAACCGTCCATTTTATGAAACGCTAAATAAATGCTTAAGATTAATCAGACTATTTGAATGATTGTACTGGTTTACTGTGTGGACATGATAATGACCCCCCGCTCCCTTCTCCCTACGCCCAGCTGTTTGTTCCCAAGAAGAAACGAGTACTTGTAAGACACACAGTTATCCCTTTTCCATCGGCATCACGCCGCTGCTGGTTCCGGAACCGCTGCTGATTCTAGCCATAAATAAAAGTCCAAAAAGGTTTTCGGGATTTTAACAATCATGTCCAAATTGTGGTTTTTAATGCATCGATTGCATTAGCACGGTAACATGAATATGAAATAACAAAAGAAGCAGGCTGGGTTTGATGGGACAGAGGTCTCTGGTGTTGTGGAGAAAATGGCAGGGTGTAACACAGATGAGTTATATAATATAATATAATATATTACGATGCTGCACTGTGCTGCGTCGTTTTTTCCGTTATGGTTTGGGGATATCAGTCTGGTTGCTCTCGTTGGACAGCTACGCGCAATGTACATGATATGTGCCCATTCTCACACATTCTATTTCCATATTGTTACCTGTATAATCCATTAGGTACAATTTACCGGTACAAAGAAAAAAATCAATAGATAAAAAGGACTGATAATCCAAAGAAATGGTCACGAGTAAGAATTGCTGCTTTGAACAATGATGGAGCATACCTTTTTATGCAAAAACAATACCACAAGAAAAAAAAAACCCAAAAGACTTGGCAGATGATAAAATAACAACAGAAGTCAACGGTGGCTCATGAAGCTGGACAGTTGACAAAGTGAAGATTAAAAAAAAACTGCTGAGCTGAAGAAAGGGAACTAAAATGACTCACAATTAGCACAGCACTCCGTACCTCTTTATTATATATGCTTCTACCGTAGTGATAACTCTAACAAAAACTTCTGGAACTTCACTTCCTACAAATGCAGTAAAAATAAAAAGGTTGTAGATGAAGCAGCGGTTCCGGATCCAGCACCGTCCCTGTGCCGATGGAAAACGGTTAAGTGTGGTGTGCAGTGTTCAAACCCGTCCTCTCTGTTCTCCTGAGAATGAAAACTACAGAGCTGCATGCGGAGTGTAGGAAAGTGATGCCCGGTCACACACACACACACACACACACACACACACACACACACACACACATCTGTAAATAACCCTGAACTCTAAACATTTAAAGGACAGGGGCTGCATCCATGCTTATACTGACACTCACTGGATTTAGTACTGTGCTATTGAACAGACGGCATTAAATGACAAATGTGTGATAAAGAAATAGAAATATGGCAAGCGACTGCATTTTGATGCAAGATATATGATAATGATAATGTTTTAGATATAAAATACACCATGATCTTAATATTCTTCCTAGGACCAATGTTTGTTTTTTTTTTTGCCAATATTTCTGACCAATTTTTATTTTACCTCAATTTATCACATAAAATATAACAATATTTTAACAAAAATGTGAAACAGGAAATGTGTTTAAATGAACCATGTGTTGAATAACGCGCTTAAACTACCTAAAGCTAAACTACAGCTGGTTAAAAGATTGCTAATAGAACAGTTCGGTTATTCTCATCGGTCAGTAAGTGAAATCCGATTGAACACAGCGGTAGAGCTGGGAGACTAATCGTCATTATCGAATAATTCGAGTTTATGGTTTATGTTGAAAATACAATTTCACCTTGGTTCGGCACAACGAGCTTCCGTAGTTTTCTGCCTCCCGGCTCCGAATTACACTGGCAAAATCCAAAGAGCTTGTTTACAAAATCGGTGCGGTTTCATCAGTCATGTGGAAACAGTCAGACGTTCAACAAGCCCGCTGTAAAAGTTTGTGGCAATTAAAGGAAGCAGCATGACTCATTTATTCCAGCACCTCGAACAGAACCACGCTGTTGAATGGGGAGGTGTGTATGGCACTGTGGGATAAACATGACCGGATAAACCTCAAAATACCAACTAAAAACAGGCAAAAATAGCAGACACGTTTTCCCACCGTATCAATTCTATCCAAAAAAAATCGGAAGATTCAATTTATATAACATTCATGTATTCTTCAGCGCTACATAGCACATAAGCAAAAGAGAGCAATCTAAACTGAGGTAAACAATGCGATGTTTAGAAAGAAAAAAAAACAGATACTTGTCAGTCTGCCTCATCTTTGCAACTGACCAGACTTGATTCCAAAAAGCTGCATGTATCTGTTACTAATGATCGCGGTCGGATCATATATTCACACTTGAAGCTTTTCCTGTCCGAATTGACTTCTGCCACCTGCTGGTAACATACACGCATACACACACACGTTTGTTATATGAGGTGTGGACTACTATAGACTAAGTACAATGGACTGATGCTGATTAATTACAAATAAAAGCTAAAAATCGACCCGATTAATCGTCTGGCACATAAACGCACCGAAGGATTTGGTTCTGACTTTACTGTCACGTCCTTTCGATTGAAACCGTCTGATTCAATGTAAGCGAACTGAAGGACAAGTATTGCCTTTCATCGCCAACACGTAGCGCACACAGACATTACTGCCTTGATCTGTGACATCGCCAAGGGATTACTGCTAAATCGGTTGCTACACTTCAGTATCAGTATTAGCATGGATAGCAACGAGTATCCGAAGACTTGCAGTCCTATTCGGCTTTAACGCATCTCTAATAACGTCAGAAGGAGCTGCTCTGTGGTGAGTGTGATCAGGCATCACTAGAGTAGGATTTCACGACTAGCACGTAATGCACGATCAGTTTCCTGTTTGAAGGCATCCGTGCATTCAAACTCAAAATTCATGTGCGTGTATGAATTTTGGCACACAGGACGTGAAGTAGTGAAGTAATGCTAGCTGTTATTGTGTAGATCAGAAGGTGAGTGATCTGCTGCTAAATCTCTTAGCTAATCCCTGCTGCCTGTCTAAGGGTTATCTTGAAGACCCGTGGAACGGGTTCGATGCTCTGGTGGTGATCGGCAGCATAGTTGACATTGCGCTCACTGAGGCTGATGTAAGTAAGCTCAGACCCTGGCCCCGCCTCCTGCCCCTTCCCCTGTCCCTCCATCGCTCTCCTTTACTCCAGTCGGAGATTGTGTGCTCCTCTGACGATCCTTTACAGCTCTGTTGGGACGTTTCGGCTCTTTGAAAATCTATTCAGAAAATGCTCTTCCTTTTCTTGACTAATTTCTGATTTTCCTCTCTCTCTCTCTCTTTCTGTTTTTCTCCTCAACCTTTCCTCCTGTGTCTTCCATAACATTTCTCTTTTGATCCTTCTCCTGATTTCTTTACCCTTGCGCAAACCCCCCCCCACCCCACCCCCTTTGCCCCCACCCCCTTTGCCCCACCCCCCATGTGTTGTTTGTTTGTTTTTGCATTAACAGCATTATTTCACTGATGCTTGGAACACGTTTGATGCCTTAATTGTAGTTGGTAGCGTCGTAGATATTGCTATCACAGAGTCCAACGTAAGTATGAACAACTTCGCTTCTTTTTCGATTCCGAAGAAAACTGTGGGGAGGATTATTGTTTTTAACACGCCGCACATTTTATACACTGGTGCTATGGAGCATTTCAGATGCGTTATAATACTACGACATCCAACGTTTATTTCAAACGAACAAGCTATGTAGATTTTCCATATCTCAAATGGGGGAATACAAGATACAGGAAACATATTTTACTGGAGATACTTAACTGCCATATTATTTCTATAGGCAACATAAAGGCATGCTGAGGGTAGGATTGTAGAATGTATGGAATATGAGAATATTTCCCTGCTCCGATTACAAGACCTACTTTAAATGAAGACTAAAGTAAGTTGGGGTTGTGCTACGAAAAATCAATCAGCTACCACTGGGGGTATAACGGTACACAAAATTCACGGTTCAGTATGGATCTCGGTTTTCAAATCACGGTTCAGTTAAATTTCCATACAGCAACGGGGAATAAATAATGCAAACAATGCTTTTTTTTTTGTTAGGGCAGTTTATTATTATTATTATTATTATTATTATTATTATTATTACCATTTGTGAATACTGACCATTCTAAAAACTAAAACAAAATGCCTGATTAAATAAAAATAAAATATAAAAAAAGAAATTATTTCAGTACTCTTTTAAATTGTATTGATTAGTTTGAGTAATTGAGTAACACACAATAGCACAAACTGAATTGTGTAAATAAAATTAAATTAATGGAAAATTAAAATTTAAAAAAATGGAATGTTTTTTTTTTAACATTTGGGTAACACTTTTGTGTAATATTTCATTTTAAATCTGTAACTGTTCTACTTGTTTCAGCAAACTTTAACACATGCCTTCATTCATTTATCCTTTATTCATTCACTCCCTCGAACGGTGGATTTCGAGAGAAGAGAAATTGAAGCTGGATATAAAATGTTAAAGAATCCATGTTGTTCGACTGTCATTAATAAGTTCTCTATAACTGGAAGCAAAACAAAGCTGTGTTTACTGATTCAGTAGCCACGGTGACAGTGTTTAAAGTGTAAGGCAGAGACTAAAAGCTGCAATCTGGAACTTAATACTTAAAACTAAGATTGTAAGTACAAAATGTTACGCACATAAAAAGATCACATTCAGAAAACAAAGCACGAACACGTGTACTATTATACTCCTAGTCATCAAAATTCTTTATTTTCGCTTATTTATTTAAATAAGCGAATATTTATTCCACTTTAACTACAGAAGTTATTGGGCAGTTACCCTCTGTGACCTAATGAATGAATGTATCAATAATAAAAACCATTTAACCATTTTTTTTACCATTTAAACAATACAATATTTCCTGTTCTTAAATGGCTTTCAGAAGTCGCTCCGTAACCAACAATGAAGCAAAGAACCACAAAGGATTTCAGGATGCATTTTAAACTAATCTCTGTCCCCACTGAGCTATTTTTGTGAGGTTTTGTTCGCATTGATCCACTGCTGTGTGACTGCATTTTCTCACCAGAATGTCCTGAATATTAACATGTGCACTTTATATTTTACTCTTCAAGGGGTAGTGAACAAAACCTTCTAGGATTGGGTACTGAACTGTGCGTGTGTGTTTTTGAAAAGGAATGATAGTGATTATATGATCAATTTTCATAATACATCTGGCCTGACTGTTAATGTTATTTATTCTATTTCCTTAGAAAGTGTTAAAGGCAAGTATGGCGAGATGTGTGTTTTTATTTTAATTGGTTGATTCTCTCGAACACTTTGAATCATTGTTGTGAGGTTGAAGTTGTTTCTAATCACAAAAATCAATCATGTAAATTCTCGGTGAGGTCACATGTAGTAATGTTTGTGTAGATCGGAGCTGTGGGACTTTTGCTGAGCTTCAGGTTACACATAAAGTAAAATCAGATGCGTAAAATCAAATCATGACACCCACGTTTTTTTTTCACTTTGATACGTTAACTAGATTAAATATCACGATACCAATTCCAAATCAATACTATGGTGAAAAATAAATGCATCACAAATTAAATATCATTTTAAAAGGAGGGTATCACAAGACTTTTTTAGTGCAACACTAGAGAAGAAATACATTTTGTAAAAGTCTTGTTTAAACCGAAGAATGCAGGACGTGGGCTTGATCTCAGGGGATGCTCAGGTGCTGCAGAGTCTGACTGTGGAAGTGGGACTAATCTCGACTTGTTCAGTCTGGAGGTTGTAAAGTCCCGGTGTGGATGTTATTCACAGAGACAGTCAGGTTATGAACATTTCACCAAGAATATTTTTTAAAAATCTGCTAATGGTGTGTGATGGCAGAGGGGAGTTACAGCAAGAGTCTCCCCCTCAGCCTCTCTCCAGCCCAAATGTGAAATCAGTGTTGATCATTCTATTGGAACATGATGCTTTTTATGTTTGTGGGAAACTCCAACTCCCTTCAACACCATGTTCACGGTCAGCGAGACGTCAACAACCCCCATCCCTCAACGCTGCTATCTGTGATTTTTGGGTTCATGCCAGTTTTGCATTTTATAGGGATAAGTTCGTTCATTCATTCATCTTCTACCGCTTTATCCGATCTTCCCTCGGGTCACGGGGATCCTGTGCCTATCTCAGGCGTCTATGGGCATTAAGGCAGGATACACCCTGGATGGAATGCCAACCCATCGCAGGACACACACACACACACACACACACACACACATTCTAGGGACAATTTTCCAAGGTGCCAATCAAACTACCGTGCATGTTTTTGGACCGGGAGGAAACCGGAGAACTCAGAGAAAAACCCCTTGAGGCACGGGGAGAACATGCAAACTCCACACACACATGGCCGAGACGGGAATCGAACCCGCACCCTGGCGGTGTGAGGCGAACGTGCTAACCACTAAGCCACCGTGCCCCTGATTATTGTATTTATCCATCTTCTCAAATCTTACAAGCGAGTGCTGAAAAGTAAAAACTTCCTAAAACAACAAAAAAAACTTTTTCAAAATCCATTTTTAATTCTAACTAAAACATGCGTTACATTACACGCTCTGTTTTTCATGTATATACTTCGCTCCGATATGTCCACGATGAGGTGCCATTTTCAGGCAACTTAAATATAAAGCTATTTGAAGACGAAGAAAAAAATGCAGCTACATTTAAAAACTAGGGCTGTCGAAGATAATCCCGCTTTAACACAAATTCACTAATTTTATTAACGCAGTGTGAATTAGTATGTGAGTGATCTGCTCCTTCACTCTGTGTTGTGTTGGCGAATGAACGAAACCATTCCATTTCCTTCCCTGATCATTTCAGCATTGACCTTTCCTCAGCCGCTCTTACCGCCTGTAATGCTAGGACGGAAGAGAAAAGAGGCCAAAAACATGTCCTCCGCTTCTGAACCTTTTATAAACACAGCAAGGTACATCCACTCACGCTATATTACCGGACATAAACTAAACGTATCACCAGTTTATACGGAAAGCACCAGGAACAGAGTTCTTAAAGGAGCCACACACCATATATATCATATATAACCATATATACACCATTAAAACACAAGTAAAAAAAAAAAACATTGACATGAACAAGAAATTAATATTAAAACAATAATTTCCAATTTAAAATAAACATTAATTAACTAACAAGTTTATTAAAGGGACATTTGGGGTGAAATGTATATATTTATGTGCAATTAAAGAGTTCACTTTATTAATCTATTGACAGCCCTATTAAAAGCACTTTTTTTGTGCCACACTGTAGACTGTGAAAATGCTTTCGGTGACGTTTCAAAGAGTTGCGAAGTAAATAAAGATCGTCTAATTAGCATGAGTTATCCCTGTACAGTGCAGTCACTGATCTTTTGTGAAGGTTTTCATAAAAAGGGTGCAGATTGAACACAACGAAACTGAACAACAAAGTGGATGAGAACCTTTTTAGGTACGGAATCGTCTGAAAATACGATGGGAATATATATTTTTTTTTAAATAGAAGGAAAAGTCAGTGAGGGACTCGGCTGTATGCAAATCAGCTTGTGAGTAATCCTCACTCGTGCAGGCCTACAGCTGATTTCTTTTTGCTGATCATTCGCACGTGAGGATTATTGAGTGTATAGTATAGTATATGACACGTGATGTAAATAATAAGCGTACATTAATGTAAAGCAAGTGAACCCAGTGTATAATTAACACGTGCTGACCGATACGCTGGCTCTGTATGTGAAGGGGGTGTGGTGGAGAGCTGGAGTATTCCACACATGGATGGGTTTCCTCCTCTGCTCCGAGGGGATTCTGGTGTCTCTTAATACATATACACAAATACACTGACAAGAATTCTCTGTGTAACACACACACACACACACACACACACAATGGCTTTCTGAGCTTCAGTGCTGTCTCTCTGGAATTCCCATTTGTCCATGTCTTTGTAAGTGTTTTGTATATGTAGTTGTGTTTCGTTGGGCGCTGTACAGCGAATGTGAGTCTGTGTCCCTCTATATAAATGTGTCATGTGTGTGTATGTGTGTGTGTACGTGTCCTGTGTTTTGTGCGTCTTCGTCAGTATATGTTTCTGTACTGTATATGTGGATGGCGGCGACGTCCAGTCTGATCTGCACAGCAGCAGCGTCCCGGAAGGTTTTCACTCCGCAATAACTATTAAACAGGTGGAATCGTGTCTCCTGATTTGTCGGACTGAAAACCTGTGGCCATGCCGGCTCTGTGCGGATGAGTTTGGACGATGCTGACATGTGATTATACCATATTCATTTCACGAGGGCATGAACGCATGGTGATTAATAGAGGAATTCTCAGACTATAAGATTCATTTCTCTCACAACTACACATGATTAGCATTTAAGTGTTTTTATAGAAGTTACTTGAAGATAAACTATTATATAAAAGGTGTCTTATAGTCTGAAAATGACAATTTATTATCCCCATTTCATCTCTCCCTCCCTGTCATTCTGTCCTGCTCTTACATCACCACAGATATAAAACTACTAAAACTGTTACAGCATTATTTAATGCTAATTACCTCTGTATTCTTAAACAGATAAAGTAGTGCATGTGTGTGCGCGTGTGTGTGTGTGTGTGTGTGTGTGTGTGTGTGTTTATGCCATTTTCCCACTTGCATGTTGGGAAATGTTGTTTTCCACGCCATATGCTAACTCCGGTTTGCGTTCTGCAGATGCTCTTCGGTCAGCAATCAACGGTTAGTCACTGTGATGTCTGTCTGTCCTTTCTTTCCATCATTCTTTCTCCATCCATCTCCAGACAGAGTGGCTGTGGAGTTCAGAGCTCAGAGCGGGTCATAGCAGGCGCGCTAACCGCGTCCGGGTTATGATGAACTTTCAAAGCCCGGGTACACGCTGTCTAATCACAAGCTCAGGACGGAAAATAGGAAAACATTTCGACAATGTTCTATGGTCACAGATAAAACATGGTTGTTAAAAGGCATTTTGACTACGACACTAAGTGCAATAGTGAGGACGCGGCGTGTGTTAGCGATTTGGAGAAAAGCCCCAACAAGAATTGAGTTAACCGAACATTTATTTTGACATTGGAAAGTTCATTGTGGCTGTTTATATGGAGGATTTCTCTTTGGGGTTCTTTTGGAAGCAAACAAACAAACAAAAAAAAAACAGCATTTGTGTGTATAAGGTGAAGCAGTTTGTGTAAATCAGCATTTGTATGGTTATTAATATTTAATGCAGATGGCTATAATTCAAATAGTATAAATCTAAAAAAATTCGAATGGAGAAAAGCAGAAAGCTAACAGGCTTGACTTAAAAACATTTGCCTCGTTTAGATTTAGTGATTGTTTGGTTTTAAGTGAATCTATAACTATGTTGCGTGCGAAGTGATTGCGCAACCCGATGCAACCAGTTTTACACACTAACACTTTAATTCAACTACACTATTTTCACACAATGACGAAATGGAGCCCTGCTTACCCGACCTTCATCCGTGACCCCAGCGTGGTTTTTTTTCTCATGTTCACGTGCAGCAATGTGGTACCTCCACACACACACACACACACACACGTTAGCATAACTTGCTGGTTACAATGTTTTGTTGTGTTGAGTTTAATATAAAATGCACTCCCATGCACTGGAGGACACTTTTTCCTGAATTTTACCCTCTGAAATTTTAGCTAGCGCCGTCTTGCTTGCGGTCCTCTCTAACCCGCAACTACAAAGAATCACCAAAATTCATTATTGATTTGATCGATTAGTGCAGCTGCAAAATAAACACAATAAAGATCAAGAAGTCAGTTATGAGCCGCGGGACAGAATCACTTAACTCCCTAAATGTTCTCTAATGCAGTGCATCTGGTTCTTCAGACCAGGGAGATTCAGACCTCACTTCTACTTCATGTTCTTTGTAAGCATTAATTAAACCTGAAGATTTTGGGACAGCTTTATTCCGATACCAGATTGTTTTTTTTAATCAGTTTGTATTGTTCTGTTGTTAAGTCCTGGTAAACAAAAACAAAAAAACGGAAGAAACAATCGTGTGAGAAACCTGGAGGTGAAACACTTTTTTACAAATCCTGATCAAGATTATTGACACAAGTTTGACATCCTGGAACGAAACACAAACCCTTCGCTCATTACATTAATGCAGAACAGAAGAATCAGACATTGAATCATTCTTGGCTGAGAAAACGTCTTCTTATTTTGAATGAATCCCCGTCTGAAGCACGCACAAACACACGCGCACACGCACGCACGCACGCACGCACGCACGCACTACAACGTGCTCTACAACAAAATCATGATTCAGCCGTCACACGCTTGTCAGCCGACATGCAGCTAATGTGAATAAACTGTACATCACACGCTATTCCTTTCTATTAATAAGTAAATACACACTGCGCAGTTGCGTTGTGTGGTGTATAAAAGGGCCGTGGTGAGTTCGCGATTGCGTTTGTCGTGTGTATGGTGTGTGATTGTCTCTGTCTCTGTTCTGCCTCCTTCTAGTGAGCTGTTAGGGCTCAGATGAAAGACAGAGAGAAAAAGAGAGAGAGAGAGAGAGAGAAAGTGAGGGATCATGGGTAGCGCAGGTGTGTAGACTCGAGCTAGGCTGCATGACGACCCTTCACCTGCACTCGTTCCGTGCCTTTCTTACGTCCACTCGTCCTGTGAGAGCGATGGGAGCGCCCCCTGGAGGCGGCTCTGATGCAGCGCTTTGTCCAATATGCATGAAGATGCTACAGTGCCAGACTCTACTCCTCTTGTCTACTGTGTGTGTGTCTGTGCGTGTGTCTCTGTGTGTGTGTGTGTGTGTGTGTGTGCACTTTAGTGGTGAATTGCTCGTTGAATGCTACGTGCATGCTCCGCTGGATGCTACAGCTAGGAAGTGCTCGTCCCACCTCGTCACTACGACACAGCGAGTGTCCATCACCAAAAGCTGTCTCTGCTTCAGCCGTTATGATGCTTTAATCGGTTCTATTAATCAGACCGGCGCTCTCTCAGACTTAATCGATTTTAGAAGAGAGGCCAAAGTATCCGTCACGTGTTCAAACCTGTGTATTCTCTTTACACAGGAACAGGGGCGGCATGTTTGGCCCGGTCGTTTAAAAAAAGTTTACAGAGCGAATGCAAGCACACGTGCATCTTAATGAACTTTCAGAAGGTGTACGGGTGGCTACAGGGACCGGAGTGGAAGATTTTGTCCTGCAACGTTCAAGTAAATATACATTTAGAAGAAAATGTCTTCGTCTGTGCTTAAATAACGGTCTCCCTCACAGAACAACTCCCCCTTGTGGACAATATGAAACATGTGAAACAATATGAAACAATATGCCAGCTTGGTATAACTCGGGCGCTTGGCTGAAGTGATGAACAGCTTTTGGTAGCACACTGCTCCGAAAAACGGTTTTACGTGAAGACAGCCTCATCTGTCTGGAGCCTGATCAGGCCACTTTTGCCATGGCTTTTCTTCTCAATACGCTTTGTTTGTCAGAACGTCTGAAGGTGTGCGAGTGTGTATGATGTGTGTGTACGTCTGCGTGCATGGCAGTGTCAGAGGGACACATGACTCATGGTGCCAGGTGTTCTCTAATCAGTAGTGATGGCGTTAGGTTCACCAGGGTCTGATTCACACTCACAGCATCTCAAGACCTCCAACATGGACATCATTCAGTGCTGAGAGTCGAATGTGTAATCTAAGGGCATGAATTTGAGATGTTAAAGGTGTTAAAATGTCGCGGTGTGTCATGGACTATATGGATAAATGGTGTTTAAATGTTAACAAGCGTATCATTATGAGGGAATAATGCAAGCGTTTCATTTTACAGCCTGCGGAAGGGGAAGAGATGCCGGTAAGATTCTTTCTTTCCTTGTTGGACCTTTACTAAACCTGTGTTAACGTGGCGTATCTACAGCAGGCCATATTCACTAAAGCACTGTTCATTAAAGCACCGATGAATCTCTTGGAATTACACTGCGTCTGAATTGACACGCTGCATTATATCCTGCTGGAATTTTTTTTTTTTTAGTGATTTGCTACCATATAAAGATCTATAAAGTGTAAACATCGATGCCAGCATCTCCTGCTGAAATTAAAACGAAACCATTAAGCACAGCCCATTCTTTTCTTTGTTTTTTCATGACATTTGTTTCTGCGTGATCTTTACATAGTTTTCTGGGCAAATTCTAGAGACAACATCATGGATTCACTTTTGTGTTTATTCGGGACTCCCAGGAACTGAAATTGTGTCTGTCAGAGATTCACAACGTACACACGAGTGTATTATACTTGAAAAGGACGTCTTCACTGTTTGAATGTTTTTTGGCACAGAGCTGTTTCAGTATGAAGGAAGGAGTCCTTGATCAAAGTAAAAACAAACGCAATCATACATGATGCTGCCTCAAGAACATGCCATATACGAGAGAAAAATACATTTATTTATCTCGAGGAAACACTGTTTGCTCCGTGGCGATCACAACAAAAACAACTTTTGCTTTGATGTGATCAGTGTTGGGAAGGTTATTTTGGAAATGTAATAGATTACATATACATTACAATAGATAACTTTTCAATTACTTCATAAAAGTAAAGTAACAGATTTGATCACGTTTTGATTACTTCCATTTGCCCACTAGGTGGCGTTTTAAGTAAACATTCTAAGAAAAAGGTTTCAAACCCTCAAAAGAAATGTTTTTATATTTTTCTAAATGAAACTGCAGCAGATTGTCATCATTCAAATCCAAATCACGTTTCAGTAGAAAATCATGTCGTCGTCTAAAGCACTGATTTTACATGAAATTGTTCAAATGGAACCCTATTTGTAATCTTTAACATTTTCATAAGTAACTTAATTTCACATTTTTTCTCAGTAACTAACAAATTACTGTTACATTTATTTTGTAATATAATGACATAAGATCGTTACTTATAACTAGTTACTCCCCAACACTGGTTGTGATCAAGAGGAAAACAAGAAAGAAAAATATTTTAACATATTACTTACTTCATTAACTAAATGAAGTAAATATAATTATGGAGGTTTGTAGGCAGCGTGCGTCTAAACTGCCGAAACAAAAAGCATGCGGTGCCACTGATTTGCCCCTAGAGGCCACTCTTGTACTGTATGACAGTGGACGTTCCTAGTCTCACCCGGAAAAACCCGGATATGGATTTTTTTTTTTTTTTTTTATTTAACTATAGTTCCATAAGTCAACAATCGGTCTCAATCGTCTAAACTGATGAATCAGTTGGCTTCTAGTATACAGTGCATCTTGAAAATGAATGTAGTATGTGGACACGTAACTCATCACACAAAAGAACTCCAGATGGATGAAATGCAGCATACAATCTAATATACAGACTTGCAGTGGCAAAGCCACCAAAGATAACTTCGATATCTGTTCATTTTTGTGCAGAAAGGTAGGGCACATCATTCAGTGGAAATCCCTACATCCATTTTGACCTTGCGCCCCCCCCCCCAACAAAATATTGAGTCAAATGACAAATACAGAATCACACACTGAGAGTAAAACCTTCACCCATTCAAAGACATTAGTAAATATGGCCATTGTATGTTGTTTTTACTAGTCGCATTCATATTTATCTATATGTGTAAAAATAGACTATGTGCATCTTTTCTGGCTTAATACATGTGTTCTGTGTCTTATCATTTGCAAATTTGTACATACTTTTCATGTGAGTCATTTTGATCTTGTGTATGTTTATCTGTGGCTTTTATATTGTCGAAACTGGTGTGTAAATCGTGTAGCTTGAAAGTCAGTGTGAATGCTAGACATCTATCGCCGAGCTCCACTCTGACACGGGAAAGCTTTTCTCTAATCATTTCCCCAAGAAGACATTTATATGTAACGTAGGCGCTAAACTCAGGTTGACATGATGGCGGTCACGTGATTACGTGATGTGTTGCGCGCGTGTGTGTGTGTGTGTGTGTGTGTGTGTGTGTGTGTGGGTAAGTGATTAATGCAGCTCTTTAATTTTAAAGCCCACAGAGGCTCCAAAGGTGGATGAGTTGGGGGTAAGATACTGCGCCTCCTACTGGGCCTCACCTTTAAGCATTATTCATTTCTTTTTGCCGTTCAGGTTTCCGTTCAGATTCTGTTCTGTCTTTCTTTGTTCATTCTTTTATAGTTTATAGATAAACTCTTCCTGATCGCTCTTCCCCTTCCCCTTTTTTAAAAAAAAATATTTGACTTCTTTTTATTCTCATACATTTGTTAAGCTGTTTATTAAGTTTACTTTTAAGTTTTCTGGCTTTGCGTTTGCCAACATGTTATTTTTTTTTGTTTGTTTGTTTTGTTTAATAAGAAAGTGTCAAGCAAACGTGCCTGTGTGTGTGTGTGTGTGAGAGAGAGAGAGAGAGAGAGAGAGAGAGAGAGAGAGTGTGTGGTGTGTGTGATGGTATAGAGAACCCCATGTGGGTCAGAAGCCCTTTCACGTTTGTAGAGCTGACACTGCTGCATGATGTTATGCCCCCATGGGGTCAGGTCAGGTAAGGATGTGACCTCAGGTCCCCCCCCTCCATTGGTTTCGGGCCCTCCGGAGGTTCCGCATGCAGTGTGGCGAGGTTTACAGAACCATGCTTGTGCCCATGCAGTTAAGTGTGGCCAGGTTATTTTCAAACCAGCATGCCTATCCCTCCTACTTCCTCTTCCTGTTTAAGGACTGAGTCATGTCGCAGGTGCCTGGTACTGCTACAGGGCTGGCCAGAGTTAGATACATTACACCAGATCAATTGTCAATGAAAAAAAGGTAATCCTCAAGTAGAGGAAGAACCACTGAATGAAGAGCAGTGGTGCACAGTACCCTCTACTGGCCAAGTAGCTAAAGCACAGCCAGGCGCTTTGTGATCTCTCAAGATCTCTCTCTCTCTCTCTCTCTCTCTCTCTCTCTCTCTCTCTCATCTCTCTCTCTCTCTATATATATATATATATATATATATATATATATATATATATATATATATATATATATATACACTGATTGGTGCATTAACTTTCGGCCCTGCCCCCTTCCAGGAACCAGAAGAAAACGCTCGCATCTCAATTACCTTTTTCCGGCTGTTCAGAGTGATGCGATTGGTCAAACTGCTCAACAGGGGGGAGGGAATTCGGACCCTGCTGTGGACCTTCATCAAGTCTTTCCAGGTCAGTTCATGCCATCATCTTTATAATCAGAATCAAAAGTTGTGAGAAGTCAAATTTTTTGCATAAGGGACATGTTTACATGTTTACATTACACAAACACGCTAGGTATGATGAGATTCATCAGTGCATCGGCTTCAAAGTTAAAGACGTGAAGCACGTTTTGTTTATTGGATACACGTTGGCATTTGTAACACGTATGCATCGTGTTGAAACATATAGCACGCCATCATAATATGGAATTGTATTGTATCTGTATTTGCATCATGTGTATCGTTAATTGTTGGCTATACATCAAAATGTGAATCACATCAGTTAGGACACACACACATTTTATAGAATTATATAGCTGGGTTGTTTTTTTTGCAGGCTTTGCCATGGGTTGCTCTGCTGATAGCCATGCTGTTCTTCATCTACGCTGTCATCGGCATGCAGGTGAACTTCTATGATTAAGAATCTACTTGTACTTTAGGGGCATTTGTAAACTCAACCAACTCAACCAGACAAAAAAAACCCACAAAAGGCAAATTCTTTTAAAAATTAAAAAAAAAGTTTTCATAAAGTTTTCATATAAATTCTTCCTGACAGTCACATATCTGTTGTGACTGTCATAATTTATATGAAAACTTTATGAAAACTTATGAAAACATTTTCTAAAAAATAACATTTGCAGATCTTATCTTTTTATACTTACTTATGCAGATTAAATTAAATGCAAATGGGGCTTCTGTACTTCTGTAAATTGTATGCGTTACACCATTCTGGCCTCTAGATGGTGCTACGTTCGCAATTGGATTATTAAATGTTTACCATGAATTATATAATTTCTCAGTTTCAAAAGAGGTTCAGATTTTTTAGGTCCATCGGTGCATATGTGTGTGTGTGTGTGTGTGTGTGTGTGTGTGTGTGTGTGTGTGTGTGTGTGTGTGCTTGTGTGTTACAGATATTTGGGAAGGTTGCCATGGTTCATGGTACGCAGATAAACCGGAACAACAACTTCCAGACTTTTCCCCAAGCTGTGCTTCTGCTCTTTAGGTCAGTGTTACTCTGAATCAAATGGAAATAAAATTAAGTCAATGCATCTTATTTATGTGTGTGCGTGTGTGTTTAGATGTGCCACGGGTGAGGCGTGGCAGGAGATTATGCTGGCGTGTATGTCGGGGAAACTCTGTGACCCAGAGTCGGATTATAATCCCGGAGAGGAGATGACGTGTGGTAGCGGCTTCGCAATTGTCTACTTCATCACCTTCTACATGCTTTGTGCATTCGTGGTAGGCATATAAACACAAGCACGCATGCAAAATGTTTTCCTGTCTCACATACTGTTTAATGTTAATTATTTGTCCTTGTTAAACTCAAACTAAATGACCTATTTGGTTTGAAACAACACACAGCAGGAGTACACTCTGCAAATCCACTTTGATTTTCTTGTATCTTTAGATCATCAACTTGTTCGTGGCGGTCATCATGGACAACTTTGACTACCTGACCCGTGACTGGTCTATTTTAGGACCGCACCACCTTGACGAGTTTAAGAGGATATGGTCTGAATATGATGCAGAAGCAAAGTGAGTGTGTGTGTGTGTAAGAATAGGTTTACTATTAATTAACCAAAGGTTTTTGCTGATGACGTGCTGATATGTGTTGTGTTTTGCTGAATAAGTAGATATGAATGAATGTGTGTGTGTCACATATGTGTGTAAAATGTGAATTAAACTCTCTCTCAGGGGCAGAATAAAACACTTAGATGTTGTGACGCTTCTGCGACGAATACAGCCTCCGCTTGGCTTTGGAAAGCTCTGTCCTCACAGGGTGGCATGCAAGGTTAACACACACACACACATCCTGTTTTTACTATTTCACATTTCGCAATGTGAACCTCATAAGACTTATGGGATGCATTATTTTAAAAAGTCCATTTAACTTATAAATTTAACATATAATTTACTGATGTCTCACAATCATTTAAACATATCGTATATAACAAGTAATAAAGAGTAATGCAATACAAGTCAGCATTTCCGTGACAGAATTTCATAGCACACATCAGTAGGTAAACTTTATGAAAACATTTTCTAAAGAAAATTGAGTTTTGTTGATTTTTTTTTCTCTAAGGAATCTGGTAAATAATTCTTTTTTATTTACTTTGCCCTTTTCTAAAAATAATGTTTTGAAATCTGTTTTTATACTGACTCAATAATGCAGATTAAATAAAATGTTAGATGAAGATAGAAGTGAAGATATGATATGAAACATAACTAATACCTGTATCTTTCCACACTTCTATATATTGTATGTGTTACACTCTCTGGCCTCTAGATGGTGCTAAGTTTACAATTTGTGAATCAGCTTTATGTTATTGTCTGTATTTATTGTAAACTCACTACACACTATAAAATGTGTGTGTGTGTATGTGTGTCTTAGCGTCTGGTGGCCATGAACATGCCCCTTAACAGTGATGGCACCGTGATGTTTAACGCCACGCTGTTTGCACTGGTCAGGACTGCACTGAAAATCAAAACTGAAGGTGATCCGTTTTACACAATCACACACATGGACATGCACAGATGGACAGAGTTGTAATAGTGGTGGTGATTTTTTTCTGGCTACTTGCAGGAAATTTGGAGCAGGCAAATGAGGAGCTGAGAGCTGTCATTAAAAAGATCTGGAAGAGAACCAGCATGAAGCTGCTTGACCAAGTGGTGCCCCCTGCTGGTGGTCAGTCTACAAGAGCGCATTCTGCTGTCGCAAACACACACACACTTCTAAAAAGCCTGACTTGCTACCACCCATACAGAATATCACACACGTGCACACACACAACAGGAATGGCACTAATATCCTGCTTTGCTTTGGTCGTGTTTTCCTGGCTTGTGATTTCTTGTACTCACATTTGATTCTGTATCTAATCATCTTCAGAGGAGCGTGTGTGTGTGTGTGTGTGTGTGTGTGTGTGTGTGTTCTGAGCTTTGAGCTTGCATGGCGTTATTGGCATGCTATGTTTCTTTCTCCTACAACAGCAGAGCTCTCTGTCACGGTCTCTCTCTCTCTCTTTCTCTTTCTCTTCCTCCTATTCTAAATGTCTGTGCTTGAATGCTTTCACAGCTTCTGTTCTTCCCTGACTCTGTGTGTGTCTCTCTGAAAAGCTCCTCCGAATATTCTGAAGCAATTCTGTTTCAGGGCGGTGGCATGGAACAAGTGTTGCCTCTTCTTTCCAGACTTTCTCCCCAAAATACTTGGATAAAAAAACAGTGACGCAGACCCCTGCTTCAGAATCATTCTGTCTCTATCCTGCACTCACACTAAAAGCATGCATACACTCTCTTTCTTTCTCACACGCACCGACACAAATGCTTCTGCTGTTTGCTTGTGTGAGCTTTGTAGGAAGTAGAATAGATGCTTGTATAGTCTGAAGCTTGCCTCCTTGGCCAAAACTGACACACAGAGGCCACGCCTACTTCACCGAAGCTGACAGAGACTCACCTCTTCACTGACACACAAAGGCCATACTTGCTTTACTGAGACCAATAGTATGTCACACCTTTATTGTTGACACAGAGACACACCTCTTGCACTGAGACTTATACACAGTGGTCACGCCTCCTGCACAGAGACTGATACACAATGACCACGCTGCCTGCACAGAGGCTGATACACAATGGCTACGCCTCCTGCACTGAGACTGGTACACAATGGCCACTCTTACTGTACTGAGACTGATACACAATAGCCACGCCTCCTGCACTGAGACTGTTAATAGCCATGTCTCCTGCACAGAGACTTATACACAATGGCCCTGCAGTGTAGTGAGCATCCTGATGGTGTACAAACATGAGCGTGATGAAGTGTATGTAAATGGAGCGAGGTAGTGCGCTGAAACAGAAAGTGTGTGTGTTTGTGGTCTGTTTATTCAGATGATGAGGTAACCGTGGGGAAGTTCTATGCCACCTTTCTGATACAGGACTACTTTAGGAAATTCAAGAAACGTAAAGAGGATGGACTGGTGGGAGTTCCTCTTACCGAGAACAACATGGCCATCACGCTGCAGGTGAGCTCGAGTGTGCGGATCGAACCAGCGGTTAGAAAAAAAAAATGATTCCAGGTTTTAGGTAGCAGATATCACACTTCACTCAATAAACTAAATAAGTTATGTTTCTGCTGCTGCATGCGTGTGAATGCGGAATGTTTTTGCACTCTGGAATGTCGATGGCATTGCTCTGAATGCGACAGGTTTAACTAAATGCTGAGTTAGAAAGCGATATGATGCGCGATCTATACAGTGTGATATGTGCTACACAGAGGGGGAATGAAACACGAAAGCTTAGTGCTAAAATATAGTGCATGCAAAGTTTTGTTCCAAACAGTTAAGAAAGCAAACACATCTGTGTACTATCTAACAGTAAAAACACGACTTACATTCATAAGGTTAAGAGCGGGTCCCCTAGTGTTCGCCTGGTTAATAATCACTATTACAATAATAACATGAATTGTTACAGCAAGTGAAGACCTAGGTGAAACATCTGTTCAGCATCTGCACGGGTTTCCGTATCAGCCTGCGAGATGGAATGCCTGCAATGATATTGTTAATATTGTTTATTTTCTTTAAGCAAAATTTTTTTGTAGGTTTTGAGTATGTCTAAAAAAATATTCTGCTTAATTTGGAAACAAATTCTGCTTAAAGAAACACATAACTGAATGATGTTCTAATCAAAGGCAACACAGGGAGGGTTATAATCCATACAGTACCAAGTCTGTAAAAAACTTGCAACAAATAATCTTACTGTATGCTGTAAATGCAGGTCTTCTGCTCTGCCTGATGATGCAGGGTGTGATCGTACTTAGAGGTCAACCGATTCTTCATTTTGTTAATTAATTTGCACTAACAATTGATTGCTGAAACTATCAGCGATCGGCAAGATATTTTTTCCAGGTTCTGCATCTTCTAAGTAGGTTATTACCCAGTGCGAGAGTGACCTCTAGAGGCAGATGACTGACACCACATACTGTTAGGTAACGCACTATAAAAATTTATTACGGTCTCAGGCGTTACAACAAACAGCATGTGGTGTCAGTCATCTGCTTCTAGAGGTCACTCTCGCACTGTGTAATAACCTGCTTGGATTGTACTTACTGATAACAATAAATAAGTGAATAATACAAACAAAACAGTCCATGTGAAATAGTATTAAAATGAACAGATCAAATGAAAATGAACTTCATTTTAAAATATATTAGTAAATGTTGAAATTAACAAACAATACTTCAAAAGCAACTTAAATTAATGGTGCAAACAAAACAGTCGAGCTTAAATTGGCCATCGGTCGTGCAAACAATGTCCTCACAAAAGCCTGAGCACTGAAATGACATTTATTTTCATTTTAGTATTATTTCACATGGACTGTTTTGTCTGTATTATTGTCTTATTTATTGTTATCAGTAAGTACAATCCAATCTAACTATTGGTACCAGTAAAAAAAAAAAATCACTATTGGTTGAAGAATTATATCCTGGGGAAGTGTTTGCAACCCAGATTGTGTGTCCTGTGTTGGCTTTGTTTACTCTGACCCTGTACAGCTCGGGTTATGATATGCACACGTAGCTACATGTTTCCTGTCTGTCTGAATGCAGTGTGCATGTTTATTTAAATCCATTTCTATTAGATGCCCTTCACAGTCTCTTCTCATCTCCATTGTCCCCATTGCCATTGTACCATAACCACATATGTAATCACATTCACGCTTTTTCCGTTAGAAGACGACTCTTTTTGGGGAACACGTTTTTTTGAATTCACTCTAAATTCATCTGCATTTCTTTTCGTTCCATCTGTTTCGTTCTGTTTTAGAGGATAGCGTTTGCTGTACACGTTAGCCACGCGTAGCTAGAACTCACCTGGCGTGTGGCGGGCTTTTGTTTTCTTTCGTACTCTCTGCTCGTACGGTACGCGTGCGAGGGGATTTTGCCCTCTGTCCCGTTCCCTGTGAAACATTCTCATCTCTAACCCACTGTCCTGTCTATTGTGGAGAGCTTTCATGACCCTTACCTGTTCCATTTTGACCCTGGTGTGTGAAAGCTTCTCTGTGTGTGTCTCCTATCCGCCTGAATCGTGAGTACTTGGCGAAGCTGATCTGGTTTCTTAGCTCTCCTGTGTTGTGGTGGTTCCAGGCTGGTCTCCGCACGCTGCATGATATCGGCCCCGAAATCCGCCGTGCCATATCATGTGACCTCCAGGATGAGGAGCTAGTAGACTTTATACCTGAGGAGGACGAGGAGATTCATAGGGTAACGGACTTCACACTTTTACAAGCTGCTTCTGCACAACTGATCAATGTCTCAATTTGCCACTTTTGTAGCATCCATTACTGGAGAAGCATCTTTGGGGCGTTTTGTCCTCCAGATTGACCTGACAGCAAGAGCTCTCCGTTCTGCCTTACGATCGCCTTTAAAGCTTTCAGGCTGCAAACCAAATTTTATTTACAGGCTTCTTGAAAGAATGCAGGCTGAGCTGGTTAATATTAGCGAGGTTACAGTAGAATGTCTAGCGCTTGTGTTTGGTTCATGATTTGACCTTTAACAATAACATAATCTACATTTCCATTGAAACGAATAAATTATACACGAGAGTTTATATAAAATGAGAGAATCCAGTAGATTTAGAGCCAAATAGTGATATTTCTTTTGCAGATTTGTATTTTTGTTTTTCCATTTTGTTCCCAAAATTGCTTAAAGATAAAGGTCTAGTGAATTTATTAGTCCATCAGATTCACTCATACCATGAACCATGTGACCAGCTTTTTTTCTGTTCGCTGTGTTATTTTTAAAGACATCAGCTGACATAAATAGACCACAGTTTGATAGCGATGTAATGGCTTCATCATCTCACACTCGCGGGTGTTTATTAACAGCGAAACGGTGGCCTTTTCGGCAATCACATTAACCACATCAACGGCGACCCCCAACAAGGTTCCGGGCATCAGACCAACGCCACACAGCGCCCCCTGCAGGTCCATCCTCCCCCGCACTACGCCGACATGGAACAGCCCGTGGGCCGGCTGGACCGCGCCAATGCCATGGCCCAACATAATCATCATCACCACCATCATCATCATCACAATCACCACAATTCTTACAGCAAGTCACCCAAGTCCACCAACATCAATCTGAACAATGCTAACATGTCTAGCCTGCCCAACGGAGGCCATAATCGCTCCTACCCGCAAGGCCCAGCCAACGGATACACCGGATCGTACTACCCAGGGGAATACGACAAGCCCAGGACGCCACGTGGACCCAGGTAACCACGCTCTCAGAGAGGTCCATTTTCTTCATTCTAAAGTGTTTTATGTGTGTTTTATAGTTTTATTTCCTTCCAAGCTTGTATAATTCTTTATTTTTATTTAGCATTTCCTGCTACAAACTCACTTCCTCTCTCATCTCCCATTAAACCTAGTTTCCATTTTAAATGATTTGTGTGTATATGTGTATTTTGCTTATACTTTTTCTATAATTTGGTAGTTCCAGAAGACAAAATCTGTTAGCAATGTTATGTCCTTCAAACCCAAACCCACTACCATTACCTTTCTACATATTTAATAGCACTGTATCTACCCCATGTACTGTTTATATATATATATATATATATATATATATATATATATATATATATATATATATAGATATATATATATATATATATATATATATATATATACGTGTATATATATATATACTGTTATATATATATATATATATATATGCACAGTGTTGGGGAGTAATGGAGTTATGTAATTCTAAGTACACAAAATAAAAGTAACAGCAATTCGTTACAGTTACTGATATATCCCACAAATATGTGTGTGTTTCTATATATATATATATATATATATATATATATATATATATACATACACATACATATACATAAATATACATACATACATACATACATATGTGTGTATATATCACACCCTCTCGCTTCCCTTTCCTGTGTTCTTTTAACTTTTCTTTTCTTAACTTGTCTTTTTCCAAACCTAAATCCTGACCTTTCTCTTAACCATCTCTCCGCCTTTTGGAGCAGAAGGCGATACTATGAGACCTATATTAGGTAGGTTCCATACCTCACATATATAACTGGTATTAACTGAATAGCTGCAGTTCTGGATTCGGTGCCCAGCTCTTTTACATGGGGGACAGACAGTGAAGTGCTCTCAGTGTTTAATAATGTCCTCATCATTTTCTCCTCCTACTATGCTCTTATTCTCAACCATGAAAAGTTGTGTTTACAGAAATGAGCTATTAGATGATTACTGTTATTCTTTAGGAGCTCCGTCTTGTGATTGTCTAATGGATTATGGAGAAAGGGACTTTGCTGCATGTGCCTGCTTGATAAAAAAGACTACTCAATAAAGTCTTAACTAGTGAAGTTATCCTTTAAAAATGTTTATAAATGTCATAGTGGGAAAGTTATCGATGCCTTGCACAAAGCCTGTGTTGTGTCTGTATCAGTGCCAAACCAAATAAGTCTAGACTCCTTAACAGTACCATCTAAACACACTTTAGATTGCCAGTGAATACTAGATAAATCACCAGGTTTAATCTCCACTGTGTTGCACTACTATATATTTAATAAAAGCGTTAACATTTAAGAGAAAGAGTTAAAGAGGATTTCTAAAGTATTTCAGGACTATGATGTCACCACCATGATAGAAAGGATGGAATCCTGCAGATGAAGAGCAGTGCCTGTTTTCCACCAAAACTTTAAGTGGATAAACTCTTCTCATGGGCTGGAGGTCTTTATAGGTACTGACTACACATGAACACAGAAACCCCTCCCAAGCGTGAAGGATGGTGAAAGTGGTATATTGAGTTTGGGTTTATTTTCCTGCCTGGAGCCTGTAATAATTGTAGAACCCTTCACAAATATTTGCCATCAGGACATTCGTTTAGAAGTCGATCGGCGAACAAAAAGAACAAGAAAGCCACGGTTCGACTAATTGCTATATTTATCATGAAGTATTTTATTATTATGAAATTAGAAGAATTATAATGTCAGATGTTTTATACTTGAGCGAAACGGTAATAAAAAATAAGCAGCCTTGGAGAATAGATAATGACGAGGTGGAACAAGAGGGACTGATGAACTGTATCATTTCTATTCACCTCAGAGATCATCGGTATTTTCACTTTAAATTTGTTCCTAGCCAGGCTTTCATTTTATGCCCGGTTTTATTGAAAATCCTTATTATGACCTTTTGTGCAATTCTCCAACTTACAGCCATGTGTACCAGATGTTTGATCAACAGCCTCTGGTCACTTTATACAGCTCTCGATTCAAACGTTTTATATCTAGAAGATCCGTAAAATGAAGGCCGAGTTCAGACTCTAGGACTTTGCCCATGTCTGGGTCTAGACTTTCCTGGTTTGAACCTTGCACTCAAAATACTCGTGCTGATATTGTCCTAAATCAGCTGTGCTTTGTTTTGTATTATGAGGGTGTCTGTGCTGCATCTGGTAGGGTTTTGCATGGTCTTGTTGCTATTAGTAGGCGCTTCTTTTAACCTCTGACCTTCTGCATAGGCCACGTGGCAGCATCAGACGTCAACCCATTATTTGTCGCGAGGAAGAGATGGAGGAGGACCGCTACTCTGTGGAGTACTACAGTGGAGAAGAGTTTTATGAAGAAGAAGGTGTGCAGTCGGGAGACAGGTATCCCCCGCTGCACAGTATTACACGGTAACAGTACTGTATAACACAGTAGTGTTTTTTTGTCACTTCTAAAAACCCTTTGTGTCCAGGTATCCCAACAGCGATCAGGAGTACGAGACTCCCCGTGGCTACCATCATCCTGACACTTACTATGATGATGATGAGCAGCCCCTTTACCACGACTCGTATCGGTCACCAAAGAGACGCCGCCTTCCTCCCACACCGCAAGGTGATCGATTTAGTCTGCTTTAAGTTGAAATAATAATTTCCCCAGAACTCACTAATGCCTGGAAACATCTCTCTCTCTCTCTCTCTGTATGGATTGATCCTGCTCTCTCTCTTTTTTTCCTTCGTACATGCAGGAAACCGGAGGCCATCGTTCAACTTTGAGTGTCTGCGCAGACAGAACAGTCAGGATGAGCTTCCGCGCCAGCGAACTGCTCTTCCTCTCCATTTGATGCAACACCAGGTACCACTGAGTTATTCCTACACCTCTAACAGGCTTCTAACGCAGACGCTGCTGTACATTTGTAAAAGTGTCCATTAAGGTGAATATACTGAGGGTTGAGATATTCAAACCAAAACAAACCAGCTGTTACTCCTGAGCTTCAATTTCATTAACTGTATTTCTGCTCTCTGTCCTACGTATACTATTTGTGCATATTGACAAGCGAAGATTCCTTTATTATGATTTCATTTATTATTATTCATTTATTATGTGCAGGACGACAGGAATGATGGCCAAAATAAAATTGGTATTAGTATTATTGTATTAGTATTGTGTAGATTTCTTTTCAGAACTGAAGGACAATAGCATCACTTGCTACACATCTACAAGATACAGGCTACAAAAGTATCGCAGCTATAACTGTTTTGTCTCTGATGTTGCAGCACACACATACTAGTTTATGCCATACAATGTTCTTTTGTATCCCCTGCGTTCTTTCAGGTGATGGCAGTAGCAGGGCTTGACTGGAGTAGAGCTCACAGGATCTCGCCTACTCGCTCCACTCGCTCATGGGCGACACCTCCTGCCACGCCTGCCAGTAAAGACCGCACCCCCTACTACACGCCCATGATCCTTGTGGACCGCCTGCGCCGGGACAGCATGGGCAACAGCTACTGCTCCGTCAGAAAGAGCTCGTGGTACACGGATGACCCGGAGTACCAGCAGAGCACCTACTCACCAGTCCACCTTCAGATCCCTCACGAATACCACAACCAGTACCACCAGAAGAGAGGCAGCGCCACCAGCCTTGTGGAGGCGGTGAGTCCCGAGGCAGCTTAGTCAGAGAATTGTATTGTTGTTTTTTTGTTTGTTTGTGCTTAGAAGTAGGTTATTCTGCTCTGATTTAGTGGTTTTCTATGGAATTAGTGACATAACAAATTTGGTCTTGTGTGCATCCCATTCTGAAACATGTCTACTGTAAACAGGTTTTGATATCAGAAGGACTGGGAAGATACGCTAAGGACCCTAAGTTTGTGTTGGCTACGAAGCACGAGATCGCAGACGCCTGCGAAATGACCATCGACGAGATGGAAAGTGCAGCAAGCCACCTGCTAAATGGCGGAGTCATGCACGGGGTCAATGGAGTTAGCGTTTACCCAGTCATGAGACAAAGAGAGTACGACATGCAAGATGTTTCGGCCAACTACAGCGACGAAGAGCCAGAATCCGAATCCCGGCCTCGTTACGAAGAGGACTTGGCGGACGAAATGATCTGCATCACCACATTATAGCGTCCGGTTAGCAGCTGAAGCTAACGGACTTGGTTATCTCTCTCATACACACAAACACACACACACACACAAACACATGAAACCGAAATGCATCTATTGGATTATAACCAAAAAAAGTGCCTTCCTTTCCAGTGGAGTAGAAAGGCACCAGGTGTAAGGACATGCTTGCCCCGCCTACTCTCTCCCTTACTGGTCGAGGTGCATATCCATCACAGGCCATGGGGGAGGGGTCACTCTGCCAGGAATCAGTGATCTACTCCTGTCGGACATGTGGTGTTGATGCCTCGCTGAGCTGATGATGAAGTCTGTGCTGAACTGTGACTGGCCGCTTGCGCTGTCACTTCAGGCTTACGGACCAATGAGCAGCGATATTTCTTTTTCCCGTCTGTATTTTTTGCCCTAGGTGATGACAATCAGATACTCAAATGTCATTACCTCAGTCACTTTATTAGGGTTGTTTTTTTTTTTGCATATCACGCATGTTTTCGATGCAAGCTAAGTATGGCAGTATGGCTAAGTATCTCCCCCTAGAAGCTTTAGTTTTCAATTGTTTCTTTCAAGATTGATGAGAAAAAATAACTCTTTAGATGGCTAACACCACCAAGACAATTCTGGACTTCTTGGAGATGTTATTGCATTAAAACGAAAAAAAAAAAAAAACACCTTTTTTTTGGATAAAGATCGCAGCATTATGTGTTGAATGCACTAGCAGGCAGGTTATTTTTTATTTAATTTTTTCAAAACTCTAGGTTTAGCCGGTTTTGGGCTTTGGTGAAAAAATGAATAATAATGCCTATGCTGTAAATTCATTGTAATATAAAATATAAAGAAACTTTGGAAAGAGACATATTTTGTAATTATGTACTGTAGGGGAAAAAGGAATCAGCAATATTGATCCTAATTGATTTTATTGTATTATTGAGAGAACATGTGAATTTATTAGACAAATGGAATCGTTTAATTTTTCTGGAACTTTTTGCTCATATGCATTATTAATCGGTTTTTATGGCGAGAAAAAAAAGGTTTGTTTTAATGAGAGGAAATTCATCTCACACCTGCACAAGATATGCAAATAGTGTTTTTTTTTAAACATTTCAGCTTTTCCCCTATATATATATATATATATATATATATATATATATATATATATATGTATATGTATATTATATGTATATGTATATATGTGTGTGTGTGTGTGTGTTATTAATGCACCATAACCCCCATCCCCAACCCCCCACGTTCAGTACGGATTATAAAGTAAGACTCTCCGCTGCTGGGCACTCCTGTAGGGCTCATGGAGCAGCGGTTGTACGTTGTATTGTGTTGTTGTGTTACCCAAGGAGGTTGGCTCCCAGTGTGTTTCGTCATGTAAAATTGTGCACAGGAGGTTTCAATGTTTTCGCGCTTTGACGATGCTGCTTAAATCATGTATTATGACACAAAAGACTGAAAGGACGGCCGACGCTGGCGTACGTTAGTCTCGTGTTCCCTTTAGGCTGGAATGGGGCCCTGCTATAGGGAGTAACGGTCGTGAAAGTGCGACTGTCGGCGAGACAGGGCTGGAGTGGCAAAGCAATATCAATTATCTCTTAGACTCTACACATATACCTCCATTAACAAAAGGAAGACAAAGGCCCTGATTTACTAACAGCCCGAAAAAACAAAAAAAAACACCAAAAAAAACTTGTGTGAATTTTTGAACAATGAAGCGCGTTGCGACTGGTTTAAAAACAGTCACCTAAATGACTTCAAGTGAAAAGTATATCTTGGCCGGAATACGTAAATGAGGTTTTTCCGTGTGTTGTGAATGTCTGACAACTAATACCAGCTTTTGCTCTGGGAATATTTACTCTTTTCTAGGGGGCTGCAAAAAAAAACCAGGCAGAATATTTAAATTGTGACTTTTCCATGTGGCTTCATCGACAAATAATCTGTGTAGAAATGCGAGCGTTTGTAACAAATATCACTCTGAATTTTTGCATTTGTGAGTGATACCATAGATAACAAACAGAAACGGTGTGGAACAACAAAACCTTTAATATCTTCTCTACTGTCGTTCTCCTCTCAGGCTAATCGATCGATTATTCCACCGCACCTGATTTCAATTCGAGGCGTTTGTTTCCAACATTTGTGGATTGAAATAGATCTTCGCGCTCTACCTCTTTATACCCAGAACTAAAATCACCTCGTTGTTAACCTTAAACCCATCGAATAAATCTACAATCCGAATGTTTCCTGCTCCGCATGGTTAGTAGTGCGGCTTTGATTTATTCCTGAGTTTAAAACTTGGATTATTTCCAGATATTAAGCCATAATCCTGAATGGTATAATTGCGTCTTCAACTAGCAGATACAGTCCTGCAAATATTATACCTGCTGTTAGGTTGCACTAATCTGCACGTGTGCCGAAGTGACTTTCAGGCTGCTGGTGCTAAATCAATCTTCCCGCATGAACGCCTCCCTGTATTTCGCCCTGACACTGTTCACTGAGAAAAAAAAAAGGTAACCAGCTGTTTTGTGCATTCAAAAGATCCTCCTTGATCAGCGCCTACATATTTTTCACAGATTTTACAGTACAGTAAGTTTGTACGCTTGTTTCCACATACACACCCCTTTAGTAAATCAGGGCCATATTGTTTCAACCACTGATTTATTTATTTATTTCCCCCCCAGCAAAAGTATTTGATCTCTTCTATGGATTGCTATGTATTTTACTTAGGAGGCTTTTCTCTACGGGGGACGTCAACAAAACATCATAAATGTGTGACTGCAAAGGCACTGCCTTGAAGTTTTGGGAGAAATATAGTGCCGGAGGAAAAAAAAAAAAAAAAAAAAAAAAGGGATTAGAGGATTTGGTTGAGCGAGTACTGTGCTTTCAGTCAACCGAACACTGTCATGAAAAAAAAAAAATAAAAATAAATAAAAATCTATATGTATATCATGGGTTTAACCACTGCATGTGCACATCTTAAAGGGCTCTCTGTCTGAAATGTTTTGTGAGGATTAAATCTACGTACACAGTGTTCCAGTCTTTATGTGAATTATATCTTGTGAGAGGACCAATGCGCATTCTAGGCACATTGTACTATTTGTAGCAATTTCTCTTAAAGGAAAAAAGAACATAATATGCATTATTTTTTAAAAAGGAAAAGAAAGAAAAAAAAAGCTTTTTAAATAAAACTATTTGAAAGTTTAAAACAACTTGCTTTTACCTCATGTCAGGGATTCCTGAAGAAATAAATGTAAAAAAAAAATAAATAAAAATAAAATTATATATATATATATATATATATATATATATATATATATATATATAATATATATATATATAAATAGACTATATATAAACGGTTTATTCTACACCACTGGGAATTTATATCTTAGCACATTGGCTGTTGGTCTTTGCACAAAACGTCTGTGATTTCTGTTTTTCTTGTTATCTACTCAGAGTTTTGTGTATTTAAAGTAAGCAAAGTTTGTACTACTACCAGAACCCCCCCCCATCCCCCGGCCCATGCATGCAGCCCCTGATTACAACCCCCTCCCGCACACCGCACCCCCTCTGTGAATGTGTGTATGTTTTAGTGAAATACATACAACATGTCATTTAACATCTCACCTTTAAATGCTGGGACAAAATGGAATTAAAAAAAAAAAAGTTGCAGCTCACCATAATTAAACATGGTATGGGTTTTAAAGAAAAAAAAACGTTTAAAGGGATAAACAGGATTACAAAAGAAATGTATGAAAATTTAATTGTTTTCATGATTTTTTTTTCACTCTACAATTATTACTGCTCTTAGTATTATGATTACTGTAATTAATGCTGTATGGAAATGTAAGGTTATGATGTATATTATGTTCAAATATCCTGGAAAGATGTGTAATCATGTTCACTACTTGAAAATCCTGATTTATTAATTTATTTTTGCTCTGTATTGGTTTTTATTAAGTAAAAAAATAAGAAAATAGACTTTTTTCCCTCTTCGTAGCAGATTTATGAAAACCCCTTGAGGTTTTGTATCAATGCATTTTTCTTTTGTATTTTTCTTTTTTCCCCCTCCTATTTGGGCCCAGGCTTGATTTGAATCAATACTAAAGATTTATTTTCTAATGAGCATTACTGAATAAACATAAAAATATCAGGACTGATTCGCATATGTGAACATTTTATCTATAATGTACACCAGGACACAAGTTTTCCAGTGTGATTGTTCAGAAGTTGATGTTTCTAAATTACCAGCACATTCACAGGAAGTAACAATCTAAACATAAGAATGATCGCGTAAACACGTGTTATGAAACAAAGCCATGTAAACACAGATATTGTGATATTTACTCTTAACTAGCCGTTTATAAAAATGCCAATGTCAAAATTTCCACTACAAAGATGATGTAATTTGAGAAATGCTGTTTTTTTTGTGTCTTGATTCTTAAACAGCAGCTGCTATGTCACACGTGAGAACAGGAACATGCGTTTCCAGAAGCTATAAGTGATAAGTGATACATGACAGGATTTGATGTCATAGGACAATAATCCACTTCACACCACCATGTCCTGGATTTATTCATCTTCTACCGCTTTATCTGATCTTCTCTCAGGTCGCGGGGAGCCTGTGAATATCTCAGGCCTCTATGGGCATCAAGGCAGGACGCACCCTGTATGGGGTGCCAACCCATCGCAGGGCTGACACACACACACACACACACACACACACACACATTCATACACTAGGGACAATTTTCAACCTACCATTTTTTGACCTGGACGAAACCGGAGAACCCGAAAAAAAAAACCCTGAGGCACGGGGAGAACATGCAAACTCCACACACACATACACATGGGGGGAATCGAACCCCCAAACCTGGAGGTGTGAGTCAAACGTGCTAACCACTAAGCCATGTCCTGGAGTTCCATAATAACATTAAATTAAAATGAATTATTATTTATTTACGAAGAACTCCTTGAAGTGATATGAACCTTCCTTAACGGAGTCATGGAGCATTATATTAGGAACACCTATACATCCGTGCAGATATCTCATCCTATGGCAGTGCTGCAATATCATGACGACATGGACTTATAGAAATGTCCACATGAACGATTGCTGGTGTTATTTTGCTCCTGTTTGAGAATTTTGATCTCCTGCTATTTTTCACGCGACTCACAAGGGTTTACTTAAAAACGTCCAATTAAGAAAATCCATCCTGTGAGCACCGGTTCTGACAGATTTTTAAACCACATTACAACTACGGAAACGACGACGACCCTACAGCACAAACGCATTTCAAAATGCACGTTGAAGGTTGAGGCAGATGTTCACCAGCAGCAGAAGATTGTGTCAGGTTCCTCACTTCTTCGGAAGAACAGAACTCTGAGGCTGCTCACAGTTAAAGAACTGGAGCAAACAAAGGTTTGATGAATCTCCGGTTAGGGTGAGAGCCAACAGTTGAAGGGTCAAAATCTGGTGAAGATTTATGTCATGAAACAGCTCTTGATGGATGATGCAGTCATGACTACACGGAACAGAATCTCAATCTAATGACTTCTGGAATTCATTCCATAAAGAATTGAAAAGCAAAAGGAACGATCTACTAAGTGTTACAATAGTGGTCCTAAAAAGTACTCGGTGAGCATAAAAGTTTTTATTTTTATAATTTGCCCATAAAACTATTCTGCATCTTGTACAGAAGCCAAATTTGATTTAGGGTAATGCGCGCATTAACCACAAGATGGCAGCACTGTACACTTATGCGATTAGTTGCATGAAAATTCATTTATTCTACACGTTTTAAAACCTTGATTTCTATTCGCTGATTCTTGACACGCAGCTCAGCGGTCTGTCTTTAAACATTATATTAGTTATATATTTTAGCATTCCAGCATTCTCACGTTTAAAAAAGGTTAAAAAAGGTTTTAAAAAAATCTGAAAGTGTATTTGGCTAACCTGGCTGTTCAGCTGTGTATGTCAACAAGGAGCTGACTTTCATATCATGGAAAAAGTGATGAAATGATCACCTTGATTAACAAACAGGTCAGGGATAAATGGGTCATGCATTATTTCCCAAAGCTGCACATTTACATTACAATATCTTCTTAACATACATAAGCTTGGAATTGTTTATCAGAATTTACACTCTTATCGATGCTTTCTTTTTCTGCAACATAAACAAAGTACAAAAGTCGCAGCATTTGCTGGGAATAAATTTATGCTCAGCTTTATTCTATTCTAATGAGCTCTGAACTGCTGACATGGAAAGCCAGTGCTAATCAACTGTATAAAATCAAATTCATACTCACAACTCTGATGATAGCCTTAACTGTCGCAGATGGCAAGCCGCCTGTTAGGTTGCTGAGGATTCAGCTCGCCTGCAGAAACTTTGACCAGGGCGCATTTGACTGTCCTGCACATCTGCTTGTGCTGAAGGGCGAGCGTGATCACTGTAGAATACAGAAGAACAGCTGTTAAAGGCAAAATGGTCATAATGGATGAGAGAACAATAAAAGTAGCATAGCCCTTAGTCTCTGCTAGTGCTGTGGAATGAGGATGTCTGCGACCAAAGACTGGCTTCTTTATCTTTATATATTTATTTAAGAGAACAGCACATGGTTATGTGGTATGAACAAGAAGAGAAATTTCAAGCAGTTTGCAGGTCTATAAGAATGATTAAAGTGCTGCATAGCTACAGCTTGTATACAGACTAAATCCTTTACAAACATCCATTTGTAAATGTTGCTCCTGCTTTGCTGACGTGTCTTCATTCATCAACTGATTGCAGAACATACAAATAGATACAGGCCCAATAAACTGTAAAGGATATGAGAGATAATGTATGTTCTTCATTGCTCAAATTAAATACTGCAGATACAATGAGAGATGCACCTTCTGGAACAAAAGTCTCTTGTTAATCATTTCCTAGGCAATGCTCATTATCTTATTAGAAATCTTACTAGCTGCAAATCATCTCACAACTTTTCTGGTTCTGCTGCTCCTGTGTGAAATGAGGTGATATTTATCAATGATATATAAAAAAAATCCTAATCCATTCCTACATCAGTTATCCTTACTTCTCAAATCATTAAGACTTCCAACAGACAGAGACAAATAGAAAGCTCTATTAGACATACCTCTACATGCGCTATACTCTACATTACATTACAGAAGTGTGACACACGATGGGAAAAAAAATTCACAAAGAATGCTACAACACTGTATTTTTTAAGGTACAAGTGGCTGTTGCTCAGGTTGTTCCCTGAAGGTTACAATTTTGTACCTCTAGTCAGTACCTTTAAATCTTGTTCCGGCACCATAATTGTACCCTAAAGACCTATTGTGTACCATTAAAGGAACCATTATATTTCCCCCAGGAACAAAATTGTACCTCTGAGGTGCTTTTTTTTACTCATATTGTAGTGACAATGTTTTGGCGGAAAAACAGTAACTGATAAAACATCAAGTTATCATATTCCTAGGAACATATTTCTAATCATGTTTATTTCTTGCTTACAGCTCAAAGCATTCCCATTTTAATAAAGAATACCACATGCTACTTATTCATTTATAGTTACCCTTAACATGGAGCATCTCCAAACTGTTTTTTTTTGTGTGTCAGATGTGGATGTAAAGCTTTTACTGGAGCATCTGTACAAACTGTTTTTTTTTGTGTGTCAGATGTGGATGTAAAGCTTTTTACTTACACCTGTACAAAGGTGTGTGTGTGTGTGTGTGTGTGTGTGTGTGTGTGTGTGTGTGTGTGTTTGTGTGTGTAAACCAACCTTTGTTTAAACTTTGTTTAAACCATTTTGAGAGGAACACTATATGTTCTTAGTGTTAAAGGTACAAAAGGTCACGTCAGACTTACAAGAAAGATACAAACTAGAGAGAGAGAGAGAGGGAGAGTGAGAGAGAGAGGGGGGCGAGGTGGGAGGGGTGAAAAGGGTTCGACTTTAAAGCAGTGGTTACTGAATCAGGGGGACGCTGAACGCTTCATTTCAGTTCTCCCTCTTCTCCCTTCATCATTTTCGCGCCCTTACCGGAGGAAATTCTCACCTCAGTAAATGGACAGCTCGCTCATATTCCTCCGCCGGAGAAGAACTGCTGAGGAGTGTGACGGCGAGTCGGTGTGGGAGAGCTGAGAAAGGTGCGGATAAGAGAGAAAGAAAGGGAAGGGAAGGAAAGGAAAAAGCGCCGGAGCGGTGGAAAAGATGCGGCGGCTGCGGAGCGCCGTGGAGTTGCGCGTGCGCCCGCTGCTGTTCTGGCTCGCGCTGTGCTCGGCGGCGGCGGCGCGCGGTTCTCAGCACGGAATCCCGCTCGGAGTGTGAGTACTTGCGTGTCGGAATTATATATCGGAATATATATATATATATATATATATATATATATATATATATATATATATATATATATATATATATATATATAAATAACATTAAAACTGTTGAACAATGTGTTCGTATATTCGTATAAACCTTATAATTTGATAGGAAACGTTAAATGATTAAGTTAAATTAAAAGTTAAACAGAAACTGTTAAATTAAAGAAACTGATCAGTTGTTGAAGTAGAAATAAATGAATGTTCGGATCAACATTCTGATGGTTAATCAAAAATAAAGTCTTTTGAATTAAATACCATACTACGATTATTATATTTTTTAAATAGGCTAATGCGGGTGTTTCATTTATTTAAAAAAAAAATATATAATTTTACCGGATCTAGATCTTACCTGTTCATTACAGTTTTAAGTAAACTAACCCCGAAAATGTTATTATTATTATTATTATTATTATTATTATTATTATTACTACTACTACTACTCCTTCTACTATTACTATTATTAATAATTTGTAATATTTGAATCCACACTATATCGCAGTATTTTGTTATAATCGCAGTTTTAATCCCACACACGGCTTTATGTGCTTGAGGTTTCAGTCTGGGACAGATAAATACCTGTGATTATAGTTTTTTTTCTGGGAATAAAATCCTCAGTGAATGAACGAAACGAAAGGAAATGTATAACAAATAACATACAAGATGAAACATTGTTTTTGTTTAGCCGTTTCGGTAAGAAAATAAGTACTAAATAATGGTATATGCAAATAAATTATGTGTTTGCACTCAAATGCAACACAATTGAACAACTATACAAATGCAGCCATCCATACAAACCTCTGCAAATGAAAATCTTTTCTTTTAGATTAACGGCCTTTCGCGGTTTCCTCCTGTGAAAACATCAATGATAATGAGGATCAGAAACTGGAGAAAAAATAAGAATAGAACGGAAACGATGTTTGATGCTAAAGATTTTTGTGGTGTTTCTGTTGGTCTCATGTAAACCTCTACATAAACTAACTAGGAGTCTCTGTTGAACACCTCCACCAAGACCGCATCCGTGATGTGAATGAGCTCATTAGCCATCCGAAATATGGAATTGTTTGCTAATTATTCGTTTTGGACCAGTTAATTTATTATTATTATTATTATTATTATTATTATTATTATTATTATTATTATTATTATTATTATTATTTATTATTATTCTTTTTTAGATAGCGAAAGAATATAAACAGGAAAACCTTTTTTCAAACCCCACACCTACAAGTAATAATGATCCATTAACCCACCAATTTCGTTTTCATCCGATTTTCACGTCACGTGACGTTTCTGTAATTGTGTTGTAGATCGCATGAAACGGTAATATGACTTTATTAGGACTTTATATAAAACGGCACTTCCGGTTGACTTCAGTTTCTCCGTTAGAATTTAAAAGGCAATCGACACTCATTTATTTCAAATCAGGTGGCAAGATTCCTGGCCTGGCACACGTGGTTACCGTGTACTCCACTTACAGAGATCAGTGCTATTATTATTATTATTATTATTATTATTATTATTATTATTATTATTATTATTATTATTATTATAATAATAGAATAATTGAATAACTGGAGCTGTGGGTAAATGTGACCCCTGGACGCCTGTCACTCAACACAATCAGTGTATTTCATTTGGTGTGACAGTCTAAAAATTATAGTCATAATTCTAAGGCTAGTATAAAAAGATAATCTATCTATCTATCTATCTATCTATCTATCTATCTATCTATCTATCTATCTATCTATCTATCTATCTATCTATCTATCTATCTATCTCAGAAGCTGAAGGCACTACTGAAAATCTTAGAGCATTAAAAGGATTTTACGATATTACAAATAGACTGCACGGTTTCTCTGAAGCTTATTTTGCACTTAAATGGATTTTGCACTCATCCTGCATAACAGTGCACTTATTCATTTAATCCCTTTTTAACAAATATACATGTTTTTTTGTTGTTGTTTAGATTTGGATAGAACCTTTAAAGTCAAAGAGGATTCATCATGAGTAGCTACATGTTCTAAACACTGAGCATGAATATGTATGCGTAGATTCATAGATTCATCCTCATTAATATACTTAGCACAGAAGAGAATACCATCAACAGTCTCACTGCACAGTGGGCTCTTTATTACCATTGTTGGTTAATAAACTGCTTTCCTTGATATTTTTTGTGTGCAGAGTAAAACTGTGGGCTTCAGCATTCGGTGGCGAAATCAAGTCAATTGCCACCAAATATTCCGGTTCACAACTACTGCAAAAGGTACTGTATCTCCTTCGCTGCTCTCTCTACATGTCCAAAGCTCCCATTTTACACTACAGTGTGCTATCTATCTATCTATCTATCTATCTATCTATCTATCTATCTATCTATCTATCTATCTATCTATCTATATACAAAAATGGTTTCAATTATTTATATGGCACATTAAAATATGGCCCATCTTTAACTAAAAGCAAGTCAGATCTGAATGAAAGGTACATAATTTTCTCAAGCATTAGCATGGGATTAAGATCTTTTCTCTCAATCGTTGCATGTCATTCTGTTTTTCTCTTTCTTCCCCATACAGTTCATCTATAATTTTTACATTCATTCATTCATTCCTTTCTGCATTAGCTTTACTTTCTCTCTCTTCATTGCTCAATGTCTTTCATTCTCTCTCTCTCTCTCTCTCTCTCTCTCTCTCTCTCTCTCTCTCTCTCTCTCTCACACACACACACACACACACAGTGCAGTAGATTAAGGGGGAAGTGTTTTGCATTCTGTAGCCTTTCAGTTGCACAGATGGTTCAGGTGTGCAGCAGAGAGACTCAGCTGTTACCATATGTGTGTGTGTGTGTGTGTGTGTGTGTGTGTGTATGCATGTGTGTGTGTGTGTGCGTGTGTGTGTGCGTTGTGGGGAGCACGTGTGTGTTCTAGTTACGGCTCATTACACACCAAATTTTTACTCGTCTCATCCTCAATTCTCTCTGGACCGAATCAGCCAGAAAGAGATAAATTGAATAACTGGAGCTGTGGGTAAATGTGACCCCTGGACGCCTGTCACTCAACACAATCAGTGTATTTCATTTGGTGAGACAGTCTAATAATTATAGTCATAATTCTAAGGCTAGTATAAAAAGATAATAATACCAGTGTCTGAACACAGGATTCCTTTCAGCTTTAGAGGAAACCTTTTTTGTGGGAAATGTACAATTTAAAAGATGGTGTTAAGAATATTCAGCTGTCTTCTACACACTTTCCTACACTAGTTTCTTAGTTAGCATAATTTCCTGTACAACCCTTCAAAAACCCTTTTTATATAATTAAATGTATTTTGAGGTATGTGTGAGGTGCAAAATTCTTCTTGCTAATAAGTAGCATACATCACCTGATTTATCTACATTGGTGTTCATATTCTACACTAAAGCATTCAGGGTTTCTCCTGCTGCATGCTAAGAACTCTGAAAACACATCAAAATCTATCTCATACAAAAATGATCAAACCTTGGAAACTACAAAATTATTAGAATTCTTGGGTGAACAAATTAAGATAATTATTAAGTTAATTATTACACAAAAATATATGCATTTACCTACGAGACATATATAATACGAGAACAAAAGACAAAACTGCTTCTAATGTAACCTCACAGTAATATCATTTAGAGCACAGTTTATATCTGGAGGTGAAAAAGACTTCTAAATGTTGTTGTAAACAAGGCAGATGCATCTGACAGCTCCTAAAAAACGGGATGGCTGTTCATCTCATTACCCGAGCCAGCAGGACGATCACGGCTCCTGATGAAGGCCTGTGAATTACAGCATGGGGAGAGGAGGGAAAGAAGTGGGAAGCGGGATGTGGGGAAGGGAGGGGAGGACAGGCGTGAAATGAAGTGTTCCACTTCAGTAGCTCCAACCCTCCCCAAACCCCCCCCCCCTCCAGACTCCTTCTCGCTGTAATGGGATGTGTGTTGTGTGTTCGGGGTAGTGTGGGCTCTGTGCAGGAACATGCATCTGGATTTGTGTAAGATTTGTTGCTTTGTTGCCCAGAAAAGCCCACAGCAGATGCTTGCTGTATTGTGTGTAGGGATTATGTGTGGAAACGATTTATTTACATTTTTCAAAATATTGGTGGGAAAGTTGTTTTTATTTTATTCAGGTGCCGGTGTTTAGGACGCCTGGGATATATTGAAGACATGTTTTTTGTGTGTACGCGTGCGCGTGAGCGTGTGTGGGTTCTGCAGGCTCAGCATTGTCTGAAATGTAGCTCATTATCCCGAGCCACCCAGGCTTGACGCGTTATTATCTTTCTCCTGCGTTCAGACTCCATTTCAATTACTCTCTGTCCACGTGTGGCTCGAGTGCCAAACCGTTTTGTTTTTTTTCTTTCCTTCCCTCCCCGCAGCAGACGTCGAACCACCCTCTCGTCAGTTTGATCTTCAGCCAACTGCCCAAATTGTAGCAGCTTTTCTATCAGTCAAGGAAGCTGAGACTGAGCCCTGTACTGGGACTGGAGGCGTCTCTATGGCCACTCTGAGCTTTTCTCCAAAGCAAATTAGCAAATCAGATCCTAGAGAAGAGGACTGTCTTGGCATCACTTGTAGCTTGTCAAAGTTTTCAAAGCTATATATGCAGACATCAACACTAACAATAAATGTGGGAAGCATTTTCATACATTTTACTATAAAGAGTATCTGGTGGGTCTGCAGGGAAGCAGGTGTATTTTACTATGTAATTTCACTGTGCATTTTATATAGTAGAAGCATATAGTCAGTGTTAGATGTGTACTAGTTATCTGTAAATATTCTTTATATTTTTATATGCGTTGTATAACTGTTGTTGGGGTGCATTTACAGTTTCTGTTGTACTTTGTGTACAATGACAGTAAAATTCTATTCAATTATACAATGTCTGAAATTTGTCATTCTGTCGGAAACAGTATAATACTCCATTGTGGTGTGGTTTTCTTGATGAGGATTGCATATTGTGTTTGTATCCCTTCAGAAATGTAAGGAGTATGAGCGCACGGTTCGGATAGAAGAAGCAGACGGAGCCAAGCTGGTGCAGAGCATCTCCGAGAAAATGGCGGAAATGTTTCGCAGCAAATCTCAAGCTGCAAGGGTGCGTATGATCACTCAGTACACTCTGAGGCAGTAGCTTTAAAAATGTGATTAGACGTTTCCTAATACCATCAGGGCACAAGAGCGACCCTCTGTTTTTAGTAAACTGTGTTCATGGTGGACCTGAACCTTTGTTATGTGCTTTTTCCTTTATCTGTCTATAGAACATTGTCTGGATAGAAGAGTTAGTCGGCCTCAGTACACTGAGTCAGGAGACACTCAACTCATTATTTAGAATTTGCACATTGATTTAGTGATGAGTCTGTTCAGATGTAGTTCAGTCCAGTATTTTTTGGAGTGAGCCCAGGCCCCAGAAATGAGTCATAGCTTGGGGGTTTATAGGAAACTGAGGGTTTTAGTTCGTATTATGCACTGTTTTTTTCATAGATTCAAAAATGAATGAGAAAGTACCATTTCCAAGTCAGTCGGTGCACTTCAGCTGCTGGTTATTTTAACATGCATATTTGAACAGAAACACTGCAGGATCTTTAGCTGCTACTGTAGAACCTTCATCTGGTCAGGGTGGATCTGAATCTCCACAGGGAGTGTTTCAAAGAACAAAAGGGTGCAGAATCTCCAATAATGTAATTGATGCTTGTCTGATGATGCTAATAATAATTTTGCAACCCAAAACGAATGTCAGAAAAGCATGGAGGTTAGAAATAAATACACCCCAGATTATAAAAGTCATGTTTTAACAACAATAACGAGCGTTTCACTTCTTACATCTGGGTTACACAACTGTATCCATCTGCCAGCAAGGGTGCAGTGTTCATAAGGGGGCAATAACATCGAAAAATAGAAAGAGAGATGGAATGCGGTAAATGTACGTTTTTTTCTTTACAGAAATTAAAATAAAATATTCTACCGGTTAGGTACAGTGTACTCAGTGTAGCGTTTGTGAAAGAAATTGCCGGTAGTAATAATATTATTGTTGTTAAAATATAAAGCCCATTGAAAATATTGAAAATATGCTGAATATGCGTTGCTATTTCATTTGGTGTTATTCCCCGGCGGTAAAGCTGTAGGATTTTTGTTGTTGCTCCCAAATGTGTAAATCATGGCGCATGAATGAGTCTCCCCACCGATGTCCCTTGCGACCCGATGCCCCTGTGTTTCTATCTAAATGTGATGTGTGTGTTATTGATGTGATAGAAATCCCGTTATCGCGGAGCCGCAGTGTCGGTGGGGGGGGGGGGGGGGGGGGGGGGGGGGTGGGGGGGGGGGGGGGGGGGAGAAAGAGAGATAGAGAGAGAGAGAGAGAGAGAGAGAGAGAGAGAGAGAGAGAGAGAGAGAGAGAGAGAGAGAGAGAAGCCCACCTGCATTATGTGTGCTTGCAGTATGTTATTAATTCAGGACGGACGAACTCTACAACAGTCGCTTACAGAAGCGATGTGTTAAAGTGTCCTAAAAACTGTTATAGGAACCGTATAGGGAAATCAGCATGAAAGTAAACAAAAATATTATTGATTATTTGAGATTATTTGGTTAAATATGATTATTGGGTTAAATGTAATAACAGGGCACAGATTCATAAAGACACTTCATGCAGATTCATAAACGTCTTATTAACCTTAAATTCTAGTTCAGAACATTTTTGTTTTTTTTTCCCTGAAAAATTATCCGTGTTGAAAAAACGGGTTTTCTAGGTAATAAGTAAAAAAAAAAAAAAAAAAAAAAAAAAATATATATATATATATATATATATATATATATATATATATATATATATATATATATATATATATATATATATATATAAAGAACTGGATGATCATAAGAAGAGTAGGGATGGAAGCTTTGAGGGTTTTGGGGGGATCACCCCCCCCCCCCCCCACCTCGACAAAAAAAACGCCAGTCAGTCTCCATAAATGAAAAACATTTTAAAGGGGAAAACATTACAAATAGGCTGTCAAAAAAGATCCAGCTGCAGGCCCACTGTGGCTTGCTATTTGTTTACGTTGCACCAATTTTTCACTGACCTACTACAGCGACATTTTAATTTCTTGTCCTCGGGCAATGCACACACACACACACACACACACACACGCACACACACACACACGCGCGCTAAGGTGACCCTTTAATAGAGCAGCGACCTCAATTACCCTGTAAGTGGGTTGAATGAGTGTTTGTTGGATTTGATCGCAGGGACTTGTCCCGGGACTCATGTTAATTAGTACAGTAACACAAACACATTCTCACAGTTGAACATTTGAAAGCTGACCCTCTGTATGTACAAGCTCATAAGTGATGAAAGTTACAGCTGTTGTTGCCCCTGCAGAGGTTGGTGGAGGCGGCGGAGGAGGCGCATTTACAGCATGAGGAGAACCCCGACCTGCAGGTAAGGTAACACGGACACGCCATTCAGATCTGAAGTGGGGGGGGGGGGACATCTTAACATGGTTTTACAAAAACACAGCCAATTTCACACACACACACACACACACACACACACACACACACACACACACACACACACACACACACACACACACTTGACTTAAGCGAATAAATAACCAAAATAACAAAATAACTGACCTGCACGCATCTACAGTTCATGACTGCCCCTGCAATGTAATAACATGTAATAACGTGACACCGTTTGTACTGCGGCAGGGAATATACCTGTTAATGGTTTACCATAGGAATGCATTTTAACTGAAACATCGATCTATAATAAACAATAAATAAATAAATGATTGATCATTCCGAAAAAAAAGGCAATGACGCAATAATATTAAAATAAATATGCATTTCCCGTATTTAAAGCCTTATCAGTATTATCAAATTCAAATCGTAAATAATAATCCTAACAATGCGGTTTGTTTTGTTTGAAAAATTCAACTAAAGTTAGTTGTTTGAAATAATAATTAAACAATAACTAATGCACGTTTGGCGATATCACGGTTGCGTAATGTCGGACGTGACGCGGGTCTGGGGCTCCGACACTCCTGAATCCTGGTTGTGTGCGCGTGGGGTGGAACCGTGCTGCTCCTCGCTGTTCCACACTCTGCTGTATGATTAATGGCTTGTCGAGTCCGAGCGGGAAATTCACCGGAGCAAATTGCGTTTAAAAGAAAAAAAGAATCAGTGATGGCGGATTCCCTGGAATAATGAACTCGTTATCAAATTCCTTTTAGCAATAAGGGGGAGGGAGAGAAAAAAAAAGTTTGGCGGATTTCTCCAGCCTTTTGCAAGTTTTGCTTAATGACGCAATCAGCGTGAAGCACGTGTGAAGCTGGCGAGGTGGAAATAATTGATCATTTAATAATAATAATAATAAAAAAATAAAACATTTGCACGGCTGCATCATTATACCTCTGCTGTAGGATCGTGTACGTAAATTCACTTCAACGGATGTCCAATAAACTCTCACCTCCAATTAAATCGGAGTGAGACTTACTTAATTAAATCTAAATTAATTATTAGTTTAGTTTAAATTGCATCGAGCAGAATTCACGAAAAAGGAATTTATAATTATTATTAATTTTTCACTATTTTCACTATTTACTGTCCTCCGTAAATTAAACAAATAGATAAAAAAGGTAAGATTTTTGGACCATTGTGGAAAAGTTCATAAAGTAAAAAAGCACAACATGTTAACGTTATATTAACGTGCAAATGCACACGCAAATTAAGCGCTCCCAGCGTTATTAATCACGTGCCGCCATTCTAATTATTGCTTTTTCATGTAAAATGTTTAGTATAGTTTTGCGTTCGCGTGATAGACAGAGCGAGATTGTGTCAAAAACTAGTGCGAATACGGGGTTTCTATATATACATACATTTTGTACGTAGATTTAAAAGTCGGTGTATGGAGAACACGTGCAGGCTTTGCGACATATGCAACCCACAGCACGAGTAATAGGCAAATGTGTGTGTGTGTGTGTGTGTGTGTGTGTGTGTGTGTGTGTGGTTTGGGAGAGAATGGGCAGGACGTGACAGACTTATGACAGACATAAGCTGACACTGTGTAACATATGCAGACTTGACAGTGTGTGTGTGTGTGTGTGTGTGTGTGTGTGTGTGTGTGTGTGTGTGTGTGTATGAGTGAGTAAGAGAGAGAAATGCCCTTTAGACACACAGCGCCAGCGGTTCGAGTGCAATGCAGCATATCTGTGTGCGCATGATCTCTCCTCGCCTCTCATAGCGCATTATACAAGCGTCGAGCCGTGAGATGAGGTGTCACTGCTGGACTGCCAAAGGAGGACAGCGCCTCTCTTCCTCCCCTGCTATCCCTCTATCTACTCCACTCATCCACTCTGCTCTATGCTTGTACACTAAAACGGTCAGTCAAGCCGCAAGTGGGTCTTGAACCCGGTTCACTTGAGCAAGTGTCAAACAGAGACAAGGGCATAAAAGTGCATGGTCGTTTATTAAACCTGAGCCTCCAAAAAAGCCAAACAAGAAGGGATTCTGACAGTCTGTGGATTTCGTTGTGACAGTCTGTGTTGAAGAATCTTTTGTTATTCACAGCCTTTTTCTTTTTCGCACATTAAGCCCGAATCAGGTGATCAGACAAAATGCAGTTAATCCACACCCGTGTTGGGAATGATGTTGCGATGGACAACATTTAGACTTACCGCATGGCAAGACACCCTTACCCAGAGCGTCCTACTTCTGAGCGATTAAGGTGCCTTTCTCAAGGGCCCACTAGTGGCAGCTTGGTTATACTGGGATTTGACCTGAGCTACCACCTTCACCAAAAACTATAATGGAGTTTGCTGCATGATGGGTTTTAAATGTGTGTGCATTGTGTGTGTGTGTGTGTGTACAGTATGAGTACTTCAACGCTGTCCTAATAAACGAAATGGACGAGGATGGGAACAGCGTGGAGTTGGGAGGAGAGTTCATCTTGGAACCAAACGATCACTTTAACAACCTATCGGTGAACCTGAGTCTGAGTGTAGTGCAGGTACCTACCAACATGTACAACAAAGGTATGTTGGACACACACACACACACACACACACACACACACACACACCTCTAAACCAGTCCACAAAGTGACAAACGAGTGATCGCCTTGATCACATTGTAATTACATTGGGGAGAGGGTAGCACAGTGGTTTAAGGTGCTGGACGGGACAAGCTGGGATATGCAAAGACAGAATTTCACTGTGCTGTAATGTATATGTGACAAATAAACACTATTCTTTTCTATGCTATTCTATTCTTATTACATTGCTGCCACAGTGGAAATAACGGGTGCCCTACATTTCTTGAGATATTCCATAAAGAGAAAGAGATATAAATATAAAGAGATATGTGAGAAAGATCTGTCTAAACAAATATATTCAAGTCCCGGTATCGCCAAGGTGCCACTCTTGGGTCCTTGAGCAAGGCTTAACCTTTTGTGCTCCAGGGGGCGCTGTATCATGACTGACCAATGTGCTCTGACCCTATGCGAAGAAAATAATTTTACTGTGCTATAATGTATATGTGACAAGTAAAGGCTATTCTATAGTTCTAAAAAAACATGCTCATAGGCATCAGCATCGTTCTTTACTGAACAAACTCATCGGGACATCACGATATTGTGCTTTAATTATGACTTACATTGGAAATTACACGGTAAATGGAATATCTTTGAATAATAATTACACACGGACAAAGGATGACCAGGAAGTGACATCCCTACTGAGTTAAGTTCCTATAAACATAATTCACCGGAACATGCAATTTACACATTTAAAACCTAGTACGTTTTATAGTAAGAGATACTGTGTGTGTGTGTGTGTGTGGGTGTGCACGTGCGTGTGTGTGTGTGTGTGTGTGTGCGTGTGTATGTGTGTGCATTGTGGGTGTATGAGTGATGAGTGTTTGATGTAAATGTCCTGCTCCACTGATCTGAGAAAGATTAGCTTATCATCAGCACCCCACTAGTGGTCAATAATCACCTGAAGAGAGAAAGACAGTGAGAGAGAGAGAGAGTGTGTGTGTGTGTGTGTGTGTGTGTGTGTGTGTGTGTGTGTGTGTGTGTGTGTGTGTGTGTGTGTTCAATTGTGAATGTACTCTGTCAGCGTAGTTCTTTGTGTGTCTATGACAGTCTTTTATTGTAGTAATCTGTGTTTATTGTTGGAGTTCATTAAAGGGAAGAATGAAAGTGAAGTGATTTAGGGCTGTCACCAAAGGTGAAAGACAAATAAAGGTCAACGGTTAAGAGTTTTTAGGCTTCTTTTTTATGTATAGAGTCCTGTCAACACAGGGTACAATGAAAAGAAAATGTGTTTGGGGGGTGGGGGGGAGGGAAGAGGCTGAAGGCAGGATGGTGTGATGAAGTAACTCTGCACATCAGATGTTTATTGGGTGTTTAGAAGTGAATGAACAGATACTATGCATTTTTTTCTAAATGAAGGTATAGCTGTACAATTGACCTGAAGTCTAGAATCAAAACTCAATGGTGCAAAAGGTGTAAAATAATTTTAATTCTCACAGTATCTTGATAGTCTTGTGATCTTTCAGGAACTCATCATCATTTCCTATGAGATATTCACGTATTTCTGTAAATAATGCTTACTGTGTAGGTCCTGTAGACTTTACAACAATTGGAAGGGTTTCTAAACATCTGCACATGCCACAATTACTATTCCATTTTATTTTTAATTTTTCTACTTTTATTAAATGTAAATAGCTAAATTTTTTTTTCTTAACAAAATATTTAACTAAGCACGTTTCCATTACTCTTAAAAATGCACAAATTTAAATAGCGAATTGAAAATACGTCTAATGGAAACGCGCCAAATTTGCAAAAACACACATGTATCGCAAAAAAGTTTTTACGCTCACATGAGGTGATTTTTTTTAGAAGGAATTATTCTCAAAACTATAATGGAAGCGTTCCCCCCCCCCCGCATTTCCAGGTCACATGATATACGCCAACAGGCTGCGATATAAGTATGAAAATGACGCATATCTGTCGCCATTTTTTGTACGATTTATCAGGAGAGGACAAGTTTTAGTCGCATGATACAGTTAATGGAAACACCGTCATTTCGCAAACATTTTTTAATCGACATTTAGAAAATATCGCAAAAGTTTTACGCAATGTTGTAATGGAAACGTAACTACTGTTCCAACTATTGTACACAACAGTACTCTATATAAATATGCCAGGTTTGAAATAAAAAAAAATCTCTGTGTATTTTCAGATCCTGATATAGTGAACGGCGTGTACTGGTCCGAGGCTCTGAATAAAGTGTTTGTGGATAATTTTGAGAAGGACCCGTCACTCATCTGGCAATATTTTGGAAGTGCAAAAGGATTTTTCAGACAATACCCCGGTAAGCAGTGTGACTGGGTGAGTGCATGTAATTTATAATGAATCTCACATCATACATTCGATATATGTTATACAATATTTATAAATAATAGTGATTTATATATCATTTCAAATATTTTTATCTGAAAAGAACAAATGTTTTGTTCGACACACACACACACACACACACACACACACACACACACCCACATATATATATATATATATATATATATATATATATATATATATATATATATATATATATATATACACACACACACATATTTCATATTTCAGCAAATTAAATGCAATGATTAGTGTAAAACAAGAAGCAGAAAGTCATAAAATCATATATTCTCTGTAAACCACTTGCTACTAATGGTATAAATATATATAATATATAGTATAGTATTTTTTACTATATATATATATATATATATATATATATATATATATATATATATATATATATATATATATATATATATATATATATATATATATATATATATATATATATCTATATAGATATATATAGTATTTTTTAATATATATATATATATATATATATATATAGTATTCCAAAAATATACATACATTTTCGAAAGTAATTTACAGTCATTTTTAATTGGAGATTCTAAACAAGAGATAAAAAAAATCAGACAAATGTCTGTCTATTATTGTTAACAAAGGTTAAAAAATTACATCTTTTTCACCCTTAATACAAATCAGCTGATAATAACTGCATAATAAACCATAATTAAGCAACAAACATGTTATAGTTCATACCAGAGAAGATCCACTTCATATCCATTCATAAGCCTTAAGCTGATTTTAGTGATGCTTGCAATAATAAAAAAAATGAATTTAGCAAGTAAAAATGTTCCTTCTTACAGGTGTGAAATGGCATCCCGATGAACACGGCGTCATCTCATTCGACTGCCGCAACAGAAAATGGTATGAGCCAGACATTTTCTCTCATGTCATTCTATTAAACCTCAGTTCCTGTGTTTGTTACAACAATACAACCGAGTCAGTAAGGGTTAGGGGTCACTTTGAACCTGTAATTATTCACTCTTAACTATGGTACTCAATTGTATTCAACGACTCTGGATTCAAATAATGAAATTTCCCCAACTTCAAGTGAGATCTTGGAGACTTCCAGCATGACAATACCTCTGTGCACAACTGCTTTACAAGGGTCGGAGTGGAAGATCTCCTACTATAGAGTTTAGACCTCAAGTCTAGTGAACCCCATTGGGATGAATGTGAATGCAGAGCGCACTCCAGGTCTCCTCACCTTCACCATCAGAACCTGATTTTACTCACACCATTGAGGTTTAATGAATCTCCATAAGCACAATCCAAAATATAGTAGAAAGAGTGGAGGTTATTATAACAGCAAACAGGGACTACAAAAGAAGCACATGGCAATCTTATGATCAGGTCTCCCAACCTTTTTCATCATAGATAAAAAGACAGATGTGCTGAGACACAAAGAAAGAATGCATGAAGCTCATTATTAATGGAAAGCATGTCTTTCTCCTCAGCAGGTGTTTCGCCCCGAGCTCCTCAAACATTTCAGACACTTTGCTTAGTAATTTATCGTTAACGATGTAATTAAACCAATACTGATCGCTCCGATATTCTGGATTCGGATTGGTCCGAAATTGTTGATTAAACTTCTTTGACAGTAGCATAGTATTTAAACCTCATCGTGAGTCTTTTTCTACCTCAGGTACATCCAGGCAGCGACGTCTCCGAAGGACGTGGTGATTCTGGTAGACGTGAGTGGAAGCATGAAGGGTCTTCGACTAACCATCGCTCGGCAGACCGTCTCCTCCATCCTGGACACGCTGGGAGACGACGACTTCTTCAATATCATCGCTGTGTGTAACAAACTGACAGGGTGTAATGTTTAATGTACAGCGGGCAGTGAGTGAATGAGTGGGGGATTGCATGAAGGAATAAGTGTATAAGTGTGAATGAGTGACTTAACTGATCCGTGTTCTGTGATTCTGCAGTACAATCAGGAGATTCATTATGTGGAACCGTGTTTGAATGGAACTCTGGTGCAGGCCGATAAAACCAATAAAGATGTGAGTGGCTCGCACAGTCATTCACTCACTCAATCACTCATTCCCTCGCCCACTCATTCACACACTCACTCACTCAACTCACTTACTCACTCACTCAACTTCCACTCATTCAGTCACTTACTCACTCACACTCATTCCCTCGCTCACTCACACTCATTCACTCACTCACTCAACTCACCCTCACTCAACTCATTCACTCACTCACACTCATTCACTCATTCACTCACCCACTCACTAAACTCACACTCATTCACTCACTCACTTACTCATTCACTCTCTCACTCACACTCATTCACTCAACTCACTCTCAACTCACTCTCAACTCACTCTCAACTCACTCTCAACTCACTCTCAACTCACTCCCACTCAACTCACACTCATTCACTCACTCACTCACACTCATTCATTCACTCATTCATTCACTCAACTCAGTTACACTCATTCATTCACTCACTCGTTCCCTCACACTCAACTCACTCACACTCATTCACTCACTCACTCACTCACACTCATTCAATCACTTATTCACTCACTCACACCAAACTCACTCCCACTCACTCACTCACTCACTCACACGTATTCACTCACACTCATTCACTTGCTCACACACTCATTCACTTACTCTCTCACTCACACTCATTCACTCACTCACTCACTTAGCTCACTCAAACACATTCTTTTCATTGTAAAATGATTTGTTCTTTGTGCTTCTTTCATTCTTTCCTTCTTCGCTTTCATCCTTCATGTCTTTCATTTTGACTATCTAATGTAATAAAAAGAAGCACCTCTTTGTGTTTTCTGAAAAGGACGATGTTTTTGAGATCACGGTTGATTTTTCTTCCCTGCAGCATTTCCGATCTCATCTGGACCGACTGTTTGCGAAAGGCATGGGGCTGCTGGGAGACGCTCTGTCTGAAGCCTTCACTGTTCTCAGTGAGGTGATTCTGACTTATTCATTACTACACAACCACTGAACACGTCACCCACATGCTCTTACATCACAACTGATCTGTGATCAGTTCTGTAATGCTGGGATTGGTTAAGGTTGGGATGTATCTGAAATCCAATATCGTTTTTTTTTCACTTTAGATAGTAAAAAGATGCTCCCTGTGTGTGTGTGTATATGTGTGTGTGTGTGTGTGTGTGTGTGTGTGTGTGTGTGTGTGTGTGTGTGTGGTACGTTTCTCGTTCTCCGCCTCTCAGAGCCTCGCTGTGATTAATAGCAGTAATTAACATCACTGATTAACAGGCGCAGTGGAGAGAGCGCAACGCAGTGGAGATAGTGGTCAAAGGCAGTCCACTGATTCGTTTTATCTCTCTTTCTCAGACGAGTGGAGAGGAATGGAGGGAGGGTAGAGAGAATGGGAAACAAAAAGAGCAGAGGAAGGATGATAGAGGGGAGAGGGAAAGAAGGAGAGAGATGGGAGGGCTGACAGGGCAAAAGCACCATATCTGTATTTATCACTTTCATTATAGCCAACTAATAAATATGCTAATCAATGAGAGCAGTCGTGTAATGGGATGCCGTGTATGTATGTGTGTGTGTGTCAATGTGTGTTTGTGTGTGTTTTTCCTTTGGCTCTCGTTTTACTTTTTTATTTATCATGCTTTCTCTTTATCTCCCTCAGCTTTGCATCAGTCTTCTTTCCTTCCTTCCTTCCTTCCTGACTGACAGAATTCACATGTGTGTGTCATTCTTTCTCATTTCTTTCCACACTCTCTCTTAATTTATGTCTTTTCTTCCTTCTTTCCTTCCTTTTTTCCTTCCTTCCTTTCATCCTTCCTGCCTTCCTTAATTCCTTTCTCCCATCCTTCCTTCCCTCCAATACTTCCTGCCTTCTTTCCCTTTTCCCTCTATTTGTGTCTTCCTTCTAATACTTCCTTTTCCCTTTCTCCTTCCTTCAATACTTAACTATCTACACAATAGCTATCTGTATGGGTAAAGTTGCATCGTTTATGTGTATGTTTGTGTGTGTGTGTGTGTGTGTCTACACGGCTGTCACTGGTGGATGATGTCAGCTCTCAGTTGCCACCTTCTCTCTGTCTCGGGTCAATAAACGAGTTAATTACTGCCATGGATCTTAATCCATCAGATTAATGATCATCCACGGTGAGACATGGACGCACTGAGACTTTCAACGACTTCATCCCGAGAGTGCTGCAGTCTGAGGATTACACAGCACACTGCATTCACACACACACACACACATACACACACAGACACACACACATAGATATTGGGTACAGTAGTGACAGTACATTTTTTACAGACCTTGAGCTTGGTGTAGAATATAAATATATAGCTGCAAGTATTGTACACAAATATTTTACATGAAAGTGCACCTTACCTCAGGTGTGTGTGTGTGTGTGTGTGTGTGTGTGTGTGTGTGTGTGTGTGTAGTTTAACCAAGCAGGCCGTGGGAGTGTCTGCAGCAGAGCCATCATGCTGGTGACAGACGGAGCCACTGAAATGTATGATGACGTTTTTGAAAAGTACAACTGGCCTGAGCGGAAGGTAAGCCCGTCTCTAAACCCCCAACACTTTATAATATGGATATATGGATATCTTGAGAGCAGTCGCCTAATACCATGTTATGAAAAACACAGCTAGTGAAATCTACATTTTCCCTAAACACTGGAAACTTCTTGATCCTTGAGACCATGTGACCCAAGAACCCTGGGATTATGATCCTGAAACCCTAGGTGTTTTGAAGGTGGTTGGAAATGTGAATCAAAGGACCACTGGATCACTTGACCACAAGATATTCAAGATGCTGAAAATATAAATTTTGTGGACATAGGATTCTGACAAAGTAGATCCCGAACTCTTGTAACTTTCCAGAGATTAAACATGAGAACACATGATTGCACAAATATCTACAACCTTACACACAGAGCTCTGTGAGCAGCCAGTAAAATCAGTGGAATGAGAACACAGAACGTGTGTACGATATCTCCACAAGAACATAGGATTTTGAGAAAATCAGGCCAAACAGAATATTACATGCTTAAGAATCTCGAGTTTTTAGACAAAGCAAAGGCACTTAAGACCTTGAGATCGTAGGAGCACAATTTCCTAAATAAACAATCCTTGAGAATCTAGAGTTTTTATAGTTTATAGTTAATTTATAACATTTTGTGACTTTTGACTGCAGAACAATGAAAACCTTGATTTGGGAAAATAAGACTGTGGATATTCGATTCCTGTGAACCTGAAACTGGATCACAGGATTCATATGTCACGTAGTGTACTGAAATTAAACAAATCCCTGAAATATAATTGGGTAACAATCTTTTATAATTAGCCCCTGTACATTCCAATGAAGTGTTTCTTTAATTCACTTAAAAATTGACCCACATACAGGAATTTCCCTTTTATCCTTGATGTGTCTCTATTATAAATGTGTTCCACGCGGCGGTGTAGTTTTATTCCGGCGGGAATGTTTAGGTCATTTCAGTAGCTCATGGTGGGTTAATTTCCATCTGAGACGCTCTGAGGAATTTAAGTCGGTGATGGCATGAAACGCTAATGCTAATGTGTTAAAAATGCTGATGCAGTCGTTGTCTAGCTGGAACCCCAGAGGCTGCGGGAAAAGCACAATGCTGATCTCCAATTCACTATGAAACTTACACTAGAACATGCTCTCTATGGTATTTAGTGTTGTAGATGGTAGTGTATAGTGTTGTGTGGTAGATTTTAGTGTTTTGTGGTAGTGTATAGTGTGTGTGGTAGTGTTTAGTGCAGTGTGGCCATGTCTGGTGTTGTTTAGTAGTATTTAGTGATGTGTGTTTTTGTGCCAATGTTTAGTGATATGTGGTTGTGCATTTTGTGATAATGTTTAGTGTTTTGTGTGGCTGAGTTTAATGCATTGTGGCAGTATTTAGTGTTGTGTGGAAGTGTTTAGCACTCTGAGGTAGTGCCTTTTATTTCGTGATAGTGCTTAGCACTGTATGGTACTGTTTACTACGGCATGTTTTGGTGCTGTGTGGTAGTGTTTAGTGATATTTGGTTGTGTGGCAGGGTTTAGTGCTGTGTGGAGTGTTTAGTGATATGTGGTTGTGTGGCAGGGTTTAGTGCTGTATGGTAGTGTTTAGTGTTTTGTGTGGCAGTGTTTAGCTATATGTGGTTGTGTGGCAGGGTATAGTGCTGTGTGGTAGTGTTTAGTGATATGTGGTTGTGTGGCAGGGTATAGTGCTGTGTGGTAGTGTTTCGTATTTTGTGTGGAGTGTTTTGTGATATGTGGTTGTGTGGCAGGCTATAGTGCTGTGTGGTAGTGTTTAGTGTTTGTGTGGCAGTGTTTAGTGATATGTGGTTGTGTGGCAGGGTTTAGTGCTATGTGGTAGTGTTTAGTGTTTTGTGTGGTTTTGTGCAGTGTGGAAATATCTGGTGTTGTTTAGTAGTATTTAGTGATATATGTTTTTGTGGCAATGTTTAGTGCAGTGTGGCAGTGTGGCAGTGTTTAGTGATATTTGGTTGTGCTTAGTCCTGTGTGGCAGTGTTTAGTGATCTGTGGTTGTGTTTTGTATTTTGTGATAATACTTAACGTTTTGTGTGGCTGAGTTTAATGCTTTGTGGTACTGTTTAGCACTATGTGGTAGTGCATTTTATTTCTTGATATTGTTTAGCACTGTATGGTACTGTTTTGTATGGAATGGTTTAATACTGTGTGGTAGTGTTTAGTGTTTTGTGTGGCAGTGTTAGTGTTTTGTGTGGCATTGTTTAGTAATATGTGGTTGTCTGGCAAGGTTTAGTGCTGTGTGGTAGTGTTTAGTGATATGCTTAGTGTTTTGTGTGGCAGGGTGTTGTGCTGTGAGGTAGTGTTTAGTGTTTTCTGTGGCAGTGTTTAGTGATATATGAATGTATGGTAGGGTTTAGTGTTGTGTGTAGCAGTGTTTAGTGCTGTGTGTGTGTGTTAGTGTTTATTGATTTTTGTGTGTTATTGTTAGTTTGTGTGATAATATGTAGTGTTAGTGTTGCATGATAATGTTTAATGTTGTTTGTTGGTGTTTCATGCTATGTGTTTAAATGTATAGTCTTGTGTGATAGTGTTTAGTATAAGGTTAGTGTTTGCTGTGCAGAGTTTAAGCACCCTCTGTTACACACCATATGTACACAATTTGACTCTCATGTGCAGATCAGCGGGGGGCAAAATTTATGTGTGTGTATGTGTGTATGTGTGTGTGTGTGAGAGAGAGAGAGAGAGAGAGAGAGACAGAGAGACCCCACTGAGACAGATGAGGAGACTCGGTGAGAGGAGATGAGCAGAGAGCGAGAGAGAGAGTGTCGCATTGCTGCTGCTGCACTGGAACTGCTCTGAATGAGCTGAAATCAAAACCCATTAATACTGGACAGACGGGAGCAATGTACTGAGAAAGAAAAGAGAACAAGGAGAGAGAGAGAGAGAGAGAGAGAGAGATGGAGTGATGTAGTAGATAAAAGTGTTCTGGACAAAATACAATGTAAAACATACAGGTGACTCCATTTATGGATAGAAAAACTGAGAGAAACATAACAGTAGATGGTGCATTAGTTGTCGTGTTTCTCTATCTGCATAGGTGCGCATTTTCCCTTATCTGATTGGACGAGAATCAGCTTTTGCAGATAACCTTAAATGGATGGCGTGTGCCAACAAAGGTATACACACACACACACACACACACACACACACACACACACACACACACACACACACACACACATACACACACAAATGTATGACCTGTTTTATTCTTGTTATTCATTTTTTTAATAAATAAAAAGGCTTTTACTTTTTGTTATTGAATTTGTTAATTGTTCATTCATTCATATAAATGATTATTATTATTATTATTATTATTATTATTATTATTATTTATTTTATTTACTTATTTATTTATTTATTTTTACATGCCAGACTGCATTTTGATCTACAGTCATCAGGACTATTGTTCTCCATTGTGTTAGGCAGTGTGTGTGTGTGTGTGTGTGTGTGTGTGTGTGTGTGTGTGTGTGTGTGTGTGTGTGTGTGTGTGTGTGTGTGTGTGGTGGAAGGGGAGGGGTGTTAAGGAGTTCCTATAGGTTGGCGATCTTGCAGGATGGGGACTGCCACACTCTCAGTGTGCAGAGCTGACACACAGAGGTCAAGGTTCAAGTGAACCTAAATCACTCTTCCTGTCAGCTCCAGCCCTCTGGCTGCTGCTTGCTGATCTGCACTGTGTGCCTCCGACATGGATGAGTGGACACAGTCGCTCGCTCTCATTCTCTCTGACTCTGTCTCCCTCTATCAAACACACACACACACACACACACACACACACACACACACACACACACACACACACACACACACACAAAACATTCACCCTAACATGCTGCCGAAGCACTGAGTGTACACTGACACATGGACAAAATACAGGAAAAGAAATAGATTTGTTGATCAAAATCATCTCCTTTAATGCATCTTTCATATTGTATGTACATTTTATTGCTGGAATTTTTAAATAGGGAAAATTTCCTGTTGTCTGTTTCAATAATTGTTTATGTGTGTGTGTGTGTGTGTGTGTGTGTGTGTAGGGTATTTCAGTCAGATCTCCACCCTGGCTGATGTTCAGGAGAACGTAATGAGGTACCTTCACGTGATGAGCCGACCAAAAGTCATCGACCACGAGCACGACACGGTGTGGACCGAGGCGTACGTTGACCAAGCGGTGAGCTTCTGGGTCCCACCACACCGCTTTATATAAATAATGACAAATAAGAAAAAGTTGTATTATGATGTTATGCCTTTCAATGTAATGTATATCATTTGTAATTATCACACAAAGAAAGCTGTGTGTGTGTGTGTGTGACTGAAACCGTGACTCTCTCCACCCCCTACCCCCTGTATAAATGATTGCTCATTAATAGCTTCATTAGTTCCATCAGTGTTCTCAGTGTTCTATCCTTCCATCTGACTAG
>JACRUU010000013.1:2059171-2131534 GCA_030449085.1 Kryptopterus vitreolus
TCTATATCTATATCTATCTATCTATCTATCTATAGATATCTATATATATATATCTATATATATATATATATATATATATATATATATATATATATATATATATATATATATATGATAAGCCATAACAAGTATGGAAAGTATGTTCCATATATATGAAATTATGTAATCCTGATAGGTCTGCTCCGAAAATTGTGCGTTAAAAAAAGTGAACTATAAACATAAAGTAAGGTATTAACATCTTACAAATATATAACATATTAAATTAAATAAATTGATAGTTTAAATAGCACATTATATTCGCTTTGCAAAAGGGACGTTGTTTGAAAGTGCTTGTTTATTTTTTTTAATATTTATACACTGTGAAATGTATACATGTACTATTGTTTTACTTTTATATTTGCATCATTATTTTTCTTTTGCTGCTGAAACATTGAAATGTGGCACAAAAAAAGGTATATTTTATCTTATCTTAAATTTTATGGAATGTATGAAGTAAGACAAAAAAAAAAAAAAACAGTTTCTTATGAACTTATGAAAATAGATGTAGAAATTTTTCATTAAAGAGACCGAGTGTCACTTTGATTGACAGGGGAGAAAGACTAAGCCCCTCCCACCCAGAGAGCAAGGCCAGTTTTTGCTTCACTGTATCCTCCTTACAGTGGCGTTCTATAGAAAATTAATAATTATTTGAATAATTAGTGGTCTTAGAATATCTGTGTATACACTAACAATAAAAAACACACATCACACACTAAATATGTCCTGTATTAGTTTTAAAAACATTAGAACCTGTAACTTGCTCTGTGAGAAAAATCAATAAAATTATACATGATGCACAGACTGTACAGTCTCCTTTAGCTGACAATACACTTCACAAATCCCCAATTACTGAAGCTTATAACTCATACAGGAAAAAGTCCTGTACCATGCCAGGCTGGTCGGATGCAGAGGTGCATGCTGGGAGTTGTAGTTTTGTAATGCGAACCCTTTTCCTTTGATGTATTGCATGCAGGAGTAAAAGCTCCTTCAGGTGCCTGCCAGGCCTGAGCTGAGAGCCGAGGTAACCACAGAGACCCTCCTCTCCTAACATCCAGTCACTGTGTGTGACTGTGTGTGTGTGTGTGTGTGTGTGTGTGTGTGTGTGTGTGTGTGCGTTTCTGTAATCGTGTTAGTATTAGTGTTTAGCCACGGTGTTTGTGCCACTGTGTGCATATAGTTTTGTGTTTTGTGCAAACCACACTGGCCAACTCTCCACCATGCAGAGTGTGCGCGTGTGTGTGTGTGTGTGTGTGTGTGTGTGTGTGTGTGTGTGTGTGTGTGTGTTGCTGTGTGGGCTTAGAGTGCGTTTATTGTACCTTGCTATGACTGTAGTGTTTGTCTCAGCTGATCAATGTGTGTATTTATTTTCACTTATTTATTATTTGTTAGCATGATTAACTGTGTAATAATGATCATATTATTATTATTACTATTAGCATTATTATTATTGCTATACTGTCTGTAATTATTATTATTATTATATTACAGTATCTAAGAACTGAAATGTAATATTGCATTTCATATTATTATTTATTATTCTTAATATCATTATTACTCTTATTAATATTTTATGTATGTTTTCTGCCTTCACACTAGCAAGCAACTCATAACAGAAAGAGCTTTACCCATTTTATTAATTTATTTACATTTAAATGTATTACTTTTATTCAAGTATAATATTAATAATCATTAGTCCTGACTTTTACAAACACTGAAACTGGAGTCTACTCCCAATGCTGCAAAAGCCACGCCCACAAACTCCAGTTTTGACACTCCCACTTGTTTTTTTGCTAGTGTGAAAGCACACTCATTACAACCTCTTATAAAATATGGAACAGAGTGTAGTGTACACAAAAATATACACAAATGTTATTGTGCTAAGGATCGTCTCAGTCTCAGACATTGATCTGAACACAAACCTATATTTATAATATACATTTAATGTAACCTGAAATAAATTTGAGTTATGTATAAGGTCTAACTTGTCAATTTTAAGGTTTGGACTTGAGAAGTTAGTGTATGATTCATCAGTGTGTGTATTTTGTGACGTGTGTGTGATTGCGTTTAAAAGCAGCCTGTGCAGGAGAACAACTGCATCTCCTTCTACTACATTCATCCTGTTCCATTTTGTGGACGTCGTGTGACTCGTGTGACCCGATTTATGTTTCGATATTGTTTTATTTTTTTAAACTGCTCTTAAACTGTTCTTGCATGTGTGTGTATGTGTGTGTGTGTGTGTGTGTGTGGGTGTGTGTATACAGTACCAGAATGGTCAGAAGAGACGAAAGGCCCAGTACAGCAGTGTTGACCTGTCCGAAGTTGAGTGGGAAGACTCTGACAACTATGTATGAATATATTTTGCTTCTGTTCCAGTAAAACACTTTTATCACTAAAATATACTTTTCAATCCCAAGGAAATTTATTATAAATGTATTATTATTTATTATTAAATTGTGTTTTGAGTGACATTTAAATATAAATTTAATGAAAATCCTAGACTAGACTAGAGCTTGTACTGATATATGTATATATATATATATATATATATATATATATATATATATATATATATATATATATATGTATATATATCAAGAGCCAATCAGTCTCAAACATGTGCAATTTGCATACAAAAGGGGAAAATAAGGGATCTATTAGTTGCAATTAGTGAAGGTATTATATGAAGGTATCAGAATACCTAGCTTTTAAAAACAATTATTTATTTGATAGTACCAGTACTTAAAAAGAGTATGGCTGTAGTTCTGAGTGTTGGACTACAGGGTGCAGTGTGTGTGTACAATTTTCCCCTTAAACTTTACTGCTAATGAAACCTGAGGTATAAAACTTTCATTCATTCATTCATTCATCTTCTACCGCTTTATCCGATCTTCACTCGGGTCACGGGGAGCCTGTGCCTATCTCAGGCGTCTATGGGCATTAAGGCAGGATACACCCTGGATGGAATGCCAACCCATCGCAGGGCACAAACTTAAAAATTATAATTTATTTTTGTTTAACGAATTCTACTTTGTTTCAGTAAATGTTGGGTGTTTATTAATAAATAAAAACAAGGTTCCATTCCTCAATTTCGGTTAATTATTATAATTTTGTTTTGCCATAATATCAATCTGGTATTGTAACTACATTACAACTGTCTATGAATCATCAAGTCAGAATCCTGACTGTAATGTGGTATAATATATAAATTCCCTGATGGATACTCCATTGTTTTCTGCTACAGCTCAGGAACGCCATGGTGAACAGAAAAACTGGGATCTTCTCCATGGAGGTGAAGAGGACTGTGGATAAAGGGGTGAGCTACATAAGCTTTCTTTACCATATGCACAATATTCCTTGTTTGCTTCTATGCCTCTTCTATGTCTCTTATATCCTACAGAAGCGCGTTTTGTCGATGCATAATGATTATTACTTCACTGACATAAGAGGAACTCCATACAGGTATATAAATAAATAAATAAATAAACACACGCGCACACACTTATAAAACCTCTAATAATAATGATTTAATGAAGTTTATTGAAGTAAAGTGTGTGTGTGTGTGTGTGTGTGTGTGTGTGTGTGTGTGTATGTGTGTAGTGTTGGAGTCGCGTTGTCTCGAGGCCATGGAAAGCATTTCTTTAAGGGAAATGTTTCACTGGAAGCGGGTACATATATTTTCTCTCTCTCTCTCTCTCTCTCTCTCTCTCTCTCTCTCTCTCTTTCTCATTCACACTAATGTTCTTCAGGATGCTTAATGACATAGAACACTGCAGCAACCACACTCTCCATATACGAATGCTTTCTAATATCATAGATCATTATATGCGTTTATTGTTTAGCTTTAATAGTTAGTGCTTGGAGCGCACAAGGTAGCAATGTTTGGAATTTATTCATGTCATTTTCGAATTTTACTTCCAACAAGATGTCTGAGAAGGTTGATAATATTGTGATATTGTGATAATATTGTGATATTGTGCACATCTGGGTGTCTTCTGCGTTTCAGGCCTGCGTGATCTGGATCAGCCGGGCGTAGCTCTGGCAAATGAATGGTACACAATGACAATTTCATTACTCTAGGAGGATAAATAGTAGCATGGTCTGCATCTACAGTCAGGATACCACAGACATGTGCATTCCTACAGCTGATCGGAGGACAAGAAAAATCCACGCTTGTCTTGTTATCAACAAATATTTGATCATGTTCCCGTATAGAGGTTTATCAAAATGTGTTGTCATTAGCATCAACATCGCTTATAGATTTGTTTCTAGCTTCATATAGTATAGCTGTAGATGATTATGTAGATAATAATTGAAATAGAGCAGTAACATAGAATCTAGTTAGCAAACATCAGCATTACTGCTACATGAGTGATCTGATCAAATGGACCATTAAACGCTAGCTGTATTTTCACACTATAATAGTTAAGTACAATAGGTTCTGCTAATGTTCATAACTTAATTAGCGAGGAGTGCTAGTTAACGTCATGCTAATAATAATTATATGTGTTTGTATTTACACAAAACAAGGAGCAAAATTCACTAGCCTAGAAAAGATTAAAGGTAAAGATAGATTAAAGATAGATTATTACTATCAACTAAACACATGGTATGACATTATGCTAAGTATAATCAATCTTAGCATGATACATTAGCTCTGTTTTTACTATAGAACAAGTTAAGCTAACCACCTGTTTATAGACAGTGGCAAATTGTGTACTACAGTGTGAACTAATATTATGCTAACCATAATAGGCTTAGCAAGAGATAGCATGCTAAGGTATCAAAAGAAAGTTTGATAGAAATCTTGCTAAAATGTGAGGCAGGTGTAGGAATAAGTAGTCTACTTAAATTTCTACACCAGCGCGATTTATGTTCTTCTCAAACTCCTGAAGGACCTCCAGCACTGCAGTGTTAGCTAACTAGCGTATTAAACACACACACACACACACACACACACACACACACACACACACACACACACACACACACACACACACACACACACACACACAGGTTTGTCCTTCACTGCGAGGAAAGTGAGGATGTTACTGCTCTTCTATTGTTCCCGTGTGTTTTTATGTGAGGTGATTAATTACTCGGAGTTGTAAAGGTGCCCGGTCACTTTCATTATCTGTAAAGTCACAGCGTCTGATTTAGACTTTCGCCTCTAACGGTTTGGCGGATCTGTAACACATGCACTAACATTTGCTCTCTGCAGGACGTACTGCAACACGGATGAGCATCACGAGCATCGCTACCTCTCGCAGGTTCAGGCCATCAAACTCTACCTGACCGGCCGCAAACCACACCTCAAATGTGAGAGCACAAACTAAAGCTGTGTAATGTCTGTGTGTGTATGTGTGTCATTGTGTGTGTGTTCATTTCTAGATAGTACCTTGTGGACCCTGCAAGGATATATAAAATGAGAAATGTGTGTGTTGAAGTGGACCTCACAAGTACTACATTTTGGATCAGAGCCCCACAAATTATTTACATACCAACAGGGAGAATTTTTATTTAATTATTTTTGACTACTTTTAAGTAATATTTTTTATTAAGAATATTGTATTACCTTGCTTGATTTTTATTTTATGTCGGTAGCTCCACTGGAAAGTGTGGACCCCACAAATTGGCAAAAAAAAACTCGGGACCCCCACCATGGGACAAATACAAGGGTGTGTGTGTGTGTGTGTGTGTATGTGTGTGTGTCCCTGCATGTGTAAGAAACATTTAGCATTTAATTAATAATTAACCCACCCTGTGTTGTGATGTTATAGGAGAGTAATCAGTAACCCTAATCATTAATAAAAAATTTAAATTAAAAATATTTAAATAATGTATCTATATAAACAGTAGTTTCTATCCATTTATAGTTACATTGAATTGAGTTAGTTCCTGATGTTACTTAATCTGTTACCATAGAAAGACTAACAGGTTTATGTGATAAATGCCATGCTTCACCAGGAGACAGGAACCAGGAGTAAAGCAAATGCATGGTTTTGTTGAAAACAAACAGGAATTAAGCAAACTCAGGAAAGCAAACTTAACTTAGACAAAGTGACAAAGTCCAGATTGTGATGAATGGGGCAGATTTAATCAACACCAACATCCTGTGGTTGTGGTTGGATGAGAAGTATAAAAGTATATACCATTCTGACATCTTATTGGTATGTACTCGATCCATCGCACCTGCACACACGAATCAGTGTTGGAGTCGTTACTCAAAAAAGTAAGTCTTTGAATGATAGTGTTTGCGTGTGTTTGTGTGTGTGTGTGTGTGTGTGTGTGTGTGTGTGTGTGTTTGGAGGGATCTTGTGAGGGGGCACGATAAAAGGGATCACTTTCCCCTGTGGTACAAATGCATGGTTTTATTGGAAACAAACAGAGGAATTAACCAAACTCAGGAAAGCAAATTTAACTTAGGCTAAGTGACAAAGTTCAGATTGTGAAGGGGGCAGATTTAATCAACACCCAAAAAACCCCTGAGAACACGAGGCAGAACAGGACAGGTGAAGTTCAATAGAAGCTAGAAGAGGGAGAGGTAGAGAGGGGTGTAGCTGGTGGATACCAGACAATACATGTGTAATTAGTGGTAATAAAATGTACTTCTGTTAGTGTATTATAAATGTGCACTTCTGTTAGTGTATTAATTGTAAAATTTGGCGCTCTTTCACCTCCTGATCCCGCCTAATCTAATACAGATTAGATCACTTTATCACTTATGTTTTATAGTGAAATGTCATAAGTAAGTTATTAAAGACACATTAAAACCAGAAACAAAGTTGTTTTATCTTTATTTTAATCCAAAAAGTAGAAACTAAAATCCTAGTCAGTTGTATTATGGTTATGTCTCTGGAGACACTGATGTCCCAGCAGGTGCTTGTGATTCGCCTCAGTGATCCGTACCTCGTCCTCGTTATACGCTTGCGTTAATTGTGTGTGTGTGTGTGAATGTCACCTCTGACTTGTCGTAGGTGACAGGGAGCTGATCCAGCAGGTTCTGTTCGACGCCGTGATCACAGCTCCGCTCAAGACGTACTGGACCGGCCTCGCTCTCAACAAGTCAGAGTAAGTCATGTCATAAAAAAATCCATCCTGTCTTCTTTATCACCGTAAAAAGAATAATTCCACTTCCAAGCTACTTCATCATCAGGGCATGAGAGCAACACACTGCACTCCAAGGGCAGGTCTTTAATTCTGTCTTTAACAATTATTACATGTTACTAAACCAACAAAAAAAATGGTGTGTAGAAAAGACACAGAACTGAGAAGAATCTTACCTCGCTCAACTGCTCAACTGCTTATTATGCTTTTCCTACGTTTCCATCACTGAAGTAATGTAGTAAAAGTTAGTTCCGGTTACTTTACACCATTCTTGTTGTATTCCTACACCAATAGAAAAAGACTATTTTTGGTCTCGGCTATTATTTGTGAAGCCTACTGAAATTGTTATTTAGTTTTATGGAGTTAAATATTAATTTATTTTTATTTGTTTACCCAAAATTCTAGCAATTATTGAATATATTATGAATATTAAGTCATGCTCAATTTTTTCATAGTTGACAAAGTTCATGTTTGTCGCAACAGTTATTTTAAATGTGATTAAAGCATTTGATTTTTGAATGTAATCATTTTAAATGAGTGCATTTGTGTTTTCCTCCCCTCACACTCAGGAATCCTGATAAAGGAGTGGAGATCACTTTCCTTGGCACTCGAACTGGTCTCTCCAGAACCAACCTCTTTGTCGTTCCAGAGCAGCTGTCCAATCAGTGAGTAGAACCAAACAGAGCCGTCAAATATCAAAATACAAATAGGTTGTTACCTTAATTTTTTGAAATTTTTGCATTTTCACGCAATAAACTGTGCTTTCTACTACATACATTTAAAAAAGTCCCGTTACCCTAATTGTTTTAATTCCATCTTGTCATTGTACAAAAAAAAAAAAAAAAAAAAAAAAACAACAAAAAAAAAACACCTGTCCAGATAAATCATGAAATTCGGATAGAGTGAAAGTGATTGTGGTTGGATGAGAAGTATATAAACATATAACATTCCGACACCCTATTGGTTTGTACGCAATCCATCGCACCTGCACAGAACCCAAATCAGTGTTGGGGTCGTTACTCAAAAAAGATTAAATCTTAAAATTTTAAATTTTAAAATCTTAAAACTCTTCATCCACCACAAATTACAACATACAGTAGGTAGTTCTGTAGAAAGATAGTTGAATAAATTAATGATTGCAATTAAAGCTAATATTAAATGATTTGTGTATTGTGTGTGTGTGTGTGTGTGTGTGTGTGTGTGTGTGTGTGTGTGTGTGTGTGTGTGTGTGTGTGTGTGTGTGTTTGGAGGGATCTTGTGAGGGGCGACGATAACGAGGGGGTTTTCAATGCGGATCACTTTCCCCTGTGGTACAAGAGAGCTGCTGAGCAAGTACCTGGCACATTTGTCTACTCCATTCCCTTTAGTGCAGGTAGGAAACACAACACACACACACACACACACACACACACACACACACACACACACACACACACACACACACACACACACACACACAAAGTGATCTGGTTCCACCTAGTGTTTAGGAGGGGAAAAATGTGATTGTTATGTATATTTTTCTTATACTGGTTTTTGTGTAATGTGTTGTGTGTGTGTGTGTGTGTGTGTGTGTGTGGGGGTGTTCTGTGTTCTAGCACAATATAATAAAAGTGTGGTGTTAGCCAGCACTGCTATCCAACTACTGGATGACAGGAAGTCTCCTATAGTGGCCTGTAAGTAAATATTTGTCAGTTATGTGCACCTTTATGATTTACATGCACTTCATAATGTCATAATGACTTAATGACTTCATATACACATGAAATGACATTCATGAATTCAGATGACTCCATATAACTTCATAATGACATTTCATCAGACTTGCATTAGCTTTTAACACTTCATAATGAGTTCATACGGTATATGATATAATATATACCCCCAATATATATATATATATATATATATATATATATATATATATATATATATATATATATATATATATGTGTGTGTGTGTGTGTGTGTGTGTGTGTGTGTGTGTGTGTGTACATACATACATACATACATTTTAAATGTATCAAATTTTTAAAATAATGATGTTTTTAAATGAGTAAAAATATTTGATTAATCATTTATTTGTGTTTAAATTGTAAGTATAATTTTTGTCATATTTATATCCGTATGCACACACAGCTGTTGGGATCCAGATGAAACTGGAATTCTTTCAGAGGAAGTTTTGGACAGCGAGTCGACAGGTGAGGATAAAAACTGTGTTCATTCGAGCTCATGCCGATCTCGGGGTGCGATTCTAGCAGACATGACTCATTACAGACATTATTAGGATTATTAATATTCATTGGAAAGTTAGACAGTGAAGGTGTGATGGTGCTGATCCTTTGTCCTTCACAGTGTAATGCCCTGGATGGGAAATGCAGCATCAGCTGTGACAATGAGGTAACCTCTCTCTCGCTCTCTTTATTCTCTCTCTCTCTCTCACACACTCTCTCTCTCTCTCTCTCTCTCTCTCTCTTCCTCTCACTCTCTATTGCTCTCACTTTCTATTGCATAATCTCTTTTTCCATTTTTGTTTCTCTGTCTATTTCTGTCAGCTGGTTTCATTCTGTCCTCCCTTCTTTATCTCTGTTCTTTTATTTATCTTTCATCTTACTCGTATTCAATTTCTTTTCCTGTTTCTGCTTATCTATATGTCTCTAATATATGTTTCTAATTCTGCCTCTCTTCTTTTTCGTCGCTGTTAATTCACACTTCTACACACACACATACACACACACACACACACACACACACACACACACACACACACACACACACACATTTTATTCAGGCTTCACATGATGTTCACAGAGACAACACCTTGCTTCTAGACATTTTCCGATTCTTGTATACCTCCATAAGTCATTCTTGTTTCTCACCCTTTTTAAGGATATTAAATGCTACCTTATTGACAACAACGGCTTCGTCCTGGTGTCTGAGCATTATTCTCAGGTTGGTCCAGAAATTATTCTTTCATCGCACCGCACAAAGTATTGGCACCTCTTCCTTTTTTTGGGGGACATTTTTAAAAGCTATTTCTATGCTCTTTTCTGTTTCTCATAACCAGACTTATATTTTATTTTTTCACTAAACATGAATAGAACAGCTGTGACTTTTGAGTTCACTTCCTCTCTTTCCACAGACGGGGCTGTTCTTTGGAGAAGTGGAGGGGGCCGTCATGAACAAATTACTCCTCATGGGCTCTTTCAAAAGGTCAGAGTGCAAGCACCCTGCCACACATACACACCACACACACACACACATATATACCTGTATAGATGCATATTATGGAATATAAAGCACTGCTTTGAACAATATGTTAGATGACCAGTTTGAAATATATTTGTATATATTATCAAAGCAAGTTGTTTTACTGTGTGTGTGTTGCAGGATCACTCTGTATGATTATCAGGCTCTGTGTAAGGAGTATGTAGGCAGCAGTGACAGTGCATGCACTTTACTCAATGTGAGTATGAACCAGACTGTGAATATTAGTGGAGTTATGTTTGTTCTTCAGTGTGGATATGATGAGCTTTTATTAACATGAGTGGATCCAAATTATGCCATTGTATTATTTTACTTCTTCAGAAAATACTCTAATTCAAGCAAAACATGCTTTCTATAAATGTGAATATAAATATACTAAATTAATAAAATTTTTGTTTCTCATTTTGTTTCAGCCGTTCACTGTTGTGAAGTGGCTCATCAGCGAAATAATCCTGTAAATAAAGCAAGTTTTATGTCAAAATCAGGCAATTATACATGATACTGGGTGATTTTTACACCTCAGTATATGTTTGTGTGTGTGTGTGTGTGTATGTGTTGCAGATTCCTGCTAGAGTTTAACCTCTACAGCTGGTGGAGTTGGGACTCGAGTGTAAAAGGTGATTGATTGCTGCCTCATATCTGTGAAGGGTCTCACTCAATATTAGTGCAGCTTATATAATTATTAGGATAGATTTATGATCATGTGTGTGTGTGTGTTATAGCTGACAGGGTACACAGGAGGGCTATGCTGGTGCCATGTGATATGGAGTATCCAGTGTTTGTCTCTGAGCGCACCATCAAAGAGACGGCCGGCAGCATCGACTGTGATGGCTGCATGGCTGCATGAGTGGTGTCAGGTATGTGTGTGTGTGTGTGTTGTGTGTGTGTGTGTGTGTGTGTGTGTGTGTGTGTGTGTGTGTGTTTTCATTGATGTAGTTTGTATTGCAGAAAGTTTGCTGGAGTACAGTTTATTCTTTTTTCCCCCAGTGGGTGGTTGAGGTCAAGATTGAAAATAGGATTATGGTTTTTGGTTAATCTACATAACCTGACTGTATGCTCTGATGCTCTGTGTGTATGTGTGTGTTTGTGTTAGAAAGAGAAGAGAGAGATCATTCTGGGCCACCTTTTGTTATTATGAGCTCTCTCTCTCTCTCTACACACACAGCATGTTTTAATTCAATTCTGTTCTGTTGTGTTTATTCTACAGTATAAAAATCATCACTCGTTTATTTATTCACAGTCTTCACTTCATTCAGTTTGTTTTGTAGTATTGTAGCAGCTGAGTTGGTGGGAACTTGTCGTGAGAAGTGTAGCATAGTGTCACATCTTGCTGTTTCTAGGTGTGACATGAAATGCCAATGAATTGCCTGTGAGGTTTCGGTAAAGAGGCGAAGTGTTAATGTGGTTCATAAAAAAAAATCTGACGCCTACGCAGTGGAAGCTTGAAGTCTCAGACTTTTTCACACACATACACACCAGACACACACATTCACACACACACACACACACACACACACACACCACACACAACACACACACACACACACCCACACACACACACACACACACACACACACTCACTCACTGTCATTCACATTCTCACAAACAGAAGGGGTGGCTTAGATCTTTGTTTTTCATGTAAAAACCTGAGACATGAAGTTCTGTAAACACTCCGGAGTCAATGCTCTGCTCAGAACCTTGAAGGGCCTTTGGGAGGTCATCCTGATGAGGCGTTTTAGTAAAAGTGCGTAATGAAGTGATTAAAAAGAGGTTCAGCAATGCATGCAGGAACAACATGGTCCAGTTTATGTCCTTCTGAGAAAGCTTTTTCAGTAATATTTTCTGTTTTTACTCTTTAAAACTTTAATAAGTTCATATTTAATAAGTTCAAATACCATGACTGTATATGGAGAAAAGTATTGGGAGACCTGACTTTGCCAAACTGGTCTTCTTAAGATGAAGACGCACGCTTGTAATTTCCTTTCACTTGAACTATGAGACACAAACCTGTTTCAAAATGACAAATAAGACTCCATCAATATCTGCTTTACACTAGGTTGGATTGGAAGATCTCCTGCTATATGGTTCCAACCCTTATGTACATCATGTTTGAGATAAATGCACCTAGGAACATCCTCACTTCATCTACAAATCACTAACTGACTTGACCTGACACCTTTGTGTATGAATGAGCACAAAATCTCCACAAGCACACTCCAAAATCTTTTTTTCCAGTAGATTGGAGGGACTTATGTGAGCTAAATACGGATGTGACGCTGAAAAGGCACATAGCATACTTATACTTACCATCTGTCCACAACTTTTGGCAATGTATTGTGTATTTATAATAAAATTGCTCTCTCCAAATTAAGATCACACACACACACACACACACACACACACACACAATTATATTATATATATATTATATATATATATCTATATATAATATATATCTATATATATTATATTTTATTATATATTTATATTTATAAAATAATAATTAGATTAATTTGATTTGGAGTGAGCACATTTTGCAGAGGATGAAAAAGGCAATATAAAGGACGAGTGTAAGAATATGTTCTGTATCAACTAGTTCTCTATCTGTACTTTCAGAGGTACACACTGCCATTTGTAACTGTTGGCCCCCAACCCTTATGTTTTCTTAGTATAAATGAAATAATTATTGCCATATGAAAAATAAAACAAAAGTCAGAAATGTCTCCCTCTCTATTTTTTTCTCAGAACCTTTGTGATCCAGCAGATCCCCAGCAGTAATCTCTTTATGGTCGTTGTGGAGAACAAGTGTGACTGTACCACTGCTCCTCCGGTTACCATGGAGCCCGTCGAGATCATTTATATCCTTCACAACTTATCAGTAGTGTTCAGCTTGACAGTAGTAATATTATCAGACGCCACACTGAACACGTTTCACATGTCAAAAAATACAGCAAAGATCCGCTAACTGATTATAAGAAAAAAAACAGGAAGTAGGAAAACCTTAACATTAGCAATTTAGCTAAAATTTAGTCTTGAAATTTTGCGTTTATTTGAAAAGAATTGTATTGTCCATCCATCCATCTTCTACCGCTTATCCGGGACAGGGTCGCAGGGGCAACAGTCTAAGCAGAGATGCCCAGACTTCCCTCTCTCCAGCCAATTCCTCTAGCTCCCCCGGGGGGACATCCTCCCCTCACTCGTGAATTAGACCCCAAGATACTTGAACTCCTCCACTTGGGGGAGGAGCTCTCCACCAACCTGGAGTGGGCAAACAACCTTTTTGCGGCTGAGGACCATGGCCTCGGACTTGGAGGTGCTGATTTTCATCCCAGCTGCTTCACACTCGGCTGCAAACCTTCCCAGTGCATGCTGAAGGTCTTGGCCTGATTGAGCCAACAGGACAACATTGTCAGCAAAAAGCAAACTCCTGCTCCATGCATACAGGGACCGAGCAGCCCTCAACAGAGGGTCACGGACCCCATACTCCCAGAGCACCCCCCACAGAGTGCAGCGAGGAACATGGTCGAATGCCTTCTCCAAATCCACAAAGCACATGTGGACTGGTTGGGCAAACTCCCATGATCCCTCCATCACTTTGTAGAGGGTATAGAGATGGTCCAGTGTTCCACGGCCAGGTCGAAAACCGCATTGTTCCTCCTGAATCCGGGGTTCGACTAAAGGCCGAATTCTCCTCTCCAGTAGACTGGCATAGACTTTCCCAGGAAGGCTGAGGAGTGTGACCCCCATATAGTTGGAGCACACCCTCCTGTCCCCTTTCTTAAAAAGAGGAACCACCACCCCAGTCTGCCAGTCCAGAGGCACCGTCCCCAGCTGCCCCGTGATATTGCAGAGGCGTGTCAGCCAAGACAACCCCACAACATCCAGAGACTTCAGGTACTCAGGGTGGATCTCATCCACCCCCGCTGCTCTGCCACCTGAGAAGCTTCTCAACTACCTCGGTGACCTTCAGCTTGGGTGATAGATGACGCCACCTCTGAGCCCATGGCCTCTGCTTCCTCATCGGAAGGCATGACTCCTGGGGTTGAGGAGATCCTCAAAGTATTCCTTCCACCGTCCGATGATGTCCCCAGTTGAAGTCAACAGATCCCCACCTCCACTGTAGACAGTTTTGGCTGGGCACTGCTTCCCCCTTCCTGATATGCTGGACGGTTTGCCAGAACTTCTTTGAGGCCGACCGATAGTCCCTTCTCCATGGCCTCTCCGAACTCCTCCCATACCCGAGATTTTGCCTATCAACAACCACCCGGGCCGCAGCCCGCTTGGCCTGACGGTACCCATCAGCTGCCTCAGGGGGTCCCAAGAGCCAACCAGGCTCGGAAGGACTCCTTCTTCAGCTTGACGGCATCTCTTACTTCCGGTGACCACCACCGGGTTCGGGGATTACCGCCACGACAGGCACCTGAGACCTTACGGCCGCAGCTCAGAATGGCTGCATCGACAATGGAGGTGGAGAACATGGTCCACTCAGACTCAATGTCTACAACCTCCCTCGGGATCTGGTTGAAGCTCTGCCGGAGGTGGGAGTTAAAGATATCTCTGACAGGGGGTTCTGCTAGGTGTTCCCAGCACACCCTCACAATACGTTTGGGTCTGCCGAGTCTGCCCAGCTTCCTTCTTCGCCATCGAATCCAACTCACCACCAGGTGGTGATCAGTTGACAGCTCCGCCCCTCTCTTCACCTGAGTGTCAAAAACACACGGGCGGCCAGATGAAAAAACCACGAGGTCTATCATCGATCTCCGGCCTAGGGTGTCCTGGTACCATGTGTACTGATGGACACCCTTGTGTTTGAACATGGTGTTCATTATGGACAAACTATGACAATAACAGAGCACCACTCGGGTTCAGATCGTGGGGGGGCGTTCCTCCCAATCATGCCCCTCCAGGTATCACTGTCATTGCCCACGTGGGCATTGAAGTCCCCCAGTAGAACAACGGAGTCTCCAGTCGGAGCGTTTATTAGCACCCCTCCCAGAGAGCACCCCTGACCCATAGGCACAAACAACAGTGAGAAACTTTTCCCCACCCCGAAGGCACAGGAAAACGACCCTCTCGTTCACCGGGGTAAACTCCAACACATGCCGGCTAAGCTGGGGGGCTATGAACAAACCCATGCAGGCCCGCCGTCTCTCACTGCAGGCAACTCTAGAATAATGGAGAGTCCAGCCTCTCTCGAGGAGTATGGTTCCAGAGCCCAGACTGTGAGTGGAGGTGAGCCCAACTATCTCTAGCCGAAAAAGACTTTTGTAGAAGTTGAAGTATCAACTCTAGCTTTTTACCCAAGTAAAAGTGTAAAAGTACTGGTTTCTGTGTGTCGACAAAAGCTTATCGCTAATTTATTTCAAAGTCTCTCTACCAAACTCTCTACTGTAGTTTCATTCGTGGAGGATGAAGAGAAAGCAGCCTTTTGATAAATGAGCCAGTAGAGAAATAATGATTTGTGTCGTGTGCAGGTACGATGGATCACATACGAACTAATAGGGTGTCAGAATGGTATATGTTTATATCTCCTCCAACCACAATCACATTCACTCTATCCAGGTGGCGTGATTTATCTGGATAGCTTTTTTTTTTTCTTTAACAATGACAAGCCGAAATGAAAACAAGTAGATCATTGCGTGAAAATTTAAGGAGTAGAAGTAAAAAGTCCAGTATCCAGTATAGATAGATACTATCTATATATAGAAGAATAGATACTAAAAGTTTTTACTTAGTTAAGGTAACAATGTATTTGTTCTTCATTACTGGACGCCTCTGTTTATATCACAAGGGTGGAGGATTTGTGGAGGATGAAGAGAAAGCAGCCTTTTGATAAATGAGCCAGTTTTCTCCACAGAATCTGATCAGCGTTGGAAGAATCTGAAACCGAGGACAGAAATAACATAGTATGAACATTTTAAGCAACAGAAGCAAAATATATTAGAATCACTACTTTGCTTTCCTTATCTGAGTCGCCAAAAACTTTTCCCTGTGAGATAAACAGGAACGTTAGTTACTGAGCAAGCTAGATTTAAATGATATTAGCTACGGTGAATTTTAAAACCTATCATTTATCTGTATTCGTGTGTGAGGAATGTTTTAATGATGCTTTTGAAGTTTGTTTAAAACTATGTGATCATTTGATGGCTGTTCTTAGCTAAAGTTAGCGAGTGTTAGCTAAGCAAAATAACTAGCTTAGCTAATATCCTAACTAGCTCGTGTTAGAATAATCATTCAAGTTCTCTTCTATTCTGTTACATTTCTTTTTTTTTTCAGACAAAACCACACAAAATTTGAGTGTGTTTACGTTTTTATGCTTTAACCTCTAAACACACAATGAGTCCCTGAAGTGTGAGACGCTGAAATTTCAGAAGGATCGTAAACGTCCTGATTCTTGTCACCCATTCCATCCTGAGGTACTCTGTGTGTGTGTGTTTGTGTGTGTGTGTCTGTGTGTGATGTTTTTTTTTTATTATATTCTTTGTAGCACTTTTATTAATTGACCAAATATTGGTGTACACAAAGTTTGAGCATTGGAGTTTGTGTGTGCGTGTGTGTGTGTGTGTATGCAGGAAAACGCCATGGAGTGCGGCTCAGCCACGGGCCTTACTCCCAAACTAACTGCCGTGCTGATCCCCCTTCTCATCGTCCTCATTTCCAGGTGACCTCTGATGTGATCTTCGACCTTCCAGCCATTCGAAAGGATCATCCTAACAGCTAATGATATACAGGGGGTTGAAAACTAAAATAACAGTTCGCTTGCTGACAGAATCATCTTTAGGACGTCAAAAAAAAAAAAAGCAAGAAACCTGCTGACACTTTAGAGGCTCGGTAACCTTTATATGACCTTTAAGAATGTCCGGATGTAAAGGGAGTGATAGAAAACATGTGGTGTGACCCAAAAATGAGAAAAGTCTTTCTTAAAATTTATTCTTGAGGAAAAAACACTTGGTATGGTGTGCGTATAGCTGTCGCTTATAATAAATAAGAACAAAGATGTGTTATGGTGGCCATTTTGTTGCTAGCTAGCTAGCTGCCTGCTGTCAAATTAGCAGCTAATAAGCAGCACAGGGCCGCTAAACATTACTAAGTTTCTGCTCTACTTCATGACACCGCTATCTGAATGTAAGAGCTGTAGCTAACTTTGCTATAAACTGTTTCTGAGCATTAAATTTGACATACTGGCAGTGACAGACTCACAGCTGATGGATTCCTTTTATAAGAATGGATTCTCTGAACTCACCGGTTTGAGATAAGAATATTAATATGTACTTGTGAATTTTAGCGTTTTGGGACACAGTCATGTAGAGATTTTGTTCTGAATCTGAACAACGAGTCCCGTGTCATGTGGGAAATGAGTGTGCTTATAACGAATCACTGCTTTTTGTAAAATCATCAAAAATTCTACTGTGTTCTTCTCCAAAAATTCTCCAATTTCTGGGCAACTGGAAGGAAAAAAAACAGTTTCATTTCCATTTGTCTGCCTGTGCCATTTTTTTTATTTGATTAATTGAAATAAGCATGCATGAAGTGAGAAAACTGTATGGAATATCATACAGAACAATGCTGATTTTTAATTATGATGAACTGCACAAGAATGCCTGCATCAAAAAATAATAATAATAATATGACAAAAATAAAAGAAAATGTCTTTTAAATGGTTTAAACTTTACCTCAAAAAGAAACCAAGCCATTTATTGTAAATAAAAGCATATTTTCCATCAGTGGTCTTATGTTCGTGGATTTTCCCCCCTTTTTATTTTTGAATTTTTTATATAATAAAAAACGTGTGCAATAGGATCATTGTGATAAAATGTTGTGAGATTTAAGAAATTAAACTCTATGAAAAGTAACATTGTTAATTAAAGTATGCAGTACCAGAAAAGAGGTGGTGGTGATGATGAAACTATACAATATTAAAAATACACAACACAATTGCAAATTTGCAATTAATGAAACACCTCACAAACAAGCAAATACTGTAAATCATGCCAAAAATATTTTGTAACAAAAGGAAAGAGCATGTACGGTTTGTGGTGTTAAAGTTCAAACAGTAAACTTTTTTTAACCAGTTCCACCTGAAAGCATTGGTTTTATATTCGTTTACAGAAATAATAAGGAGAAATGAGACTCCCACAGAAATAATAAGGGTTGTTCAGCACTTATCATTTTGCATTGAGTGCGTTTCCCATGTGAAAACTAAGTTTCTAAAAAGCACAAAATATTTCACAACACATTTCAATAAGGAACAGAAATAATAAGGAGAAATGAGACACACACACACACGGAGTAGTGGGGTTGGCTTAGTTGTTGCACTGTCAGTCTACTATTTTTAAATGATCCATATGAAAAGTTTACATACACTAGTGCTGATGGGTTTGAATGATTTAAAAAGATTGTGAATACAGGTTGTATGACAACAAATGGCTTCAACCAACCATAACCATGAGTAAAAGAAATGTTTTTGTGTTATCATTCATATTCTCTGAAAAAAAACAAGAAATCAGGCAGGGTATCACATTGATGTTATATTATTTCAATTCAATTCAATTCATTGAAATTGTGTGTCAAAGTGAAAACAGAATTTTGAAGCGACGGTGGCAAGAAAAAAACTCCCTGCGTTCAACAGAGAACCCATCCCATTTGGGTTGTTATGTGAAAGTGATCGAATTTGAAGTAGACATGACAGGAACAGTTAGTGTAGAGGGGGTCTGGATCACTGATGAAGCTCAGGTGTGTCAGTCAACGTGGTTAGTAAGAGGTCATGGTTGCATGTGCAGACGTGGACTGGCAGAATCCTCATAATGTGGCAGAATCAGAGGGAAACACAGACATGAAGCTTCCTGATGTGTAAACAAACGTAACTCTCACCACCACAAACCAAATGAGGCAGACAGCAACTAAAGCAGACGACAATTGTCCCCTAGATGTACTAAGCTTTACTAAGGTAGGACTAAAGTAAAAGCTTGGTTAAATAGAAAGTTTCACCCTGGATTTCACAACATTCATGAATTCATGTGATTAATCACTTGAGGGAGTTAATAGGGCGGGAGTTCCATAACTTTGGGGCTTTATAAGAGAAAGCTCTGCCCCCCCTGTAATTTTCCTGTAATTTTCCTACGTGGTATACAGACAGCCTGACAGACAGCCTGCATCCTTCTGATCGAAGCCAGTCGTGGTGGAATAAGGCCTGGTTCTGTCAGGAACTGTGGGGCGAACAATTAGTGTTTTCTTGTTAAAAGTAACATTCACAATTCAATACGGAATTTCACTGGGAGCCAGTGCAGTGTGGATAGGACAGGGGTGATGTGCTCATATATCCTAGTTCTAGTGAGTACTCTCGCTGCCGTTCTGAACTAACTGAAACGAACAGTTGTATACACAAATGAACATCCAGACAGTTATCATTACAATTTTATTTATAAACCGTGCTACAATCCAAACAGTAAAGCATTACATAAACCTGGATGTGATTTTAAAAGCATGGAAGGCAGTTTTTCATTAATTGCATCATTAATTGACAATCATATTCCTAATTCGAGGAAAAACTTAGCTATATTTCTGAGATGGAAAAATGTCTCATAGAATCTATCAATGACAGTTACAGATCAGCTTCGAATGAGAGATTGGAATCTATAATCACACAGACCAAAGAAGGAGAGAGAAAGAATGAGTGGTTAGTAAAGGTACATGGTTGCTGGGTGTGATAGAACTCCGGCAGACCATCTCAGAGGGAAACACAGACATGATAGCTTCCTGATGTGTAAGAGTTCCCCACCACAAAATGTTTGGTCTGATATTTCACTCCATGTGGTAGCGGATTAAGTAGAGAAGCATGTGGTCCTGGATTAAGTAGGAGGAACCTACTTTAGAACCTCTGGATTTCCTATATGTGTGTGTGTGTGTATATATATTTTCCTATATATATATACCTATATATATATATATATACACACACATATATATAGTAATATTTTAAATTCTATATATATAGACTAGGGGTATGTGCTCATATCTCCTAGTTCTAGTGATACTCTCGCTGCGGTGTTCTGAACTAACACACACACACACAACGTGTTATATACCGCGCTGTGAACATGACATGCATTACAGTAATCCATGTGCACATGTGTATGGTTTTTCTGTGACAATATATTCCTAATCTTGTATTTCTTAGTAATATGTATCTTGGTAATATTACACACATGAGAGATTGGAATCTATATCACACCCAGATCTTTTACAGTTGTACTGGGTGTGATAGAAAGACCACTGTTTGGTCTGATATATAGCTGCATGTGGTGTTAGCTATGTTTTAGTGCACACACACACACACATCTATTATATATAAGTACCTATACCTAATATATATCTGTGTGTGTGTTATACATTTTATTTTACATTTTATATACATATACATTTACTATTTTTGTTAAGAGGAAATAATAAGGAAGTACAAACAAAGAACTGCGTCTTATTGCACTTATGTTTTTTTTTATTTTTGTTGTGTGTTAAATTCACAAATTTACACAATAAAACATGTTAAAAATATCAACATTTAATTTGTTGAAGGCATGGCTAAGCTACAGGTTTTGCACTAGAATGAAGAGGACGCAAACGAGCTAATGAAGTACACATGAATCTCGTTAGCAAATGGGTATTTATGTTGGCCAGTCATTCTCTAAAGAACTGTAACACTGCGAATGTATTTTTCAGCTGGGTTTTTGTAGCTGTATTTTTTTGGTCAAAAAAAAAAAAAAAAAAAAAAAAAAAAGAAAACAGATGAAATTGATCAATCAAGGATCTTTGTAACAGTAATCTTTAGTCATCAACAATCTATGAAACAATATTAGGATGAAATGAAATGGTGAAAGTGGAGCTGTGATAGTTTTTGTGCGCTCTGATACTGCTGTTTGTAGCATGACCACACGAGTTCGTATCTCTCTCAGTATCTCTGTGAAAGTTTCGGTTTCTGTGTCTATCCGTGGCTTTCTCTACTTCCTGTAATGCTACTGACTAGCAAAACCACTGCTTTTTTTTTTAGCATTTCTAACACAGCCACACAACAAGCTAAAGTCAATATTATTTACAGTTCCAAAGTGGAGAATTAAATGAAGCCATGCGTTGCATGAACATAATAATAATAATAATAATAATAATAATAATAATAATAATAATAATAATAATAAATATATGTTCACATCATGGCAACTGCAGCAGGCTGTAGACTGCGTTTTTATCTTTGTTGACCACCTGAGTGTCGGCGATGGTGCAGTACATGTGATACACATCATCCTAAAAGCGTCCAAACAACACAGTAGCATGTCAGCAATTGTGTAACAAAACCAGACTGTTTTGTATAACTGTTTGCTTAAGAAGCTCTGAAATGCTATAATATTCAAACCCCAAAGCAACACTTTACCAAGTTTGCAAACAAAGGAAAGAAAACGGTTGCTCACCTCTGTTTGTTTAGATTCTTTTTTTGTGTTACAGCCGGTGCCTGAAAATTCACATTATTTGGAAGGTTAATGGCGTCTCATAGCGGCATCCATGTAATATAAAATCACAATCACCCTAAACCTATAATCTAATCCTACTCTGAAATGTTCAACTGAAAAACAGTCACGTGAGGTATTTATAAACCAATTCAGCTTGAACATCTTATTTACTGAGAAATAAAAGACAAGAATAAGTTATGGTAACATCATATAGACAAGTCTAGGGTTGCTACAAATTGGATTTTGCACAAGGAAGTTTATCTAATTGAGGGAAAAATTGAGCAACTGTCACGAAACTGGACCACATTAGACTGCATGTGTAGTTTTGTAAAAATGTTGTGATCAACAGGTATCTATTTCTATATATTATCTATGAAATAAAGCTTAGTGATCAGCAAGACTCGGTACTAAGCCCACTCCTTATCTTGATATACTGTATGCAGTCTGGACAACAATAATTCAATAAGCCAGCATTTGCCACCCACTATGTTGATACAGTGTGGTTTGAGCTTAGTGACTCCAGCTGAATAATTCTTGAGCAATGTCTAAAAGGATGTGGAGTAAGTTTAGAAGAAAAAAAAGCCTTAATTGGTCACATTGACTGCCATCCAGTTAATCACAATAAAATACCACAGCTTGTTAGGAAGTGCAGCATTTGCAGATTGAATCTCTGACTGTTCTCAAACTAACATAGCCATTTGTCCATTTGACAGTGACTAATATAGAATCTTTAGCATCATGGTTCTTTTTTATTTAAAACCCCAATTTCCTCAAATATCTTTCTAACCTACTTCCTTAACTTTTTTTTCTTTTTTTTTTTCTTACACATTTCCTCAGTTTGTGAATTTCAACATACCAAAAGTGTGTGTGTGCGTGTATGTGTGCATGTGTGCTGTATAACATACCGAAAGGCTGGGATGGTAAAGGTACGGAGCTGATCACAGTATAAGTTCCAGCATCTTCAGAATTGGACTAAACATTAGAGGAAAAATAAGTTCTTAGCCAAGCATTCATTTGAACTGTTACATGAAGACTGTACTGATGAGAGGAATTCTACATACTGTGTTCATATTCATCAGTGAAAGCATGCCTCCTGGAAAACAAAACAAAACAACAACAAAAAAATGATAAGTAAGTATAAGTAAGCAAGTAAGTAAGTATTTTTGAATATTCTAATCAAGGAAAGAAGTTGATGAACGGACCCTGATTACAGGTCAAGTCATTTTGCCTGTAAAGAAATTGAAATCCCATTGAAACATTATTAGTTGCTTTAGTCAGATAAACCCAGAATGTACTTTTGATGGTAATAATTTAAACACAATATATTTCTAACCTCTTATCTTTCTGCTTTCCTTAAACAGGAAAAAAAGGGCAAATTAATTTCACTATTGTATGGATAAATAAGAAAGAAGTTGGAAGTTAAAGCTATAAGGTAGAAGTTAAAGACTTACTGATGAACATGCAGAGACAGATGCCTAACAGGCTGGCCAGTGATATACCAATGACTGGAAGCAAAATAGAAAGCAGGAGTCCTAGAAAAAAAAAATTACTTTTTTTTTGTTACATTTTTACTTGTTATTTTTCTAAATCTGATTTTACTTGGTTGCAATGTACAGTGAGGGGAGGGGAATGGGGTAGCTCAGTGGTTAAGGTGCTGGGCTACAGATGGGAAGGTCGCGTGTTCAAGCCTTGGAATCACCAAGCTGCCGGGCTTGGATCCTTGAGCAAGGCCCTTAACCCTCTGTGCTCAAGTTGTTGCCTTATCATGACTGCCCCTGCACTCTGACCCCAGCTTCCAAACAAGCTGGGATATATGAAAAAACAATTTCACTGTGCTGTATATGTATATGTGACAAATAAAGACTATTTTATTGTATATCATTTTACAGGTATATAATCAATATAGTGTAATGAAGGGAGCTACTACCATGAATGAGAGAACTTTTCTATTTACATTTATAGCGCATGGCGGATGTCCTCATCCATAGAGAATTATAATTCTTTTTATTTATTTCTTTTTTGTACAATTGACCAGTTAAAGGTTAATGGACTAGCATTAGTAGCCTGGGGATACTGGGATTTGAACTTACAACATCCCAAGCCACAACAACTTAAACCCAGAGTTGCCCCTATAAAAATATGTGTTTCTTTGGCAAAACAGGTCAGATTATTAATATAAAATTATCATTAACAAATGTGTATTGTTAGACTTATTTTTGGACAGCCTGGGGTGTCTACATCAGAAACAGCAAACTCACAGAGTAATTACCATTAATATACAACAAAAGGGAATAATGTCATATAAATATTATAATGTAAATGAAGAACCAAGATACCTTTCAGTGATTTGTGGGAGGAAATGAACTAACCTCTGAGAGAACTCTTTTTTGGACCGGGTGATTTACTGGATGAGTCTAACAAAAGAAATAGCAAATACATAAAAAAAAAAACATTGTATGGACGAATATTGTATGCATGAATTTGACTGGATAATACAAAAAATGTATTAATATAATAATGTATTAAGATCCACATTAAATAGCAAATATATAACATAAAACTACAGTAAACTGAATATTTGTTATCTTCAATTTTTGATTGTTTTGTTGGAAAAGAAGATAAATATAACAAGGCTGGGGTAATATATATTGAACTTGTATAAAAACTGTATTAATTTAGTGTATGATGTGTGTGTGTGTGTAGACTGTGTATTATCAGGTTATCAGTTACTAGACATAACATTTACATTTGCATTATTTAGCAGACGCCCTTATCCAGAGCGACGTACAAGAAGTGTTTTAGGTCTCGATCTAAGGATAAGATTCATTCATGAAGGCTAAATACAAACTTAAGTGCACAAGCATAGACAATTGACTTTTTTATGGATTTCTGGACAGTGAGATATAAAAAGAGAATAAATAGAAATGTTAGGATAGATGTTGTTGGAAGAGATAGGGTCTTCAATCGTCGTTTGAAGGTAGACAGTGTCTCCGTTGTTCGAACCTCCAGTGGAAGTTCGTTCCACCACCTCGGTGCCAGAACAGAGAAGAACCTTGAGCTGGTCTTCTCTTTTACCCTGAGAGACGGTGGAACCAAGCGAGGTGCACTACAGAAGGTGATGAGGTTTCGCAGCTATGACGGTGCAGATCCATTTTTGGCTATATAGCTGAGCTTCTGAGCAGCTGAGCAGTGTTTTGAATCTGATGCGTGCAGCTGCAGGAAGCCAGTGGAGCGAGCGCAGCAGTGAGGGGGTGTGAGAGAATTTAGGCAGGTTGAACACGAGTCGCGTAGCAGCATTTTGAATCATTTGCAGTGGACGAATAGCGTTCTGAGGTAGAACCTGCTAGCAGGTCAGCAGGTTACAGATGTTGGGGATAAATTGGTACTTCTGCTCTTTATAGTATATAATAATGTAGTTTTCAATGAGAGCTGTCAATTAAGGCGGATTGTGTTTTTTAAAAATATTTTCTATTTCACATAATAGAACTACTACACAATAAACTTACTACTCGTTATTGTGTCTCTTGTGCTGCTTTGGTGAATTTGAAGATCAGAAGAAGTTAAAATAAAAAGTACACAAGATTATAATACAAGCCTTTTATTACTCTGAAATGAATAAACAAGGGGAGATGGAGGGATAAACTGACCTGCTGTAGGAGTCTCTGGAGTGACGAATGCTGATGTTACACAACAAAACAACACAAAACACAAAATGAACTCACCAGAATTCTAATGTAGTGCGTTAAAAGTGAGTTACTAACCAGTACTGGTTTTCTCTTTCGTTGTGGATGGTGGTGTTGGTGTGATTGTTGTTACAATTTCTGTTGTAGTGGTGGTTGTTGTTGTTGGTGATGTGATTGTTGTTGTGGTTGTTGTTGTTGATGGTGTGATTGTTGTTGTGGTTGATGTTCTGGTTGTTGTTGTTGTTGCTGTTGTAGAAAATAAATCTGACATAAATGAAAGGAAAATAAGTTTTAAAATGATTTATAAGTATAACTTTAAAAAAATAAACACTGACTATTTTATTTAATATAACTTACATATCAGACTGTATTTATCACTCTTTAGAGAGCGAACAGTCAGGTCAGAGGTCAGTGAATAATCACAGCTCACTTTATGACTCTTTACTGACTGCAGACGAAGAAACAAATCATTTCTCTGTGCTTTTAAAACACAAACTGCCTTTCCAGAGTTTCTCTTTTGAAAATATATTTTAAGATAAAGCTGAGGATTTTCTCCAGTGTAGAGATTACAGCTAAAACCAGCAGTTACTGACTCTGACTCTGACTCTGACTCTGGTATTTCACATCCAAAAGTCAATTCATCAAGTTGATGATCATAAATGACTGTTAGTTTGGGTTTCTGATCTGCAGAGAAATAAATAAATTATCTACAGTATGTTCATGAACAGGAAGTGTTTTAGAAATCTTACAGTAAATTTGGTCCGACTCTGAAATATTCCTTTTTTAAATCTAAAATAACACATTTAATGCGAACACTCTAAACCTCTAGATGTGTAATTTTGGGAAGTAACTTATTAATGAAAAAATTATTTTAAAATTATGCCATTAATATTCTACATATATAATACAGTATATCGTGTAAAAAAGGAAATTTGTAACATAATGTGAAAAGTGTAATAAAATAAACCAGCAGACAATAAAATAAACTCACATGCTGTAAATTTCTCAGCAGTGATGGACGATTGTGGTGTAGGAAAAAAAGCTGATGGGAAAATAAATGTAAACAAATTCAAACACAATTCAAAATGACAAAATGAAGAACATGTGATTAAATATAACTTACATATCAGATTGTATTTATCACTCTTTAGAGAGTGAACAGGCGGGTCAGAGGTCAGTGAATAATCACAGGTCACTGACTGCAGACGATGAAACACATCATTTCTCTGTGCTTTAAAAACACAAGATGCCTTCCCAGATTTTCTCTGTTGAGATGTTTTGTTTAGGAAAGGGTGAGAATTTTCTCCAATGTAGAGATTACAGTTAAAAGCAGCAGTTACTGACTCTGACCCTGGTATTTCACATACAAACGTGAATTCTTCATCCTGATCATAATAACTGACGCTTAGTATTGGTTTCTGACCTGCAGAGAAATAAATAAAACACATGTATGTATGAATAAACAGATATAACAGTATAATTAAACACAACAAGAAGATAAAAGTTATTACAGACATTCATGTTGTGTAACATTACAAACAGGATTTTAGACACACAACAACTGTAATGTAGATCTTACTCAGTACTGTGACTGGAGCTGAGACAGAGTGAGGAGAAGGAAAATTAATTCCTGATTTATTAACAGCATAGTGACAAATAATATGAATTGTTCCAGGAGACCTGCGTCGTGTCCACATGATCAGTTCAGAACCAGTAACTGAGAGGTGACATGATGAAGAGAGTTTTACATTCGTTTTATCTTTCTCTGGGTAAAAGTAACACTGAGCACCTCGAACATATTGTGGAACATCACAGTGAAGTGTCACTGATCCTCTCTCTGTAATAACTTCAGGAGACACACGCAACTGAGGAACAGCTACACACACACACACACACACACACACACACACACACACACACACACACACACACACACAAACCAAAGTATGTAGTTACTACACATACTGAACAGAACTGCTTTCTCAATTATTTTTAGACATGTATCGATTTACTTTATTAAACATCTAAAAGAACAAATCACTCATCACATCACTACAATAAAGGGTTAATCATCACATCACTCACTTTTACAGTTAATGTCCAGAATCCGATGGAAGAAGAGCAGGAGAAACAGCAGCTCCATTTCACAGCCACGGAATGAAATGAAAGCATTTAAACTCGCGTCTTTAAAGTAACTTAATCAGGAAGTGGCTCAAGTAAACCACACAGTCTAGTGTTGAACACCCAGTTCTAACTTATTGTCCCATTCACAGAGTGAATTATGAGCACTTTACACGTAACTAAGCAAAAAGACTTGAGCATGTTTCCTTAGTTCTGTACACATATATTATATTATTTTAGAAAATTTGTACATTTTCTGCAGTCTATTTTTCAGTTTCACATAATCACTGCACCACCTCCAGTCACTATTTATATAGAAAACATATTTAATCCACTAGTGGGAGCCAATAACCAAATTCATCCATGCTAATAAACTCCAATAAACAGTAGCTCATTTTGGTTTTCATGTGGAAACTAAATGTATAACTTGTTTGGATTGAATTTAATAACAAAAGCTACTAAATTGATCATTTTCATTCATTGTGTATTAAGTTTGGTCTAAGAATAAAATTGACTATACTATGCTGTAACTGGATTAGTTCTCCTCACAGCTCACCTTCATCTGTGTACATAATTATTAAGCAGTACTAATATTAGTTTCCATATACTCATGATGATGTCACTACCTGTACTGTAATACCAGTTTTAAACTAGGAAGAGGGATGTGATGTGGTGAACACAAAGTGAAGTGATACACACAATGCTGCATGCATAAAGACAATACTGACATGATCAGAACACCACTCAACCAATCAGATTAGAGGACCAGAACCTATAATAGTGTGAGGAGAAATGAAACCCGCTGCCTGCTGATCATCAGCTAATGCATGTTATTCTGGTTTTTCTCAGACGCCGTTCTGTCACGATGACTAATGAGATCTAGATTTAACAAACGGGAGAAAACTGATCTGATATTAATATTTATTGATTTGTAAAATAATCATTCACAATCAGAAGATGAATTCAGTGTATTTAATAAACACTATGGACTATTTAAACCATGATTTGCATAACTTAATTTCACAAGAGATGTGATATGCTTTGATAGTGTGTGGTAAAGTCTAGAATTATTTTCCACCGTTAGATCAGATACAATTAGAGAACTCATTTTCATGGAGCACTTACTGCATTTTGAGTGTACACACGCAAATTATATTTAATTCAGAATGATTATATTCTGGAGGGGGAACGGTGGCTTAGTGGTTAGCATGTTCGCCTCACCCCGCCAGGTTCCTGGTTCGAATCCCGTTCGATTCTTTTTTCTCCTGGTTCTCCGGTTTCCTCCCGGTCCAAAAACATGCACGGTAGGTTGATTGGCACATTGGAAAATTGTCCCTAGTGTATGAATATGTGTGGGATTGTGATTGTGTATGTGTGCCCTTCGATCAGTCGGCATTCCATCCAGGGTGTATCCTGCCTTAATGCCCATAGACGCCTGAGATAGACACAGGCTCTCCATGACCCGAGGGAAGATCGGATATATCGATAGAAGATGAATGAATGAATGAATGATTATATTCTGAAAGAATTTCCAAGTAGGGAAGTGGTGTCTCAGTTGTTAAGGCATTGACCTCTGGACCAGAAGATTCAAATCCCACCACCACCAAACACACACTAGTGGGCCCTTGAGTAAGGCCCTTTCCTGCAATTGCTAAGTTGTAAGTCGCTGTGGATAAAGGTGTCTTCCACATGCCAAAAACCTATGGTTAATAAAGGAAGTAATATGTCCATGAGGGGTCGCTGTAGTGGTTGAACACCATAATGAGAGTTAAAGAACCTTGTAGAAATAAAATCCACAGTAAATGTGTGCAGAAACCAGACTCAATATTTATATTAAATTTGATTTAATATATAGGTTTTGAGGACTGACATTGATGTACACAGCTTTTCAGGAATTGGATTATAAAATTTAATCTACATTTTAAAACGTAGGAAGGAAGAGGTGATGGAGGTGACCAGCCCAGAGAAATTCCAACCCAGTCTCACGGCATTATATAGTCATACTATTTAATTTATCTGTCCGTTACATTACCTTACATTACCAGTAGGGGGCAGTCGTGTTTCATTTCCACTTTTACTGAAAGCAATAATACGCATGCGTATAGTGATGCAACCCAGTCACAGAATGCCGTGAGAGTCAGGATTGTATTATTTTAGACTTTGTACACACATCCAGTGGATTCGGAGGAAAAGTAAATAATTTAAATAATTTAAATAAATCGTATAATGTCCTAATGAATGTAGGTGTACACATGGTGTATGGGACAATTGTTGTTCTTACATCTAATTTAAAAGTATGTAGGAAACAAAAAAAGCAAGAATAAACTCTACTGCTTCATTTTAATGTTTATTTAAACAGATACAGCAAAGACATGCAAATAGATTCACACAAATACCAAATATTTGTAATCTTCCACTTGATTGTAGCATGCCAGTATAGTGCTCATGTTTATTTCTAGCTAATGTCTTTCAGTTCTTTAACCAGTTTCATATTCATTTGGTAAATTAGTCATGACAGTTTTAAAACCATCACCTCCTCCAGCACTCAGTGACCGAGTCTGCACTCTGCCATGAGCTTCATTCACTGTTCTAGTCATTACAAGCCAAGTTAATTTATTCAAAAACATAATCAAGCTATAAAATTCAATCATTTGGGAAGATATAAAAGACATGGAGATAAGATTCAATCTGATTTTAAAGTGTGATGTACATCACTGCATCTGCAGCAGGATATACATGGCATCATTGTTTATTGTGATCATCTGTGTGTCAGCAATACACTTCATGCACTTTGGCCTGTTTAAACAAAACAAGACGACCGCCATTAGCAGTGTCCTAATAATTATTTTACACCTGTCTGCAAAAAGCACTGCCGTGAACCAGGAACTATTGCAGTGATTTCTATATGAATTACAAACAGAATTTAAGCACTAAAAGTTAAGAAAAGCTATTGTAGGAATGTAGCTCTTACTCAGCACTGTGTATATTATTATACACTGTGTATATTATTATTATTACACAATGAAGAGGATTTTGTAGTTTTGTTGTTTCCATCTTGGTAGAATTAACACTGATACACTTTTACAAATTTGTGGAGCAACACAGTGAAGCTGCAACGATCCTCTCTCTGTAATAACTTCAGTAGACATCTGCACACACACACACACACACACACACACACACACACACACACACACACACACACACACACACACAATAAAACCACTTTGTTAATATACTAGTGTACATTTTAATAATCTGTTAGAACAAATCCCTCAAAACCGTTTCACAAGCACTGAATAAAATAAAAGCACAGAAACGTTATTCTCAAACTAACAGAATGTTGAAGCTGAAACTTTAGACACAGGAAAACTTCATGATCTTGTGTCTAATAAAACATTCAACCCTGTACTGAGTTTCCATCTAACCCACTGAAACTGTAGTGTGTAGAACTTCTCACGCTATACACATATATACTGTAGAACAGATTTTGAAAGATCTTTACAGACAATATTATTGGATTTTATGATAAAATAAATGCAAGAGCATTACTGCACATTGGGTAAGAGTATGCTGACTGGACATAAACAAAATGAAAGTCTCAGCTCAGTGCTTAAGACATAGATGTCTAGACCAGAAACTTGCAGGTTTAAATCCCAACACCACCAATCTGATAGTGTACTAGTGAGACATTCACCTTAACTGTCACATGATCAGGTGTAAGTCGCTCTGGATAAAGGCGTACGCTGTACATTTACCACAGTCTCCCCTCAAGAAACTATTTATTATCAGAACTGCATTTATTTATGCATTCATCCTGACATGTATTATGACTCTAATTGAAAAATGAATCTCCCCAGAAAAATATTATTGATATTTCTTTCTATTAATATTTCTTTCCTATTTTTATCAACATGCTTAGTAGATTTAAATAATTAAAAAAGAAACAGAATATGTGAAAAGAAAATGCTGATTTTATTTATGGGCATAAATGAAGACACATATTGAACATGATATACATTAAATTTTTTCATTAATAGTAATAATAATAAAAAATATATATATAATAATGAATGTATTTGTAAAATTCAACATTAAAATGATTCACCCGACAGATTTACTTAGAAAATAGCTTTAACTTCAAGATTAAATTTTGTTTATTTAAAGAGAGACAGTGAGAATCTGTCAATAATAATTAGATTAATTGGATTATAGAGATCAGTTCTCCTGTTCTTGATCATCATTTAGAGGAAGCTGTAATAAGACGGGTTTCCTCTTAGAGCTGCTGAGGAGAGAGTGTGTATGTCACCTCTGTGTAAACCACATCACTGTCTGCTGGGGAAAACACACACACACACACACACACACACACACACACACATACACACATATACACACAAATATATTTCATTTCAACATTTAGTTCTTTAGATCTACAACCCATCTGTGTATAAAAAAAGCAAGGAAAAGTGATAAATGTACCCTGATCACAGAGACTCATGTTCAGTTTGTGTCTGTTGAAAAAGAATCTGCATTCAAAATAAAGGAGATTATTAGACACACAGATATGATAAAATCAAGATTGAAGAAAACAGCATTAATCTGAATATAATGAATTTCTAACCTCACAATCTTCTGCTTTACTGAAAAACAAAAACACAGAATGAACAACAAAATCACTTCAGCACGATCAGTCTGTGTTTAAAGGTGAGAAGAAGTTGAAGACTCACTAATGCACATGTAGAAACAGACGATCACCAGTCCAGCCAGTAAAACACACACACTGGAGACTATTGGTGCGGTAAACAATGATCCTGAATAAAATTATATAGAAATGTTTTTTGTTTTTTTATGATATTTAACAAAATATGAAATGATTACATCATGATTTTTCCCAATTCAGGATTCTTACTGAATATGTTACGATTAAGTGCAAATACTGTTTTTATTAATGTCTTCAATTACACTTTCTATTCATTAATGTATGACACTTTCTTTCACTTTGTTCTTTTCCATTCGTATTTACACTCTTTTTTATAGAATTATGATTTATATTAAATATAGATTACATTTTTTGAATATCATTTTACTATTAATAAATATGTACATTTTTGCTAGCTTGGTAAATTCCTAAATTTTTAAATACCAGTCAGTTGTTTATGTGCTAAAATGTGATAATTTATGTTTGTTGGTTTTAAAAGAACAGTAAGCAATCAACAAAATGTTAATAGTTAAAAAAATATAAAAAATAAATCCAGTAAATAAACAAACAAACAAACAAACAAATAAATAAATATTGTTTTACTTAAATATAATTAATGTTAAGTGTTAACAATGATTAACTTAAAACATATGAATGACTGACCTGCAGTGAATTGCTCTGGAGCGATGGACGTCTGTGTTTGTTCAGAAGACAAACCTGAAATTCAAGGAATGAATTTATTATAAAAAGATAATACAAGAGATTTATTCAAAACTTATTTGACACAGACAGTAATACAAATCATTTTGTAAACATGTAAAAGTAATGTATCATGTACTCAGCACAGTGACTGAAGCTGGTAAAGCGCGAGGGAACGGAACATTGAATGGAATGAATTGAATGATTTGCAGTAACAGTTACATTAATATAGTTTTTAGTGACAGATGTAAATTACGTCTGATTCTGCTGCAGATATTAAAACTCATAGTTACAACTTTTACACAATAAACTTATTCATGTTTGTGTCTCTTGTGCTGCTTTGGTGAATTTGAAGATCAGAAGAATTTAAAATAAAAAGTACACAAGATTATAATACAAGCCTTTTATTACTCTGAAATGAATAAACAAGGGGAGATGGAGGGATAAACTGACCTGCTGTAGGAGTCTCTGGAGTGATGAATGCTGATGTTACACAACAAAACAACACAAAACACAAAATGAACACACCAGAATTCTAATGTAGTGCGTTAAAAGTGAGTTACTAACCAGTACTGGTTTTCTCTTTCGTTGTGGATGGTGGTGTTGGTGTGATTGTTGTTACAATTTCTGTTGTAGTGGTGGTTGTTGTTGTTGGTGATGTGATTGTTGTTGTGGTTGTTGTTGTTGGCGGTGTGATTGTTGTTGTGGTTGTTGTTGTTGGCGGTGTGATTGTTGTTGTGGTTGTTGTTGTTGGTGGTGTGATTGTTGTTGTGGTTGTTGTTGTTGTTGCTGTTGTAGAAAATAAATCTGACATAAATGAAAGGAAAATAAGTTTTAAAATGATTTATAAGTATAACTTTAAAAAAATAAACACTGACTATTTTATTTAATATAACTTACATATCAGACTGTATTTATCACTCTTTAGAGAGCGAACAGTCGGGTCAGAGGTCAGTGAATAATCACAGCTCACTTTATGACTCTTTACTGACTGCAGACGAAGAAACACATCATTTCTCTGTGCTTTTAAAACACAAACTGCCTTTCCAGAGTTTCTCTTTTGAAAAGATATTTTAAGATAAAGCTGAGGATTTTCTCCAGTGTAGAGATTACAGCTAAAACCAGCAGTTACTGACTCTGACTCTGACTCTGACTCTGGTATTTCACATCCAAAAGTCAATTCATCAAGTTGATGATCATAAATGACTGTTAGTTTGGGTTTCTGATCTGCAGAGAAATAAATAAATTATCTACAGTATGTTCATGAACAGGAAGTGATTTAGAAATCTTACAGTAAATTTGGTCCGACTCTGAAATATTCCTGTTTTAAATCTAAAATAACACATTTAGTAACTTATTAAGTAACTTATTAATGAAAAAAATATTTTAAAATGATGTCATTAATATTCTACATATATAATACAGTATATCGTGTAAAAAAGGAAATTTCTAACATAATGTGAAAAGTGTAATAAAACGAAGCAGCAGACAATAAAATAAACTCACATGCAGTAAATTTCTCAGCAGTGATGGACGATTGTGGTGTCGGAAAAAAAGCTGATGGGAAAATAAATGTGAATAAATTCAAACACAATTCAAAATGACAAAATGAAGAACATGTGATTAAATATAACTTACATATCAGATTGTATTTATCACTCTTTAGAGAGTGAACAGTCGGGTCAGAGGTCAGTGAATAATCACAGCTCACTGAATGCAGACGATGAAACACATCATTTCTCTGTGCTTTAAAAACACAAGACGCCTCCCCAGATTTTCTCTTTTTAGATGTTTTGTTTAGGAAAGGGTGAGAATTTTCTCCGATGTAGAGATTACAGTTAAAAGCAGCAGTTACTGAATCTGACCCTGGTATTTCACATCCAAACATGAATTCTTCATCCCGATCATAATAATTGATGCTTAGTTTTGGTTTCTGACCTGCAGAGAAATAAATAAAACACATGTATGTATGAATAAATAGATATAACAGATAGATAATTAAACACAACAAGAAGATAAAAGTTATTACAGACATTCATGTTGTGTAACATTACAAACAGGATTTTAGACACACAACAACTGTAATGTAGATCTTACTCAGTACTGTGACTGGAGCTGAGACAGAGTGAGAAGAAGGAAGATTCATTCCTGATTTATTAACAGCATAGTGACAAATAAAATGAATTGTTCCAGGAGACCAGCATTGTGTCCACATGATCAGTTCAGAACCAGTAACTGAGAGGTGACATGATGAAGAGAGTTTTACATTCGTTTTATCTTTCTCTGGGTAAAAGTAACACTGAGCACCTCTAACATATTGTGGAACATCACAGTGAAGTGTCACTGATCCTCTCTCTGTAATAACTTCAGGAGACACACGCAACTGAGGAACATCTACACACACACACACACACACACACACACACACACACACACACACAAACCAAAGTATGTAGTTACTACACATATTGAACAAAACTGCTTTCTCAATTATTTTTTAGACATGTATCGATTTACTTTATTAAACATCTAAAAGAACAAATCACTCATCACATCACTACAATAAAGGCTTAATCATCGCATCACTCACTTTGAGAGTTAATGTCCAGAATCCGATGGAGGAAGAGCAGGAGAAACAGCAGCTCCATTTCACAGCCACGGAATGAAATGAAAGCATTTAAACTCGCGTCTTTAAAGTAACTTAATCAGGAAGTGGCTCAAGTAAACCACACAGTCTAGTGTTGAACACCCAGTTCTAACTTATTGTCCCATTCACAGAGTGAATTATGAGCACGTTACACATAACTAAGCAAAAAGACTTGAGCATGTTTCCTTAGTTCTGTACACATTTATTATTTTAGAAAATGTGTACCTTTTCTGCATTTTTGACTGTTTCACATAATCCCTGCCCCACCTCCATTCTCTATTCATATAGAAAACTTACATCCACTAGTGGGAACCAATAACCTCTTTCATCATTCATGGGTACAAAAATGTTTAGATAATTCTCATTTATTGTATATTATGACCATGTTTGGTTTAACAAGCCAATGGTGACTGCCAAGTTAAAACTCACTGAGATGGAATACGAAAGTAACTTTGAGAGGAAGGCATTACACAGAATATCCATTTATTACAGATTTACATTGACCTTTGCATTGATGGTGATCAAATGTAAGGTAAAATGTAGCCTTGGGTCAGTAGAGCGAAGTGAGTCCCAGTCTATTGTTGAAGCTCCTGTGGCTCTCTAATTTCATGGATCCCCAGCAGAGTGGCTTTCAATTAAAGAGAACACCATCCAGAAGCCTGCTGGGACAAATTAAGCAATCCAGAGGGCAAGAACTTTGGTTCCTCAGGGGCATGATTAACCCCGTCGTACAGAGAGTGAGAGGATATAGATTAGTAAGTATCTGTATTGGCTATGGAATAACTATAAGGAAGAGCCAGAAGGTAACACAGACATGAGGGATCTCTGGGATAAGACCCGGCCCTCCACGCAACAATCAACAAACCCTTAGGATGGTTTGATGACAGCATACAAATATTCCAGTTCATCAAATACTCTATATAGATTATCCATCCAGATGTGTTCCTTTACCTAAGACAAGACTAGAGGGTTAGCTAAATAAATGTGTTTTCATCCTCTACATAAAAACTGAGACTGTGTCAGAATTTCAATCTCTAAATGGAAGGTTGTACAATAACTGGCTATGTAAGAGAAACCTTTATTCCTACATCTTTATCATTTATCTCTGAACCTAAAGACTTATTACTACATATGATATATCATATAACTCATATTTAAAATCTGACCTTTTATTTATTTGTTTTATTTTTTTAATATGCAACAGAAGATAAAGGTAGCAAAATATATAGTGTTCAGATAATTTTTTAAATTTTTATATAACACAAGGCACAACATCACTTCAAAATGGAATTAATGCATGGAGTGTGGTAAAACTGCAAGCTAAAGAAGATCTGATCTCCTTATTGCCATCTTGTAGGCCTTTAAATTAAACAGAACATTGACTTAGGAGCGGGAACATGACATGGAAAGCCTCATTGTTTGTCCTCTGTGTCTGTGTTAGTGTTGATCAAACACAGCACTAACAATCATTCATTCATTCATCTTCTACCACCTTTATCCGATCTTCCCTCAGGTCACGGGGAGTCTGTGCCTATCTCAGGCGTCTATGGGCATTAAGGCAGGATACACCCTGGATGGAATGCCAACCCATCGCAGAGCACACACACAATAGGGACAATTTTCCAAGGTGCCAGTCAACATTCAGTGCATGTTTTTGGACCGGGGGAAACCAGAGAACCAGGAGAAAAAAACCCTAGAGGTATGAGGCGAACATGCTAACCACTAAGCCACCGTGTCCCTGTTATTAAAATCAATTCACATTGATTAAATATCTAAAGTGGCTTATTTTTCCTTGCCCAGTTCTTGTCACAAACCTAAGTTGAACCTAATTGGCTGAAGCAAAAACCCTGGGTTTCTTTTCTTAATATCTGGAAAAACATTATATATCAAAAGAAAAACCTGAACTTCATATATATATATATATATATATATATATAAGAGGCACGGTGGCTTAGTGGTTAGCACGTTCGCCACCGCCAGGATCCGGGTTCGATTCCCGTCTCGGGAATGTGTGTGTGGAGTTTGCATGTTCTCCCCGTGCCTCAGGGGGTTTTTCCCCGGGTTCTCCGGTTTCCCCCAGTCCAAAAACATGCATGGTAGGTTGATTGGCACCTTGGAAAATTGTCCCTAGTGTATGAATGTGTGCGTGAATGTGTGTGTGTGTGCCCTGCGATGGGTTGGCATTCCATCCAGGGTGTATCCTGCCTTAATGCCCATAGACGCCTGAGATAGGCACAGGCTCCCCGTGAACCGAGGGAAGATCGGATAAAGCGGTAGAAGATGAATGAATGAATGAATATATATATATATATATACACCAACTGGACGGACTATGCTGTTTCTCATACAGAGTGTGAGACAGCGAGCAGCCCACAGGAAAACCACAGCTCATTAAAAAGATACGCCTTTCAATCATCCTAAACACACGAGATGAAAAAATACATATTCAACAGACAGGCTTTTTTCTAAACTTTTTATAGGGCTAGAACAATTGACCTCTGGGGCCGGGCTCAATCGAGTAGCCCTGTTATATACATTAAGTATGTGATATGACTTGTTCAAATACAAAAAATTGTGAAGTTTATATTATGTGTGCCGAATCTTGTCCTACTGTGCCGAAACATCCTACTGATGTTTTTTTTTTATTATCAGTAAATATTTTAGCCACTAGGGGAAGCTAATGATGCATTCATGTGGGTTGCTATGCTGATTTGGTGGTGAATTGATCCTTTACTTGTTTTTGTGTGTATCGGCTTAACATAAATATCAATGATGCACAGTTTCAAGTAATACACATGAAAAAGAATAAAAATGTATTATTATTATTTATATTATTATATGAGATAAAAAGGAATCAGAGTCCTGTTCAGTGTCCATCATTAAGGTGATGCTGAAAGTTCTGTGTTCCCTCTGAGAGCTGTATGTGTGTGTGTGTACATGATAAAAACCTTTATAAAAACCGTTACAGTCTTCGTTGTAAATATACAGTTTCCTGGATTAATTACCCACAATACAGTTTTATGTATCATTTGGATTTAATGTAGAGAAATTATTCCTTGTAAACAAATCGATTGTTAGTAATTATATTTAAATTGTGACTAATTATTTTGTTAATTTTTCATAAAAATTGTCAGCTGTAACACGGCTGAATGATAATGAAAATGATGACCCGTCAACAAAGTTTTTTTTTAATTATTATCATTATATCAGGAATCAAATATACTGCTTACAAATATTCATAATCATTTTTAGGAAATCAAAATTTCACATCTGACTTTGTCCCTGTACATTCTCTTAAAGTGTGACAATACAATACTTGAATTGCAATTCATTTGTATTTTATGTCAGTGAGAATAAAAAGTAATTTAATTGTTTGTAAAGGTTTATTATCACATCCAACATATTCATGTCATAATAGCATAATAAGTTGACATTACGTGTCTGTGAAGCGGGAAGAACCTTCTACACATATTAAACTTAATGTGTTGTTTGAAAGTGAAAAAAATGACACTGCTGAGTTAAGAATATTTATTTTTATGGTTCTGTTGGTTTTCGCATACCTTTCCTGTTATATTACTTATATTAATTTCTGACATTTCTACATTTCCTAATACAGATTCTCAATAAGATGATCAAATTTGGTAATATCGTGAAACCTTCGGCTTTAAGCGTCATTCTGTGTCGCCTTGGTTACAAGCCTGAAGAAATCCATTTATTTATAAGTCCGAAAGCAAGCTATTATATTAAAAAATGTGTCAAGGTATGAAAGACATGCGGATAACAGTGCACATCATGATTTACAATTCAGTAAGGTGTGATATACATCAGTGCATCTGAAGCAGGTTGTTCTCTGTATCATTGTCAGTCGTGGTCACTCGTGTGTCGGTGACAGTGGAATACAAGTGATAAACATCGTCCTGTTCAAACAGAAGAGCAAGATGTGTGCCATTAGGAGTGTGGTTTTAATCGCATTATACATCAGAATGCAAAAACCACTGGTGCAGACGAAGCCTTAACGTGTATCAGACATGAAGCCAAAAATAAGCACAAAGGCTGCAACTACAAAACCGTAACCACAAACTAGCAACGATTCACGCGATTTATTTATACTTCTGAGAATCCACATTTACTTCACCACAGGGGTCTGAAAATATAAATTGTGAATAATGTTAAAGGTGTCTCTTAATGGCAGTTTATTCACCTCTAACATTTTCCTCTGAGCGTTTCTGCTTGCTCTGTCTGTTATTACATTTTCTATCTAGCAGCTGAGATGTATATTAGAATTAATTTACTAAACTGAAAGTTTCCTGCAATGTGAAAATGTACAGTATGTTTGTTTTTTTTTTATTTACCTGAATGCATGGGCTATACGCGCGTGTCATTATTAGCACAATACAGTCCATACGGTCCTTCTGAAATGGTCTAAACAGAAAGACAATTTATTCTTCGTTAGACAGAAATTCTATTCACGATATTCATATCGATCATGGACATCATAACTCCTGAAAATAAAAACACATCTTTTAAATCTATTTAAGGTGTGTGTTTAGGCTGCTCCTGAAAATAAAAACACATCTTTTAAATCTATTTAAGGTGTGTGTTTAGGCTGCTATTTTTCCAGCTTGGTAAACAAGTGAGAAACATACCGTGATCACAGTGGGACATGTTTACATCTAAAACAATCCACATAGATAAATACAGCTATTAGAGACTAAGATGTGAGAAAAGCCACATCTTTACTCCACATGATTGCAGTACATCTCTTACCGTTCAGTCATCGTCTTTCCTGGAAAACAAAAAACACAGAATTAGTAACACAATTGATTCGTCTCACTGAGTTTGTGCTTTAAAAGCTCAATTCTCCATGATGCCTCTGTGCCGGGGCAAATCCATATGGGTGATGTAACAAAACAACCACCCTAAGCATTAAATCAAATCCAAATCAAATCAAATTCAAATTCAAAGTTTGTGCTTTAAAAGCTCAATTCTCCATGATGCCTCTTGCCGGGGCAAATCCAATGGGTGATGTAACAAACAAATTGAATTCAAATTCAAATCAAATCAAATCAAATTCAAATAATCAAATTCAAATTCAAATTTTATTGGTTCACATTGGTCACATACACAGTCATACACAGTATGATATGCAGTGAAATGCTTGGGCAGCTGCCCTGACCTCAAGCCCTGAGTAGACTGTTTAACAAAAGAGTAGATTATTTACAAAATAAATACAAATATAAAGTAAAATATAAAAAATATCAAAATATAAAATAGACTTTAAAAAAGAGAAAGAGAAAAATGAAAGAAAACCAGAAGAAATCTGTGTGTGCAAACAACAAAGTCCAGGTTTGTGCAATATGGTTGCTTATAAAGTGGTGTGTGCATATTGTGTGTGTTGTGTGTTTTCTGTCCGTGAGTGAGTAAGCAGTGACCACGAGTGACCACTGCCATAGTGAATGTCCAGTGTGAGTGTAGTAGATCAGTGGATCAGTGACTGTCTGGTGTACTGATTGAGAGACCTTATTGCCTGTGGGTAGAGCTCCTCCTCCTCAGTCTCTCTGTGTTGGCCTTGAGGGAGCGGAAGCGCTTTCCAGAAGCTCCTAACAGAGAGAACAGTCCAGTCTGCTGGGGTGGCCTTGAGGTCCTTCATGATCTTCCTGAAGCGCTTTCCAGACCGCAACAGAGAGAACAGTCCATTGTCCATGTAGTCCTTCATGGGACCTGTGGCTGTCCCTCATGATCTTCCTGTCCTTCATGCCTTGGTCCAGCACCGATCCAGCACCGCTTGCTGTAGATGGAGTGCAGGTCAGGGAGCTCAGTTCGGATGATGCGCTCAGCTGAACGCACCACCCTCTGTAGGGCTCGTCTGTCCTGCACGGTGCTGTTCCCGAACCAGGTTGTGATATTCCCCGTCAGGATGCTCTCTATGGTGCAGGAGTAAAAGTTCCTGAGCACCTTAGAGGGCAGTCTAAAGTCTCTCAGGCGTCTGAGGTGGTAGAGACGCTGTCGGGCCTTTTTCACCACGGTGTTGATGTGACAGGACCATGACAGGTCCTGCGTGATGTGAACACCGAGGTACTTGAAGCTGTCCACTCTCTCCACTGGGCTCCCGTTGATGACGGGGGTCTGGTAGATCCTCTCCTGCTTGGTACTAAAGTCCACTAGCAGCTCCTTTGTCTTGCTGACGTTTAGAAGGAGGTTGTTCCTCTGGCACCAGTTCTCCAGATTCCCGATCTCCTTCAGGTAGGCTGTCTCATCGTTGTCAGAGATCAGGCCTTACCACAACGGTGTCGTCAGCAAACTTGATGATGGTGGTGGAGCTGGTGGTGGCCACACAGTCATGTGTGTACAGGGAGTACAGCAGGGGGCTCAGAACACAAGCCCTGTGGGGCTCCAGTGCTGAGAGTGAGGGAGCCTGAGACGTGTCCACACATCCTTACTGCCATGTGTCCACCCATCCTTACTCCCATCCTTATCCACCAAGGAATGGCTTAAAGAAAAAAAAAAGGTTTTAACTGGCCTAGTCAGATTGTGGATCAAAATCCAATTGAAATGTTGTGGCTAGACCTGAAGGGGGCGGTACAAGCTAGATGTCCTTCCAATCTTTCTCAACTGAGTTCTGCAAGGACAAGTGGGCAAAAATCCCCAAAGACAGATGTAAGAGACTGGCCTGTGTTTACAGAAAACGTTTGGTTGGAGGAATGGCAGCAAAAGGAGGTACAAGCAGATACTAAAAAAAAAGCCTTCACATTCTTTTACACATACAGCGAGGGCTTTTTTTCTTATAGTTTTTTGGCTACTCACAAAATTCCCTCTAAACAAATATATTGATAAAATAAAACATTGAGATAAATCAAGCAGCAGCTTATATATATATATATATATATATATATATATATATATATATATATATATATATATATATATATATATGACAGAGATAGAGAGAGACAGAGAGAGAGAAATTGATTTTCTATGTACCTTACATATCATATACTGTATTTATCACTCATTCCTGAGTGAAAATTCGTGTCAGAGATCAGTGAACAATCACAGCTCACGTCATGGCTATTTACTGAGTGCAGACGATGAAAGACGTCATTACTTTGTGCTTCAAAAACACACACCACCTTCCCAGAGCTTCTCTTTTGAAAGTAAATTTTAGGGAAAGGCTTCGGATTCAGTATAGAGCTTACGCTGAAAAGTTACTGACTCTGACTTGGGTATTTCACACTAAACCCTGAATTCATCAATCTGATCATAACTGACTGTTAGTCTCGGGGTCTGACCTGCTGAGAAATAAGGCACATAAATTAGTAAATAATTATAGCATTCTAGTTCATCTTCAGAAAGGAGGTAGGAAATATTTCACACATTCACATTGTGCTCAGAAATTCAACTTGAATAAAATCAGAATATTGTAGTGATGAAGATCTTACTCAGCACTGTAACCGGAGCTGGCACAGAGTGAGAAATAATTCCTGATTTATAAACATATAATGTGAAATGTTCCAGAACTGCGTTGTTTCCACACGATCGGGACAGAACCAGTAAGTGAGAGATGACATTCTGGAGCGAGTTTTATATTTGTGTCGTCTTTCTCTGGGTAGAAATAACACTGAGACACTTTAAGACACTGTGTGGAACATTACAATGTCGCTGCACTGATCCTCTCTCCATGATACGAGCAGTAGAGGCTGAGGAACATCTTCAAACACACAAATGCAAAAAGACAATTAATGCGCACAAAACATCAAAACACAACTTACATTAAAAGAAGCAATTTTATGTCATAAATCCAAGTAGCATAAAAACACACACACACACACACTGATAATATTCATAGCTGCTGAGTGATTAAAATAAACTCAACACGAGTCTAAATTTAATCCGAAACATGAATCTACATTTCACTTCCTTTTACCCTAAACTGTGGTTAGTAAATGCATTCGTTTTAACAATTTACTTCTGGATCTCTTGTTACAGTTTGTACCGGAAATAAAACGAGTCGGATTGGACACAGTAGACAGTTTCTTATATACCTTAATTATTTCATTTGTAATTAATATATAAATCCTGTATTTCAAAGTGTTGTGTGATGGACTATTTTGCCTTTTTTGTGTGTGCTGAAGTAAATCTTTACATTTTTAGAATGTTTAAATATATAATTTTAATATAAACAATAATATAATATATACTTTTTCTAATAATATGAAACATTGTAAGTTTTATGACAATGAAAAGAATACACTTTAGAGACATTTTTCTCCCCAAAATATCAATGTTTAGTTACATTTCTCTCAAATCAAAAATGAAAAACTATAATACACATTTTTATTTAATTAAGTATTTTTTTATCAAACACCTTTTTAAAATATACATTGAGAAAATGTGACTTTTCTTTACTTCACTGCTATATTCACTGAAATATAATGTACAGACAGCGACATTTTTTTATTTGTTTAGAGAAATTGGCTTTATAAGGGGAACATGAAATGGTTGATTAAATGTTGAAGTACGTACTGAGATCTTGTCAATCTAGTTAAAACTATCATAATAAATAAGGCCTATTTATATCTATCTATTAAAAAAAAAACTCACTTTGCATGTGAACGTCATTAATCAGATGGAGGAAGGTGAGAAGAGTTAGAAACATCATTTCAGTCTCACTGAACGAAGCTAATGCTGTCTGCTTCTTCTATAAAAATCTAGAAAAGAGATTGTTTTAGATCAGAAAATCACAACTGAAATTATTCTGAAACTATTTTACATGTAAATGTGTATTAAATATGAATACAGACCTTCACAAACGGAATATTATGAGGACAAACTGAGCTGTTTCTAATCGAGAGTGTAAGAAAAGACCAGAGAGAGAACTTTTTCACTCACGCTCACAGGAAAACCACAGCTATAGACAGTTAGATGCATTTTTCACCTGTCCTGAAGATACGGGGTATAAATATCCACCACTAATACTGTGAGACATAAATACTTTGTTTTTTTTATCAGTCAGTGCTGTGTTTGTTGTCGGTTTTTGTCAACAGTTAACATGAGACGCTGCAGATAAACACTGAGTTGTCGAGGATGTGTGTAGAAGAACACAAACACTTACTTGATTCATTTATGTTCTAGCAAATATGATGCTGCTGCAGGTGCAAGTGTAGTTACACAGTATTCCTGTATGACCAACTGTTAATATTAACATTCTTTTAGAATGTTTTTTATGGAAGCAGGAGAAGATAGTTGTTTTTTTTTTTTACAGATCTGTCATTTTTTTCATTTTCTTTCATATCTTCATTTTGGGAAACTTTTACTCCACCCTACTGTGAAGTAAACAGATACAGGTGGTTACATGAGTTAATGAATTCAAGTGAATTCAAGTAGCAATGTAAAGAGAGGAGTTTTACTTTTTGTGGGAGTTCAGTTTAAGCGTGGGATTAGTACAAGTACAGGAGGTGTATTTTTTTCTTCTCCTTAAAACATATTTATTTAACATATTTATCTCTTACTTGACTGGATTATTACATTTTATTTCCTTTTTTTAATGGAGATGTCAATGTGGTGTTGTAGGTTATATGTATTTAGTTTCTCTAGTATTTATTGTATTTATTTAAGTTCCTTGAGAATCTACGTACTTTCTAAGATGTTATGTAAAATAAAATGTATATTATTATTATTATTGTTGTTGTTGTCGGTCACTGCCACGTGAGAAAGAGAAAGATAGACATGTGTCCACTAGAGGTCAGCACATACCGCATTTAAAAATACAACTCTATTTTTGTACTCAGGATTGCCCTCACTAATCTAAAATACAAGAGTTACAACTGCATCAGATCTCAGTTCATCCATTGAATAAGCTTGTAATTTAAGACTGCACTAGGGTGTGTATGTGTGTGTGTGTGTGTGTGTGTGTGTGTGTGTGTGTGTGTGTGTGTGTGTGTGTGTGTGTGTGTAATCCATAGTACTTTCTCATGGGAATATGGTTTTTGGCTAATTATAGAAGATAATAGTTTTCACTGTAGTGTTGTGTATACAAAAAAAGTAGCTGCTGTTTGTTTGACATCACATTTTCACAATGAGTAATAATGTGCTTTTGTTCTTATTCAGATATCACCGGAATGATATGTTAAACGACTTGTTCTGCAGCAGAGCCTGATGGTGGATCTGGAGCAGGATGTTCATCTTGCACCTCATCTGGTTTAATCTACATGTCTATTTGTTACAGCTACATCCTCGAAGCTCCCAAGCGGCACTTGGATCCCCAGGTAGTAGATCAGGAAGTCCAATCAAAGAGAACACCATCCAGAGGCAGGTCAGAAAAGAGGGGCAGGAACACTGGTCACAGGTACCCTAAGGGCATGTTATAACTCGCCCGAGAGAGGCATAGAGAGAGAGAGATGTGAATTAGTAAGTATCAGCATTGTTGTGTTAAAGACACAGGTGGGGACTCCGGCAAGACTAGCTATGGCAGTATAACTAAAATGAAAAGTTTGTTCCCTGAGGCAATTTACCTCAAACACCTAAATGCTTAATAAAAGGGAAATATGTGTAATAGCAACTTTTATGTGCAATAATACTATATTTCTTTTTTCTTAAAAAAATGTGAAATAACCCTTTATTCTTTCATTTACCTTACTTTTTATTTCCATCCTACATTTAAATAAATGTGTAATTGGATTCTTGTGTCACCAAAACTAATTCTCAGTAGTGCAATCCTACTGGGCAACAAAGCTCTTTCTGATTCTGATTCTGATTCTAAAAGGGAGGTCCAGAAGGTAACACTGACATGAGGGATCTCTGGAATACGAGATGTCAACAAGCCTGAGTGAACGTGTGAGAGCAGGCGGGACGACAGCGCCACAGCTATGTGGTTACAACACATAACTGGTTACAAAGCTCCACAGTTATGGTACAACCTTCTATATCCATGATCCCTACAGATCTGCTCCTTTTCCTCGGAAAAGAATACCAGGCTAAATCAATGTGTTTTGAGCCTTAGCTTGAGACTGTGTGACACTAAATGTCACATAACTGTGGAGATTTGTAACCAGTTACAGTTACCAGTTGTAGCCAGTTATAGTGTTGTAACATAACTGTGTAGCCTTGGAGGGAGATGGTGCAGTAGTTATGGCATTAGCCTCTGGACCAGGAGGTCTCGGGTTCAAACCGCACCACCGCCCAGCTGCCTTTGACCAAGGCCCTTTACTCTCATTTACTCAGTTGCAAGTTGCTCTGGATAAGGGCGTCTGCAAAATGTTGTAAGAGAAAGCCCTGCCCCTTATCTGAGGTGCCCCTATAAAACGTACACCTTTTGCAGGCTGTACCTAAGTATACATGGAGGATCATTATTGTAAAGAAGTTCATTCAGATACTGGGGCGTGAGACCATTGGGCTCTTTATACATCAGCAGTAGTGTTTTATCATTTTATAACCACACTTTACCTCAGAGGGTGTTTAGAGCTCAGCATCTACAAACTGATAACGATCAGTCAAATAGGCTCTAAGCCGGGAGAGAGCTGTTCCCTTTTATCCCAACAACACTTTCAAGTCTAGCACATAGGATATTATGGTCAATGGTGTCAAAACTGCACTAAGATAAGCAACACTTGCAAGGAAACATGTTAACCAGTGACCAGTAACTGCCAGTTTTAAAGATTTAGGTACATAACCAGTGCTAATAGAAGAGTTCATTTTTGTCTAGTACAGGTTTAATCATCTGTTTGAAGAGACTTGTAGGTAAGGGTTCTGGCACACAAGTCTCTTCACACAGATAACTAAACCTGTACTAGCTGATGGTTTTGCTGAGGAAATACATCAAATTAATTCATTCTGTCGAATTGAAGCAAAACTATAGAATTGATTATCTGTTATAAATTTAGTTTAAGTTCATTTCTTTCTGTAGCACGTTTCACAATGGACATTGTTTCAAAGGAGAGTTACAGAATGTCACAGAATGTAGAGAGAATTCTACAGCAAAATGTTCATATGTTAAAGTTTTATCCCTGATGAGCGAGCCTGAGGCGACTGTGGCAAGGAAAAACTCCTTTAGATGGAATGAGAGGAACCGGACTCAAACGGGAAACCCATCCCGAATGTATCAAGTGTGTGATTTAGAAATTACGGAAAATACCAGAGTGAGAAAACTATCATGAACATTGGAGTGTGTGAATGTGAGTAATAGCCTCACATTCACACTGTTTATAAATAACACTGTAAATATCACTTTTCCTAGGATGGAAAAGCCCACTAAAGGGGGTAGAGCGTTTTCACATTTAGCTGCTAAACTTTGGAATAGCCGCCCTGACAGTGTCTCAGACTCACTCTCTCAGTTTAAGTGGAGATTAAAGACATATTGTTTATTAGCAAGGCCTACACATAACTCACATCATAACCTTGTAGTCCATGTGACGTGTGTTTGTACGGTCTAATATCTACTCTTTGAAGGTTTGAAGGAACTTCGGGATGAGAGACGAACAGGGGAGAGGAATTAGTGTAGTTGCTGTTCATAATATTATCAAGGTCACATGGAGTACAAGGTTGCAATGTGAGTTATGTGTAGGCCTTGCTAAAATTATGTCTTTAAGCTACACTTAAACTGAGAGAGTGAGTCTGAGCCCTGGACACTGACAGGACGGCTATTCCATAGTTTAGCAGCTAAATGTGAGAATTAGTGGACTTTTCTATCCTAGGAAAATTGCTATATACAGTATAATTCATTCATTCATTCAGTCACCTTCTACTATCCGATCTTCCCTCAGGTCACAGGGAGCCTGTGCCTATCTCAGGTATCTATAAGCATTAAGGCAGGACACACACTGGATGGAATGCCAACCCATTTCAGGGCACACACACACACACACATTCACACACAAATGCATACACTAGGGACAATTTTCCAAGATGCCAATCAACCTACCGTGCATGTTTTTGGACCGGGGGGAAACCAGAGAACCCAGAGAAAAACCCAATGAGGCACGGGGAGAACATGCAAACTCCACACACACATGGCCGAGACGGGAATCGAACCCCGACAGGTGACCGTGATAACCACTTAGTCACCGTGCCCCTATTACAGTGTTATTTATAAAATAATTTCTTTTCATATTAATAGTCTGTATTTTTTGTCTGATATATTTTATTATTGAAAAAGTTCAGATAAATATCATTACTTATTGATGGTGTGTATGTGTGATGGTGTGTATTTTAGTACTTTTATTCAACTGTACATTTTGCTATGTACTGAATATAAATCTATGGTTATGTGTTTTATTTTCTATGTTGGGTAGAAAAGGTTAAGGATTGCCTGATCTCTCCATGAGGCCAGACCCCGAGAATGGCCAAAAACAATAAACTTTCTAATTTGAGGACAGGATCGCTTTTAAGCCAAGGAGAGAAAGCCACATGTTTAGCTGCCTTGTCACAAATTTTTGAGCTCCCATCTTTCCCTTGTTGGGACATGGCCGGGCCATGGAAAGGTGACTTAGATTTTGCCAAACTTTTATTACTTGGAATTTACGAGTGTTTATGGTGGTTTGGGTATTTAAGGAAATTTGGCAAAACACTCTGGGAAGCATTCTGTAGTCCAAACTTCCCTTCTCCGTGTGTCTCTTCTGCCAGGAACGGGAAATCTTTAACGGTATTTACGTTTACAAATTTGTGCAAAACCTTTGCGATATTTTCTAAATACGACTAAAACTCGTCCTGTCATAAGTCATACAAAAAATGCAGCCAAATATCATCAGGCTTACTTATATCACAGCCAACTCATTAGGCATTTTTATTTTTATTCGGAGATGTAGATGTGTTATACAAGCATTAATAGCGACGCAAATCCCCTTATACATGGAAGCAGCCACGTATAGTGCTCGATTTCACAGAGGACCTGTGGATTCAGAATTTCCGGATGAACATGTCCACTTTTATGACCTGTGCAGTGGAATAGGGTCGTAGCACATGCAGCATGGTGCAAGGCAAGGCAATATTAAGTTTCCATTACAGAATTTCACCCATTTCCGGTGTATTTTGAATTCGCTATTTAAATTTGTGCATTTTGAAGGGTAATGGACACAGCTCCAACTTAATAATTATAACCTGCATTGGTAAGATACATTTTCTTTAACATTTTTCTTACTTAGTTTGGTCGTTTGTTTTAATGGGCTAATTTGTCTTGATTTGACTATTGCCTGGAAAATAAATGCAAAATTCTTGATTAGCTCTGCAAAATCCAGTAACCGTTTATATCCAGTAAATTCTGTAGGCTGGTGTTGACTTATCTCTGTGACCAGGATAGTACACACAGAATGGCTATGACTGACAACAAAGTATCTTAATTGTAACTGTTCTTTATGTGACAGAGCAAGCATCAGAATGAATTATATAATAAAATTAAATCTTTATTAAAAATTGGCGTCAGACTACAGTCCAAAAGTCGGATTAATGTTACTAATTGCAATTTATTTTAGTATACTTTTACAGCACTGAATGAAAGCATGATGGTGGATTCCCGTCATTGAGCACTTTATAAACGCATTGTGATCTAGCAGCACTTTTTATAACTCAGAAGGCTTCTCCTTCCATTTCAAATAGTCATTTTTTATGTTCTAGTTTATGAATAGTCTGTGTTAAGTTGCACGTATCATCATTATTCATTATTATGATTTTACTTCACCTAGAGTGTAAGGGAATGTCGATTCTAGACATTCAGTAGGCCAGTCAAGCTCTGCGGGCTCAGACGGAGATCTAACTAATGTTGATAACTCCAGAATTTCCCATGCTGCAGTAGTTTACGTGAAAGTATGTTTTATAACGCAGCGATGTACTTACACAATAAGCACATTTCCACTACCCTTCAAAATGCACAAATTTAAATAGGGAATTGAAAATACGCCTAATGTAAATGTGTCAAATTCGCAAAAATACACATGTAAAAAAACACATTGCAAAAAATTCATTTCCAGGTCACATGATATACCTTGCCTTGGGCATGATGCTTGGGCCCTATTGCACTGAACAGCTCAGAAAAAGTGGACGGGTTCATCCGGATATTCAGAATCCACAGGTCCTCTGTGAAATTGCGCACTATTACCTCCCAGAACAAGCGTATACGTGGCCACTCCCAAGTATAGGGGAATTTTCCTCGCAATTAATGCGTGTCTAACGTGCCTACGTCTCCGATTAAAAGAAAAAACATGGAAACGTTCCTTGTGACTGAGGCTAATTTTTAAGGAGATGTGGTAGTGATCTAAAATGGCTTCAGACTGTGTGTGTTTTTTTTTTTTTTTACATGTTACTTACCTATTTATACAGCTGAATATAGCTATAGTGGTGCACGGTGGCTTAGTGGTTAGCACGTTCGCCTCTCACCGCCAGGGTCTGGGTTCAATTCCCGTCTTGGCCATGTGTGTGTGGCTTTTGCACGTTCTCCCCGTTCCTCAGGGTTTTTTTCTCTGGGTTCTCCAGGTTTTCCGGGTACAAAAACATGCACGGTAGGTTGATTGGCATCTTGGTAAATTGTCCCTAGTGTATGAATGTGTGTGTTAATGTGAGTGTGTGTGTGTGTCCTGCGATGGCTTGGCATTCCATCCAGGGTGTATCCTGCCTTAATGCCCATAGACACCTGAGATAGGAACAGGCTCCCAGTGACCCGAGGGAAGATTGGATAAAGCGGTAGAAGATGAATGAATATAGCTATATCACACTGTACACAAGAGGGGACATGTACATGGTTCATGTACAGATAATACAAGCATGAAAAGGCAGAGATTCATGAACATATGCAGGTTCTCAAACCCTTCCAAAGATGCATCAGGTCATGATGTTTGTTAACCTGCAGCATTTTGAAACGTTTATTTGAAATGTATGCTTCCACATCACAGCGCCAGGGTTATTGGTGTGCTCCACATGTTTCGGCTGTTTGAAATGTTCGTGTGAGTTTCATCCTGGGCCACAGGTTTACTCCCACCTCAAAACACACCAGGTCTTGAATCAGCTATTTTAAATCACCCTAATGTGTTTTTCCCAATGAGGTGTCCTGTCCTCTTTTTGATTTTTTTTGGAGCTCTAATCCCCCGAACAGAAGATTAAAGCTTTCCCTTTCTGGTTGCAGGATCGGTTATATAAGCTGCCGGGGAAAGGCATAAAGGATAACCAGGCTGATGATGCAATGCTGGTCATGCTTACTGATGAACGTTTTGAACAATGAATAAGAGAGAAGAAGAGAGGATTATGTATGTAACCCTGGTTCCTTGAAGAAACGTGACGTTGAGTCGCTACGCTTTGGGAACTACACTTTGTCCTGCTCTGAATCATGTGTGTAATCAGTCTGTAGGAGAGATGTCACGTCACGTCATGACCACGAAGTGATAAAAGCACATGCATTATATCTAGCGCCAACTTTTATTAGGTGAAAGGAGGTCTGCAGGGATGCAGCATCTCGTTCCTTCAAGGAAGCAGGGATACATATGTAACCTGGAGACATTCCTCTTCAGGAAGTTGAGCTGCATTGCAATGCTTTGGGAGTCCAACAACATAGTCCCTGCATAGTGTAGTGAGGTATTGCAGTGAGACACTGAGGTTAAGGCTGTAAAACCTGACAAAGTTCAGTGGGGTGGACCAACCCACAGTATCCCAGATGTTGTTGGGTTTAGCTCCAAAGTTTAGCGACTGCCACACCTTCAGGTGGAGTGAGCTCTAACCCCAAATAGTGCGGGGAGACGTAGGAGGATGCAATAGCATCCGCCAACCAGCCGCTGAAGGTTTGCTTGTTTGCAAGGAGAGCCTTCTTGTCGTGAGAGCCATAGCAGATGAAGAGTTTCCAAGGTCTTCATTCTTTTTAAATTAAACTATTGAGACAGTTCATAATATCCTCAATACTTGTTGATGGTGGGTCGTAGCTAGTGCCAACTTCTGACCCTGGTCCTCGTTCTTTTTCAATGTTATTATAGTTCATAAAATCATCAATATTTCTTGATGGTGTGTATGTTAGGGCAGTGCTTTTACCCAACTATCACATGTACCCAGCAATACCCCGGTATCCTGACCATCATGAATGTTTGGCCGAAACCCTTGATCCATTGTCCCTGTTGGGAGAACGTGAATGATCCATGGCATCACAGTTGGCCTTAGTGTCAGGGAGGTGCCCAGGTAGGTAGCGCTGGAAGGCTGCCGACTTGCAAAGAAGGTCTTCATGTACAACAAACCATACAATGAGTCCATAAAGAACTCCTGGAGAACCTTTTCTAAGCGCTGCTCATGTGAACCTGCTTCCTTCACACAGAATAAATTGCTCTTTTTATTTCCTAAATTATCCTGTGAATTCATCTATGTTCTCTTTAATTCTCATAACATCAGTGAGGACGAGGACTTGTGTGGTGCTGTTACAGGTGGTTTGATAAAGACGAGTACATCTAAGATTTAATCAGTCTATCGTTACATTATGATATGTTAATAGTGCTTGTGTCTGTTATAGTAGCTATAAACAGCCATTCACTCTCCAGCCTCTCTGTTTTATTCTCTCTGTTAGAGATAAGACATCAAATGTTTTAATGGTGCAACAGAGGTCCTGAAGATATCAAAGTGACACCAACCATAAGCTTTCCAAAAAAAGGAAATGTAACAGTGCTGATGTAATGTAAAAAGCTGGGTCTAAAATATACAAGTTCAAACAGGGTCATGCAGTTCCCCTGGTCGTACCACAGACAGGCTCATCTGAACTTGGCATAAACACTCGAATAAATTTGTTCGTGATTTACGGAGGTTTTTCAGACACGACCGGTTTCAGTGGTTTCTCAGTTACTCTCTAAACAAACCTTTGCCTGTTTGTTCCCGGCCTGAGTCACGTCTATGACCTGTACGCTACATTCGGCTTGGTCAGATCCACTGACTGATCTAATTACCCTTTCACTGCAACGGACTCTTTTCATCTATTTATCTTCTTATTTAGAAGTCATTTTTCATCTTTTTTTCCCCCCACAGCGGCATGTCGATTTGATGCGTGCTGTCGGAGGTCTTTACATCAGTGATCCAGGCACTCTGTAGATCTTGTTAGAGCATGCACCGAATATCATTTTCAGCTTCACATGTGATGTGCCAGACTGACGATGATGATGATGTGCGAAGCTCAGCAGCTTTCATCTGTCTTTTAAGAGGTGCTATTTTGGGGATTAGACCTAAAAATACTGCAAGCTTTCCAGAGAACTGATGATTGCTTTGGGAAACCTTGTGTTTGTTACTTACAGAGTGCATACTAATACAAAAGCAAACATTCCCATAGTGTGTGTGCATGTGTGTGTGTGTGTGTGTGTGTGTGCTTTTTCTCCACCACAACCTATCCACACTTAAAATAGCATTCAACCAAACACAGCCTGCTGTGTCGAAGATGCTGCCCTATAGAGCCAGTGTTTTCAATAAAGAAAATAATCAAAGAATCTTTATATGGCACGTGTTCAAGTGCTATACAAAAAAAAAAAAAAAAAAACGAATATAGGATTACTAATAAAATGTGTTTAATTAGTTTGTATGTGCCCTTGGTGCATATAAAAGAAGGTAATGTGAGGCTATAAGTAAGCAAAGTAAGCATACACATACATACATAGTACGACATGCAGTGAAATGCTTTATACGACTGTGTACAACTGCATGCAAACTTAATGAAGAAAAGAAAAGGAAAAAAGTGCAGGCATTATAAATAAATGTAAATTAAAAGATAAAGTTGAATAAAAACTAAAAATATAATAGAAATGACATCTTTATAAAAAAATTTACAATAGTCTATAGAGTGTAAAATATTGGAAAAAGGATAAAAATGGCTTCCTTTTAGAAAGTGAGTTGGAAGATCTCAGTAGGAAGAAACTGTTTATTTATGACTGATATTTGTCAAAAGTAAAACTGCTATTTATGGAAGATAAGGTTGGCCGAATTGCATCACCTCAGTGTTACTATTATTTATATCAAACTCTTAAAAGACAATCGAAATGAAGTATTTACATTTACGGCATATGGCAGACGCCCTTATACAGAGCGGTTAATGGTCTTGCTCAAGGGCCCAAGGAGTAGCCGGGTGGTGGTGGGATTTGAACCTGAGAGCTTCCCGTCCAGAAGCCAATGCTTTAACCACAGAGCTCCCACTTCCTAATATTGGAGCATTTCAGTTCTGAGATGCTTAAACATGTCTCCTAACACCTTTTTCTATCTCAGGCAGCCCCGCTGACGTTTTTTGCCTCACGTGAGGTTTGTGAGGTCAGAGTTCACTTAGATAAAGACCTCATGTTGTGGATTATGTAAATTGACAGACCACACAATTTATCAGCCACTAGAAAAAAAGACATTTTTACACGTTTTCTATTTGCCAATGTTCAGCACTTGAATATAAGCTCCATTTTTTTCTGCACATTCTTCCTATAGTAACATGGTTTTATGGTTTCTTTGTTAGTTTAAGTTGTGAGCATGGCCTGTCAATGGAAACATGTGTGAACCATACACATCCACCAAGTCAGAACGCTTAGAACGGAAAGTGCCGAATGCTCTTGATGATCCCTGTAGACCGTCCAAAGGCATCCACATAGACACATGAATCAGCTCCAGAACTGGATCATGAAGCGTTGGCAGAAGGTGGAAGAAGGCAGTGCAATTCCTTCACATGGATCTCGTATCTGCCATTTCTTTGGAAGAAATGTGTGTTAGTTTGTTGTATTCATTATATATGTTGTTAGTTGTTTATATTCATTTCGGAACTTTTATTTATGATGTTGCAGCACGGACCTTTTGTTGTCACCTTGCGAGAAAGAAGGACCTAAGCAACTAGTAAAGCGAGAGAGCGATTGATTTGTACAATACCGCAAAAAACTCATTTCAGCCAGAGAGTGTGACGGTGGACGTAGTATTGGTGAAGATGCAATTAAATCATCAGTGACAACAAACTATGGTGTGGTGTATTACCTTAAGGGAGTGATATATCTTATCTTTTAACCCATACCAAATCCCTAAACATCACTACTGACTATGTTTAATGCTAATTAAATTCCTTAATCGCAACGGCTCCCTGCTGTTTAAATCCCTTTCCTCTGCAACACAAGTATCTGTTTTAAAGTATCTTTATCTCCGCTGTCTGTACCTGTATCTGTGATTATTTTACCCAATCATATACCTCCAGAGTTCTTCACCACAGCTCTGAACTCGTTCAACTCTCCTCGCATCTATTCCGAGCTGTGTCAACATTCACAAGCCTCTCTATAGCCTTCCCCCTACAGTGTCTGCCAGCTTTTCTCTTTCTCTCTCTCTCTCTCTCTCTCTCTCACTCTCTTTCAATCTTTCTTTCACACCCTTTCAGAACCATCTTACAGAACACCTTATAGAATTTAGAATGCTCTCATGCACATTTTTTTTGTTGACGGTGGCCTTGAGAGTCCCTTTGAATTTCGTGTAAGTTTTCATTTGCGAAAGCAGTCCGTTCTCACACTCACACACACACACAGACACACAGTGTCTCTGGAGCCTCCTCTGCGGGTGTAATCCTGGATGGTGGAGCACCTGGACTGATTGTGGAATTCCTCTGACAGGGTGGAACAATGCTCAAAGTCCATTGTTCAGGAAACTCTGAACCCTGGGTGAGAGTTTGGGGAAGGGCCAAGAAGTGTGTGTATGTTTTTGAGTTTGATGGAGAACAAACATTGTATGTGAATGCCTAAATGTATGAAGCGATTGAGGAAGAAATGTATGTGCGCACGTGTTCGTGTGTGTATGTGTGTGTGTGTGTGTTTGTCGTCCTGACAGTTCCGGAGAGGTCTCTGATCCAAGGGTCGCTCTCTGAACTCTTTCTGTGAAAGCTCTTTCTGGTCCCGAATGTGCGGCGAAGAACAACAAACAGGGGCCGTGTGCTATGACAGATGTCCCACGCTGATAAACCCATCAAAGATCTTCCTCACGTGCGATTATGCAATACTTCCCACAATCAGTCCATTCTCCTGCTGCCGCTAAACGTTGTGCTGGAGGTCCGACAGTAGTGCAAATGCAAATCACGGCTATTATATAGGTTTCTAAATCGCCACGGTAATAACATGTATTATTGTGGATATAGTTTTGGGCACAACATTTCGGGAAGGAGTTTCCAGTTTTGGTGCTTTGTAGCCAAAATAAGGCAAACTATTCACAGGTTTTTGCTTTGTAGTTTAGTGGTCATGTGATGAGATTTTTTTTTGTTTTATTGAACTAAAGAAGTACAAGTGGAAAGAAAGTTGTGGCAACAGAAGAAACTGTATATTAGTGGTAAATAATTAGCGTTAGGTGGTGAAAGTAATTTACCACTACATCACGCCTCAACTGCACAACGCAAAACGATTCTTTTATATTCGATGCAAAATGCAAACGTTCTCCTTTCACCTAAACGTGTAAAATGTATGTGTGGAGACGGCTCTGATGTTCACACAGTTCTTCAGACACGATTAAAACTTCCCCCCAATCCACTCAGCTAATAATAATAATAATAATAATAATAATAATAATCATTACGTGTAGGAACAGCAGCAGCACTGATTGTGCCTTTTAGAGCTATTGCAGGCTCTGCGCCAGTGCAATAAAGCGTCCACAGAAATACGATCAGGCTTTCAGAAGTTTAACCCTAATCGAATTTGATTGGAAGATGATTGAGGAAGCAGCATAACATGCAAAATACAGAGTTAATCATCTGTGAGGAGATGTGCTTTGTCTGGCGGTAATCATTAGCGGCTGCTGGGTAAAGGAAAAAGGAAAATGGGAGGAGGTACCTCTGGATCGATCCCGATGCAGCGTTGGGTGGTCAAGGAGTTGAAAAGCTCGGAAATTAATCGGGACTTCTGAATTACACAAATGATGCAAGACTTATTAAACTTTTAATTTTGAACGTTTATAATTAATATTTTAATTCAGCATCCATGTTTTATTTGTACAATTGTGGAAATATCGGTTTTACCCTAATCCTTTGCTTTGCTAGCGGGCACAGCCAGTTGGAAACTACAAATACAACTGTTGTGGTCTTCAAATCTGGCAGCCATGATCTTCATCTCCCCAAAAACCACACACACACACACACACACACACACACACACACACACACACACACACACACACACACACACACTCAAAGAAAATCTCATTTACAATGAAGTAAAACTCACTGTGTCCCATCCATTCACTAACCCTTACAGCTGATAGTTGAGATCAGCTGCAATATGTATTTGAATATCATACATCTTCTACCTCCTTCTGACTGCATTTTTACTTGTATGTACCCAAACGAGATCCATGAAACTACTAGGCTAAAACAGTAGGCCTATATACACACAATGCTAATAGCTAGCTAACGAAATATTTCATTTTAATCCTTAGTCTGTTTTGGGGGACGGTTACTTTGGAAATGTCATAGATTACAGATTACAAAAAACCCTATTCAAAATGTAACACAATGTAACTTTTCAATTACTTTATAAAAGTAATAGTAACTGATTTTGATTACGTCCAAGTTTCTAATTGAGATTTCCAATTAAATAATTTCCAAACATCTACAACTTTACAGTTAACCTTACAGTAGTACTCAAATCTTGTTTACTGTTAGAATTTCAAAATCTTTTGTTACTTGAATTAATCCATCCATCCATCCATCCATCTTCTTCCGCTTATCCGGGACCGGGTCGCGGGGGCAGCAGTCTGAGCAGAGATGCCCAGACTTCCCTCACTCCAAGCCACTTCCTCTAGCTCCTCCGGGGGGACACCGAGGCGTTCCCAGGACAGTCGAGAGACATAGTCCCTCCAACGTGTTCTGGGTCTTCCTTGAGGCCTTTTCCCGGTGGGACATGCCCGAAACACCTCCCCTGGGAGGCGCCCAGGAGGCATCCGAAAAAGATGCCCAAGCCACGCCAGCTGGCCTCTCTCGATGTGGAGGATCAGCGGATCTACTCCGAGCTCCTCCCGAGTGACTGAACTTCTCACCCTATCTCTAAGGGAGCGCCTAGCCACCCTGCGAAGGAAGCTCATTTCGGCCGCCTGCATCCGGGATCTTGCCCTTTCGGTCATGACCCAAAGCTCATGGCCATAGGTGAATAGAATAGATACCAGTAAATTGAGAGCTTTGCCTTTTGGCTCAGCTCCCTCTTCACTACGACGGACCGGTACATAGACCGCATTACTGCAGAGGCTGCACCGATCCGCCTGTCGATCTCCCGTTCCATCCTCCCCTCACTAGTGAACAAGACCCCAAGATACTTGAACTCCTCCACCTGGGGAAGGAGCTCTCCACCAACCTGAAGTGGGCTAACCACCTTTTTGCGGCTAAGGACCATGGCCTCGGACTTGGAGGTGCTGATCTTCATCCCAGCTGCTTCACACTCGGCTGCAAACCTTCCCAGTGCATGCTGAAGGTCTTGGGCTGATGGAGCCAACAGGACAACATCATCTGCAAAAAGCAGAGACGAGATCCTGTGGTCCCCATACCAGACTCCCTCCAACCCCTGGCTGCTCCTAGAAATTCTGTCCATAAAAATAATGAACAGAACCGGTGACAAAGGGCAGCCTTGCCGGAGTCCAACATGCACCGGAAACAGGTCTGACTTACTGCCGGCAATGCAAACCAAACTCCTGCTCTGTGCATACAGAGACCGAGCAGCCCTCAACAGAGGGCCTCGGACCCCATACTCCCAGAGCACCCCACACAAAGTGCAGCGAGGGACACGGTCGAATGCCTTCTCCAAATCCACAAAGCACATGTGGACTGGTTGGGCAAACTCCCATGATCCCTCCATCATGCCATGCGATGTTGCAGAGACGTGTCAGCCAAGACAGCCCCACAACATCCAGAGACTTCAGGTACTCAGGGCAGATCTCATCCACCCCCGCTTCTCAGCTCGCTTGGCCTGACGGTACCCATCAGCTGTCTCAGGGGTCCCAAGAGCCAACCAGGCTCGGAAGGACTCCTTCTTCAGCTTGACGGCATCCCTTACTTTCGGAGACCACCACCGTGTTCGGGGATTACTGCCACGACAGTTACCTGAGACCTTACGGCCGCAGCTCAGAATGGCTGCATCGACAATGGAGGTGGAGAACATGGTCCACTCAGACTCAATGTCTCCAACCTCCCTCGGGATCTGGTTGAAGTTCTGCCGGAGGTGGGAGTTAAAAGATATCTCTGACAGGGGGTTCTGCTAGGCGTTCCCAGCACACCCTCACAATACGTTTGGGTCTGCCTGAGTCTGTCCAGCTTCCTTCCCCGGCCATCGAATCCAACTCACCAACCAGGTGGTGATCAGTTGACAGCTCCTGCCCCTCTCTTCACCCGAGTGTCAAAAACACGCGGACGGAGGTCAGATGAAACAACCACAAGGTCTATCATCGATCTCCGCCCTATGGTGTCCTGGTACCATGTGTACTGATGTACACCCTTGTGTTTGAACATGGTGTTCGTTATGGACAAACTATGACTAGCACAGAAATCCAATAACAGAGCACCACTCGGGTTCAGATCAGGGGGGCCGTTCCTCCCAATCACGCCCCTCCAGGTATCACTGTCATTGCCCACATGGGCATTGAAGTCCCACAGTAGAACAACGGAGTCTCCAGTCGGGGCATTTATCAGCGCCCCTCCCAGATACGCCAAGAAGGCCGGGTACTCTACACTGCCATTCGGCCCATAGGCACAAACAACAGTGAGAGACTTTTCCCCAACCCGAAGGCACAGGTAAACTCCAACACATGACGGCTAAGATGGGGGGCTATTAGCAGGCCCACACCAGCCCGTCGTCTCTCACCGCAGGCAACTCCAGAATAATGGAGAGTCCAGCCTCTCTCGAGGAGTATGGTTCCAGAGCCCAGACTGTGAGTGGAGGTGAGCCCGACTATCTCTAGCCGGTATCTCTCAACCTCCCGCACAAGCTCAGGCTCCTTCCCCACCAGCGAGGTGACATTCCATGTCCCTAGAGCTAGTCTTTGTGTCCAGAGGTCGGGTCGTCGGGGCCTCCGCCTTCGACCACTGCCCAAACCACATTGCACCGGTCCCTTATGAGCCTTCCTACAGGTGGTGGGCCCACGGGAAGGTGTCCCCACGTCGCTCATTCGGGCTGAGCCCGGCCGGGCCTTATGGGTGGAGGCCCGACCACCAGGCGCTCGCTTTCGAGCCCCAGCCCCGGGCCTGGCTCCAGGGAGGGGCCCCGGCTGCGCCATACCGGGCGACGTTATGGTCCTTGATTTAATTTTCTTCATAATGGAGCTGGAATTAACTACTTGAATTAAGTTTATATTAATTTAACTTTTAAGAACAGCCACATCAAAGCCAGACTTCATAACATAATACAGTTTTAGAAATAAAAACTTGGCATAGCAATGACAGGACACACTGGAATGTAACATGGCAGAGACGGGAATCAACCCCCAAACCCTGGAGGAGTGAGGCGAAGGTGCTAACCATTAAGCCATCGTTCCCCTGTAACCATGTACATGGAACTAGTTACACCCCAACACTGTCCTTAGCCAACACTAGCCAACATTGCAACGTGTAATTGTATATACTGTAAGCTACTAATTTCCTCTCCAGGTTTTTTTTTACTGTCCTCAATTGCAGCCCATTAAAATCTCAGTGCTAGACGGGATGTTCTTCATGTCCTAGGTGTTTCGAGTGTTTAAGAAAAAAAAAATGCATTGGGAACACTGCCCATTAAATTCTAAATCACAACATATGGAAAACCCAATCAAATGTGTTATTACTTTACAGAGATGGAAGAACATAGAAGGTTAGGCTGTACAAAAAAATAGAAGCTTCTGCTTGTTCATTTACAAAGTCAAACATTTACTGTATACACTGAAACAATCTTGAAGATTTAACTTTCTTGTAAATCAATTATGAATTATTATTTAGTTGTATAACCAGGATTTCTGAGAATTGCTTCGCATCTGCGTTGCATGGAGTCGACCAACCTCTGCCACCTTGTGGACTGGTATTCAAGCCCAGGATAACCGCACAACACATCATCATTCCTTTGCATTTCTTGGTATTGCCTCAGACTTACAAACTTTTGACGTCACCACACAAGTTTTATATTGGATTAAGGTCCAGGGGTTGGGGTCTACACTTCATAACCATAATCTTGTTTGTCTGGAATCAGACAAAGGTGCTGTTTGCCTACTGGTGTGTTTTGCTTGTCTTGTAAGAAACACCCATTTTAAGGGCATTCCCTCTCATTCCCTAAGGCAACATGACCTCTTTAAGTATTTAAATGTACTCACACTAAACCATGAACCCTGAAATGAAGTAAATAGTGCCAGACAATACTATGAGAAGCGTCCCCATATCATGATGCTTGCGTCATTGTCTTCATGGTGCAATATTTTGTGGACTGTTCTTTTTAGGTACAGGAGCTGCAGACAGTTTGTCAGACGACCTCCAAACATTGAATTTATGCCTCGGTACAATGTGAAGACAGTAACGCAAGCAGAAATCAGAAATCGGTTGGTTGACTCCATGCAATGCAGAAGTGAAGCAGTCCTTAGAAAATGTGTTCATACATCTAAATAATAGTTCAGTGATTTACAAGAAAGCTTCAAGATTGTTTCAGTTTGTACAGTAAATCTTTTTTTTTAACAGTCTATTCTTCTTTTTTTCTTCCATTTCTGTAAAGTAATAACAAATGTGATCAATTTTTCCATATGTTGTGATTTAGAATTCAATGGGCAGTGTTCCCAATGCATTTGCATGTATTTAAATAAAAGTTATTATCAGAATATTGAGCTTTACACACCTTTTTTAAACACACTGCTATTATTTTGAGCACAACTGTATGAATGGGAAGTAGAGAATCACATGAGGCCAAGTTAAAATGAGAACTGGAACCCAATAGAAATTTCATCCCCTCCTTTCCCCACTTCACTCCTCAGCATCTGTACAGATCCCAGAGCAGCCCTGAGATAAACTTTACCCCAGTGCCTGATGGGTGATGTGACCTGCTGAGTCTGATGCAGCTGCATGGAGACACCCGTGGGCCTTCGGGCAGGAGACAGAGGCCTTCTCGCGCATTCACCGGCATGCGATATCTCAAACACGCTTTGAAGTAGGGTATGTTCCCTGGGTGTCGGGTGTCATGGTGCTCAGACTGGTAAGAGTTTTGCTCATCGTACATTTTGTGTCGAAGTAATAATGAAACCCCAAAACCGAAGTCTAGCGTGAGAGAAGCAGGTGCGTGAACAGCAGAAATAATAAGAGTATAGTTCCAGTGGAATCTCCTTTGAGGAAATTTCCTGCATAGCTAGCATTAGTGGTTCAGTGCTTATCTTTGTAAGGAATACAGGTAGCAAAACTATTACTTAAAAAATTTTACAAAAAATAAATAATAAAGCATCTAAATGTAAAACTGTTAATGTAGTCAAAATATTCATTTTGATTAATACTCTGTGTTTAGCCTAGCTAACCATGAATACAGACGAGGTTGCTAACCTTGTTAGCTCTCATGTTTAGCTCTCATTCTCATTCATATATATATATATATATTAACCTACATAATATAGATTCAGGAGGGGCACAGTGGCTTAGTGGTTAGTACGTTCGCCTCACACCTCCAGGGTCTGGGTTCGATTCCCGTCTCGGCCATGTGTGTGTGGAGTTTGCATGTTCTCCCCGTCCCTCAGGGGGTTTTTCTCCGGGTTCTCCGGTTTCCCCCGGTCCAAAAACATGCACAGTAGTTTGATTGGCACCTTGTAAAATTGTACCTAGTGTATGAATGTGCGTGTGAATGTGAGTGTGTGTGCCCTGCGATGGGTTGGCATTCCATCCAGGGTGTATCCTGCCTTAATGCCCATAGATGCCTGAGATAGACACAGGCTCCCCGTATTCAAGAAGGGAAGGGAAGATCGGATAAAGCGGTAGAAGATGAATGAATGAATGAATATAGATTCAGAATCCATCAGGTTTTTTTTGCTATCACATTTAGGCCTCACATAAACATCCTATTTTTAAATTGCTTATTTATTCCAAAGGGGAAGCACCATTCTTGCTTTGGAAATAGAGCTGTGAGAATAAAGGAAAGTCAAGTGACAATGCTTGTGCAATGTTTCCTTCAAGGTGGGGTCAGAGGGTTTTTGTTGTGATGCTGAGGTACAAGTAGCGTGCATGCAGTGTTAAATATTCACTATATTGTCAATTCTTTAAAGCAACCATCGTTTGGTTAGATAACAGTTCTGCACACTCTTGCCGTTCTTTCAGTCAATCTCATGACAGTCATAGAGGTGATGAGTACCTGTTGTACTACTAAAATATTGTCCTTTGGTCACAATTTACCAAAGTTTTTCCCCAATTACATATACATTGCTTGCTCTTGTTCTGCTACAGAAGTAATGGTTATCATTTGGACATGCTTGAACATGTGTTTACCAGTTGAACTCAGAGACAAAAAAAATATTAAACTTAAATGCTCTACAGCACATGTGTCAAACTCAAGGCATGTGGGCCGCCTTGTCATTTTATGTAACCCTGCAAGAGCTTAAAAGGTGGATGATTGTCTTAACTCTGCTTCTTTAAAGCACAATGCACACGACTAAGTTACCTGCAAAAGTGACGGCAACCCACCACTAGATTGCAATGTAAACCCCTCCATGTTAGCGTTTACAGAGGGCGATTTTTACAACAAGCAGAATTCAGAAATTTCTACAAATTATCCCAAAATGTCCAGTAAGTGAAAAATTGATTCAGAGGGAAGACATATCCAAGAACGATGGGAAAACGAATACATGTTTGTGCTTCAAGGAGAAAAAGCAGCGTGTCTTTCGTGTTATGAGGCGGCGGCACTAATTAAAAGACTATATAAAAGCGTACACAAAGCACTTTGTGTACGTCGCCCTGGATAAGGGCGTCTGCTAAATACTGCAAATGTAAATGTAAATGTACTATATAGTGTCTTATAGTTACAACTGGCCCTTCAAAGCCAACCATAATGCTGATGTGGCCCACAGTGACAATTAGTTTCACACCCCTGCTCTATAGAAAAGGCTTTGTTTTTTGGTCTTACTTTTCTGGAATGGACCTCATTAGAGCCTGTGTCATCGGCAGTGTTGGGGAGTAACTAGTTACATGGTGTTATGCAATTTAATTACAAAATAAAAATAACAGTAGAGGCTATGGCTTAGTGGTTAGCACGTTTGCCTCACACCTCCAGGGTCCGGGTTTGATTCCCGTCTCGGCCATGTGTGTGTGGAGTTTGCATGTTCTCCTCGTGCCTCAGGGGGGTTTTCTCCGGGTTCTCTGGTTTCCTCTCGGTCCAAAAACCTGCACGATAGGTTGATTGGAAAATTGGAAAATTGTCCCTAGTGTATGAATCTGTGTGAATGTGAGTGTGTGTGTGCCTTGTAATGGGTTGGCATTCCATCCAGGGTGTATCCTGCCTTAATGCCCATAAATGCCTGAGATAGGCACAGGCTCTGAAGGAAGCTCGGATATAGCGGTAGAAGATGAATGAATGAATGAATGAAAAAGTAACAGTAATTAATTTACTGAGAAAAAAAATATGAAAATTGCTAAAGATGACAAATTCCAAAGACCGACCCAACCCCCTGTTAACAACTTGATTCTGAAGCTCAATTTCGAAAAATTTAAGGGTTTGAATATTTTTTCCTTAGAATGTTAATTTCAGGAAGTGCCACCTAGTTACAAATGAAGGTAATCAAAAAAATAATCAAATGTAATCGGTTACTAAACTACTATTACATTTCCAAAGTAACCTTCCCAACACTGGTCATCGAGAGACGCCACTTGGGGATACATGGAAAGTTCTTGAAGTTTTTTGGACTGACTGAGGTTCATTTGTTTCTTTTCAGTCTAGGAATGTGATGACTCACAGTTAAAACACTATGCTTCACTATTCATGATATGGCATGTTTTTGTACTATGGTAAAGCAAAGAACACTTGCATTTGTTTGTTTCACACTCGACGTGATTCACGTGTACTGGACATAAATCACACGAGGATATCACTCATCCAATGTTACACAATGAAAATGATAGATAGATAACGCATTGCTGCTGAAGCAATCATTACCAGAGGGTGTTTGCCAAATCTTACTTTCATCCAATGACTATAAAGATGTAACTGACACCTGTCAATCTTTAGCTAAGTATGTAGTTACATTTAGACTGGACATATTGGAAGATAAACATGAATAGAAAGCGTTATGTAACCTGTTAAAGTATAGGCTTTACGAAGACTGCAAATGTGCTTCTCTTTTTTTACATTGTTTGGAACAAATAAATAAATATATCACTAAACATAAATGTACCAAGTAGTCGTGTTTCTTACACATTTAAACGAATGAGCAAAAGCACTGCAGGCTTTCCGATGTCTGATACGTTTCCTGTATGTTTGGTACATATAGTATACTCCTGTCATGGTTACAACTAATATTATGATCCCTTTGCATCCACTTTAGCAGCACGGTTGTTCCTGAGCTCTTGAGAGAATTGCAGAGCATAACTGACAAGAGATGGACAGACACACAAATCCAGACTCATTCACTTGACAGGAGAAAGTACATAATATTTCAGGTTGGAAAATATTGAAAAAACCTTTGTGTGACAGACACACCCCGTTTTCTGAAATCCACACAGGTCTTTTTTAATTTTTTTGACAGAGTAATGAGTCTAGCGAAGTTGAAGAAAACCAAACACCACCATTCTGGTCTCCACAGACAACCATTGAGCAGAACCAGCAGAGACTAAGGGCACACGGCGGATGCTCTTGCCGCACATTCCTAAACGAAGAGAAAGGATTCGTTTGCTCTGACAATTTGCAGCATCCTCTCATCCTGCTCTTCATCTCTAAAAAATGTTACGAAGAATGTCAAGGACATTGCGATTGCTGATCCGCTAATGAGCTGCAAACTGGCAGAGCAAATGATTCATCGGCTAAAACCCCCTCAAGACAATTACAACCCTCTCGAGCAGTGAAACAACAGCGCTCCTCCCTCAAATCCATGGCACCTGCAGATGATCACAGTCCAACCATGAAAGATGCAAAGACAGCTGTTACTCAGGACTTGGAAAGATATACAGATCCTAACCTTCAGGAGTCTCTCCTCGTGGAGAGGTTCTCTGCCTTGTTTAAGCAGGTGGCAACTTGCAAAACAATATCTGTCTGTGTGTTTTAGAGACATCAGAGACATTTTTCTAAAGACATTGTTCATGCAAACCCAACAGAACATGTTAAATACGAGCAACATACAACTTTTAGCACATAGCAGTTGGAGATAGTAACCAAGTGGTGGATCTTAAAATGCAATGCATGTTGATAGATGTAGCATTATAACGCGAGATGTCTATTTGGTGAGAAAGAAGACGAGCTTGTAGTAAGTGCCTCACTATAGTCTAGGTGTTTGGTGCATCCTTGCGCGTGCACTGCAACGAGCAGGTGAACGCGCAAAAAAATACACACACACACACACGCACACACTAGAAACGACACCCTGGGGTGGCGTGACGTCACGTCTTGCTTTCGTCACGGCGAGCGTCAAACGTCCTAGAAATCGATGTTGCCAGATTTATTCCATTTCTACTCACGAGTTCAAGCTGTTCGTACTTGGCAGCTCCTTTTTTCTGTGCATTTTCTCTCCATCATCTACATCATTTTTTTTGTCTCTTCATCCCGTGGTTGCCAGATTGGACCAAATGAAACCCGACATAGATAACCGCGATTCAAATGAAATACAGCGTCAGATTGGGTTTTTTTTCTTCTTTCATTTATTAACTGCATTTTTTTAAACAGTTACACAAGTGTAATTATGAGTAAAATAATGATAATAATGCGTGACTATTAATATCATTGAATATAATGTAATATTATATACATTGCCAATCCGATTATATTATTTTATAATCTACCCTCCCCGCCCTCTATTGGCACGTGCGTCCCCGTGAGATGCACGCGCATCCCGGAGTGAAAGGACCGGAGTGGGCGGAGAAGAAAATCGTGTTCTCGTTACGTCCCACTTTAAAACCCTCCGCCACTTTCTGATCGGACAGTCCGAGTGCAGGGAATTAGACCGGGACGGAGCGTTTCATCACCAGATCTGCGTGCATTAGCCACCGAGAAAGGCGCGCTTGCAACGGGGGACCAGAACGGCGCGACAGCAGGATCTTTCTCCAGCGCGTCGGTGTAACGGACCGCTCCGCTCGGTAAGTTCAACACTTTTATTCCCCCCCTGGTGTCAATGACAGCTCGGTCACATGTCGTTTACTATGTCTCCTCTCTGGCTTCTGCACGAGATTGACCTCGATTCTGCTCAGTAGGATTACCGACTTCCGATGCTCATTTTTTCTTAAACAGACAATCCGTTATACCGACTCCATGTTTATCCAGCATCACATTCCTCTTGCAGATTTACAAATGCTACTGACCATTTATTCACAGGATGCTGAGCAACATCACATGACCACTGACCACTGCTGACACAATGACCACTGTAACACTTTACTGACCACTGTTACAGTGCAGGACAAAAACCTGAAGGGCTCCAGTGTTAACAAGGGAAGAATTGAAGTTAAACCAGTACCTTGCTAGAGTGTACTGACCCCCGCTACAGTGTACTGACCATTTTTACTTTGTATTGACCCCTTTAAAGCATACTGACCACCAATATAGCACCAACTACTGTTACACTGTATACTAAACCCAGTACAGAATAGGATACTAAGCCCCATTACAGGATTCTGGCACCCAGTAATTGCATCTGACTGAAAGTGTCCCAAAGTCTGGAAGATCTTCCTAATGCTAAACATTTCAAGAATTGATTTAGGAAGAATGGCAGTTATATTATTGTTTTGACCTTTGAAATGTGTTTGGTCAAAGCAGTCTTGAAAATAATTAGACAGAGGTGATTTCTAATCACACTCTCCTATTTATAGGGTAATTAATTGAATTTTTTAACAAACCCAGTACATTGAGGGGGAGCCAACGATGCTTCTGCGTATTCTTTATCTTGATCCTGCACCGTCAGTGAGAAATCAGAGTAAGTGTTAAGAAATCATTTCATACCTGAACTTACAACAAAAAAACCAAAACAAATGTGTGTGTGTGTGTGTGTGTGTGTGTGTTTGTGGGGGGTGATACTGTATGCATATCATATTGAATTATGAAATGTATGCAAATATAAGCAATATATATATATATATATATATATATATATATATATATATATATTGCTTATATATAATTTTATTATTATTTTTTTAAAGTAAATATCTATAAAGGGAATGTATTAGTTTAAAGTAGGATTGATATATACGTGGCTGCATGTGAATCACACCAAACAGAACACATCATTTGTCTTGTAAAGGCATCATTTGTCATTTGAGATTCCAGGGATCTGGGGTCATTTTTTCCTTTACCTGGCCTCCAGGTGTGACAAAGACACATGACCTGGTCAAATACAATGAAGATTGTTGTCCAAATGTCAATTTCACCTCATGTGCTTTCACCTGGCAGCTAAATCAGACTCCTTAGTGACCTTGTACATAGATTCTTGTTATTGTTGTTCCTGGTCTGATATGATCAGTATCTAAAATGATCTATGAATCGTATTAAAGTCTACCCGGTGGGCATCTGCCACTCAAAATAGCAAAATATGAAAATAAATGCTCACTTATAGACGGCTGCTGTGTGCTTTATTTCCCTTTTAATCATGTTTATAGCCTTTAAGACGGTCTCAGCTTCCGTGTTTCATTTAAATGAATTTCATTTAAAGACAGTGGGTGAAGAGAACGTGCGGATTTATTGGCTGAACGGTTTGATGTTCACATATTATATTTGCTGCCTGAAGGTTAGACAATGTGTGGCGTAAAAGAAACGAAGAACAACAAGCACAAATGTCTCTTTCATGAGTTTTGAACGAGCGAGCGATAAACTATGTAGTTGTTTAGTGTTGAAACGAAAAGCTGTGCTTGGATCGTTAATGTGGCTGAAAAAGGCGCGAATTGAGCCTGGGATTTGAGGCATCCTGTGTTTCTGGGATTTCCAAAGTATAATCACTGACCCCAGTCTGTACTGCTGAAGCGGTAGAAACCCATGTGCACAAAAAGCCACATCATTTGGCAGATGCCCCATATCCTGAACAGGTCTTCCTCAAGGGCCCAGCAATGGCACCTTAGTGGTTCTGGGATTTAAATTCAATACTTTCCATTGACAAGTCCAATGTCTTAGAATAGAGAATAATATACTTTATATATTTGTCACATATACATGACAGCACAGTGAAATTGTTTCTTTGCATATCAGGGTCAGCCATGATACTGCACCCCTGGAGCACAGAGTGTTAAGGGCCTTACTAAAGGACCCAAGGGTGGCAGCTTAGCGATACCAGGACTCAAACCCCCGTCCTTTCAATCAGTAGCCCAGCCCCCCAATAAACCCCCCCCCCCCCCCCCCCACCCCACACACACACACACACACACACACACTGAGCTACACTGTCCCCAATGTTTTGGCCATTGCCTTGCACTTCCACACACATGCGATTCTTTAACTATATCCTTTACTGAAATATACTATTAAAACTCGTTAAAATGTTGACAAAACAACGTGAGTGTGTGTACACAGAGGTGTGTGTTGCGTCAGTACGGATGCTCGTCGAAGTGGGCAGTGAGTAATGCTTGGGTGGAAATCCAAGAATTTTTTTTTTTTGTCTTTCCATTCACACACTACAAATAATTTCTTGTAGGAGTTTGGATTCCTTCAGTCAGTGGGATCCGGGGCTTTATTGTTTACATGAAAGCAGCGTGTGATGTCGGTTGTGAATGAGTTCGTGCCACCGTGACGAGGACTTGTACAAAGGTGAATGTACAATTTGATGGTAAAAGACACAGTGTTTTTAAGCTGTATTTAGGAAAAATTATACGGCGTGACCAAACGAGGAACTTGTATGACACTTTGCGATCAAAATCTGTTTTGGAACCAGCGCTGTCACACTGTAGAGACTCACGAGTGTGTATCACAAGTTAAGTCACTTGTCTAGTGTATGTGTGTATTTGTGTGTGTGTGTGTTTTTAGTCTGTGGTGGTGGAAAATCTCACAAACCCGGCAGTCTCGTGCGCAAAAACACTGGAAGTGCGGGTCTGTATTTTTGGCCCGTCTACACACTCCACTGCAGAATCAGCCCACTGATACAGGTGTTTAGATCGGATAAAGCACTAGAAGATGAATGAATGAATGTTGCACTTGTTGATCTGTTATAAAGCAATCTCTAGAGTTTACTGGTACAGTAAACCAGTGTGGCAGTTCTGCAGACAGAAAATCTTTGTTATGGAGGGAAAATGGACAGACTGGTCCAAGATTAAAAAAAAATAGAATAACCACTTTGTACAATAGTGTTGTTTACAATGCTAGAAAGCACGGCAGCTCAGCGTGGTCTTATGCACTATTATTAAAAAAGTCTTATATAACTTGTCTGTGTTTCTCATTTCTAGCCCTTCATGAAAAGTTAAAACATGGAACATGAAAATGAACCCATTATGATTGAATTATTTCAAAACAGGACTGAAATAAAATCAGATGCACTGTGTATTTTTCCAGACTCCTGGCCTATGACTTAATTGTTATGTAACTAATTTCCTTTCCTCACATACTGCATTCTTTATGTTTCTGATTGCTTTAAGATGCCGGACTGCTCTCAACTAGTGAGAAGTCTTTTCTCTGTGGAGTCAGTAAAATGTGCAAAATGTGTTTATTTATGTGTGGGTGTGGGTGTGTGTGTGTGTGTCTCTGTTCAGTGTGCTAGTGTATTAGAACAGCAATGGAAAGCTTGTATTTGGCAAAGTCAGGATCTTCCTGCTGCCTGATTCAGTACATCAACTTTCCAAACAGTATTAATCATGTTCCTGACCTCCAGTGAAAGTGTGCATAAAACAGATGCATGAGCATTTTCATGGTCATTGGTACTTTGCTAATATTTGCTTGTTCGATGTATCATGGAAGGGGGCACAGTGGCTTAGTGGTTAGCAACGTTCGCCTCACACCGCCAGGGTCCGGGTTCGATTCCCGTCTCAGCCATGTGTGTGTGGAGTTTGCATGTTCTCCCCGTGCCTCAGGGGGTTTTTCTCCGGGTTCTCCGGTTTCCTCCCCCGGTCCAAAAACATGCACGGTAGGATTGATTGGCACCTTGGAAAATTGTCCCTAGTGTATGAATGTATATGTGTGTGTTTGTGCCCTCCAACGATGGGTTGGCATTCCGTCCAGGGTGTATCCTGCCTTAATGCCCATAGACACCTGAGATAGGCACAGGCTACCCGTGACCCGAGAAGATCGGATGATTTATAAGAACCCGGTGCTTTCTATAGCGGTAGAAGATGAAATGAATGAATGAATGAATGTATCATAGATATCATTGGAAAACCGTGTTCAATATTGCCAATGTATCATTTAAGACATTATTTGAAAGGTACACCATGTGGACTAAAGTTTTGTAGACACGTGATAATAAGATTCATACTTTTTCAACATCGCATTCACTTTTAGTCCTCGTTTGCCGTTCCACCACTCTACTGGGAAAATGATGTTGGATGAAGAAGCAACCCACATAATCCCTAATGAGTTGAGGTCAGCGCTGTGTAGAAGGCCACTA